>CM047587.1:45527721-45548255 GCA_026184515.1 Peronosclerospora sorghi | reverse complement strand
TTTGCGAAAACGCTGGGGTGATTTTGCGAAAACGCTGGGGTGATTTTTCCCTCGCCCATAAGTTGGGCCCAATTAACGGGAATCCGAATGTCAACGCAGGAAGTGCGCCAAGAATTGCGCAACACTTGATCTGAGTAGGCGTCCCATTGTAATCCGTCTTGTTTAAAAACCATACGTGCATTCATAGCTCACAAGTCAAATAGTAGCACATTCGAATTTGTTCAAGCTCACGTCACCTCCTTTTTGTGCGTTCTACAAGCAACCCAATCGTATTGATTTTGTTCTTTAATTGGAACTATTATGTCTTAAATGATTACCTAACCGCGATCGTTGTTTGCATGAACCATAGGCAGGCCACTTTAGATTAGGTGTTTCGAAAATTTGCACCGAAAATTAGGAGAATGAAAAGGGTCGCCCTACCCGCACCCCTCCACCCTACCGGCACCCCCACGTAACTTCGACCAATAGAGAGGAATAGGGCGCCGTTATATCCACATATACTTTGACTATTTCCACACACACAGGCTATATTTGTAATAACGGCGCCCATTATAAATTTACGTTTTGAGGTACAGACGTCCCTCCGAAACTGTATAGTCGCGGTGGATGCTGGAACCTATAACGTATCGGAGGGTATAAACTGACCAGCCCTAAATTCACTGATAAAACCCTAAATCCACTGATAAAACCCTTAATCCACTGATAAAACCCTAAATCCACTGATCACGTGATCATCCATTTGTGTATGCGATTGGATCAAATTCGAGTATTCAAGTCGGTGTCACGGACGTATATGTAGTCCCCCACGGCACGCAAAATGACTAATGCAGCAATGAATCAGAGGATACCCAAAGTCAACGCGATGATAGAGCACCATATTTTTCGCGACTTGCCGCGTTGACGACTGATGGCTACGCTCATATGTTTAAGACACTCAGTGCGCGAGCTTCATTCTAAAAAATAAGAACGCGATACAAGTTAACGTTAAATCCCGACGTGTAGCAAATAGCATAGGAGGACGCGAGTAAAGAGTGATTGCTTACGAGGTAGAAGTCTCTCCGTGGTCGTGACCTCAATATCTTCACTCGGAATAGCCGTCTTCGACTTCTTGCCCATCCATCACAGCTCGTCTCCTGTTTGGACTTGGGCAGTCTTTACGACTAATGATTCCAAATCGGTCAAGAATGATCACTTGATCATCATCACATGATCAGTGGATTTAGGGTTTTATCAGTGGATTTAGGGTTTTATCAGTGGATTTAGGGCTTTATCAGTGAATTTAGGGCTCGTCTATAAACTAGCGGAAATCAATTATAAGTTTCCACATAGGAACGACAGCGGTGGAAGCCAAAACTTATAAAGTACTGGAATTTATTAAGTAGCAGTGGATAAGATTTCAGAGGGATGATCGTACTTATCTGTAGTCACAAGATCTTATGGAAGGGTTAACACTCAAAAAATGGCGACTGGGAAAGAAACTTGGATCAGGGGCATGTAGCGATGTATACGCTGGAAAGTGCACAATATTATATCTATTATACATTCAATTGGTATTGTCTAATTGTCCTCGTCTGATGCAGTGGAGTCTGTGACATCCCTTCCAAATGATATTGGCCGTCAATTTGTCATGAAACTTTCTCCGTTGCCGCAATTACCAGCTGCAAAGCTAAAGAATAAAAAGAGAAAAAAGACGCCAGTCGAACGCAATGCCGACGCTTTTGTATGCTAAGCATTTGCTCTATAAAAATCAGTGAGGGATCAGTCTGGCATCCCATACGTGCCATTGGGAGCTTATGGAGAAGATCAGGTGAAGATGATGTTGGAGCTTAAAGCTACAAAACGTTGATTTTGTGACGATGTGTTAATTGCAGGGATACCGGTTTTTAGTGACCGAGCGACTTGGACGTACACTCGAGATGGTATTACAGGAACATGGCCCTGTTCCTTCTGAAAATGCGGCGCGATTGGGTCTAGAAATTGTACGAACTGCTGATTTTTTTACCACAAGGCTTTAGCATATTATTTACTCCTTGCTGGCTTTGCTTTAGTTGGAGACACTGCAGCAAATGCACGTGAAGAACATTCTTTGCGTAGATGTGAAACCTGAAAACTTTATGTTGGACACAAGCAAAGAAAACAAAGTCTACTGCGTAGACTTTGGTCTCAGATCGATAAGTAACGGCGACAGGCAAGCACAAGGACTATAAAGAAGGCACAGTCGTAGGAACACTGATGTCTCAGCTTGAACTGCCACAAGGGTGTCGGTACGCTCCTTCGAGTTGAACTCTTGAACACAATCTACAGTTGTTGGTTGTTATTTTTTCTGCAACGTGTGTAGCCGTCGCGATGACACGAATCTCTCCTTTATGTGTTGATCTACCTAATGCGAGGCGACCTACCGTGGCAACACGCGTCAAGTGACGCCGAGGGTGCCAAAATCAAGAAGGCGACCTCAGTTGACCAGCTCTGTGCTTCGTTACCTCGAGAATGGGGTATAATGATGACAAGTATTCATGCGTGCGGCTTTGAAGATCGACCAGACTACGACCTTTTGAACGTCAGTTCCTGAAGCTCGGTGCTCCGACATATGACCAAAAACTTATGCGTGGGAAGGTAGTTCCCTTCACGGAACCCCAAGTAAGCACACCAAGCGAGATGCTTTGAAAATGGCTTATAATGCCACGTGCGTCTAAAGAATACCACATCAACGTTCAACAGATGTGTTATACATCTGTTACGGCGGTGCACCGACTGTTTCGATGAATTAATTATCCACTGCAAGGTTGAACACGGAAAGGCGACTTAGAGTGCAGAAAGGATACATGCGCTAAGGGTTAGAGCTAACGCGTAAAAATAAGCTCTATGTGAATTTAAAAAACGAACTTTTTGGTGCATTTAAAATACCAGGTCTTGGCTCTTTTGTTGGGCTCGCCCCCAATTAGTGTGATTATTGAGTAGACAGGACTTGCTCGGCAAGTTACCTGCTTAATTACTAAGGTGACTATGCAGGGTTGATCCGACCTCTTTCTCTTTTTTACTGAAGAAAGACACCTTTTAGGAGATTGACCTTTTGTGTTGTACACGAACCATGCGTCTTTACACAGCGTGTATACGCGGCCACATACTCGCAAAAAATGGCTCAACAGCTTCCATTCTTGTCGAATATAACTTCACGGCCGTCCGTATTAAATCAAGCAGTTCAAACGCAATCCGTTGTATTGTACCTATCTTGCTTCGGTACGGCAAGTACATTGCATTGATGCACACAGTAAGACTCGTAGATTGATCGGTCATCTCAACATCAATCTGAGGAGTACGCGAAGAACTTTCAGAGCTCTTATGCGAGTGCGCATCAATATCAGTTGTATGATGGTCTGTATTGAGCACATATAAATAAGATCAAAGTCAAATTATTATTCACAACGATGATAATCTCAAACATGCGATAGTGTTTTACGTATCATGATGCACCGATATCCGAGGATCAAGGCTGAGAAAGACTTAAGTTTTCTCGCGCGTGACTTCTTGCTGGAGAACCTGTGCAAGTATGTACGAGATTGCGAGGTTTACAAGCGCGTAAAGCCTACGCAACCACGCAGGCTTCACTTAAATCTCTTCAGGTTCCAACAGAATATTGGAATCGACTTTATAGAGCATTATATTTGATTTCTGCCTGACAATAGTCGGTAGACTGGGTTATTGATCGTTTTAGACTGACACAGTAAGATGGTACATCTTACTGCAGTGTCGCTAACGCCACACAAATATCGCGGATATCCGTCTGTGGTGGAGTCAAGTTCAAAATCGAATACATTTGTATCGACAACCTGACCACCACCATCGTGCCCAGCCTTCCAACTTACGGGGGGGGGGGTACCCCGCGGACCTCCATTCGAAATCTGGTCCGATCGTCCGCTGCTGGCAGACGACCGGTCATCATCCAAAGACACTTGGTCCGATTCACTTAAGTTCATCTCACCTTGTGTACCCGATGGAATGGGATAGTTACACACTCGGTGGATCGGGATCGCAGATCGATCTGATTCTGTCTTGAATATCGGAGACCGTACTGGCTAGGTGTACCTGGGGCGGAACTCTTCACCCCAGGTACGTACAGACCAGAAACACTTCCAAAAGATAAATTCCAATAGGTCGATCGTCCAAAAAATCTAGACCTGACCAATACGAAATAATAGAGGGTAGACCAGTCAACCGGTCTAGCCCCTGACCAACATGAGAGAAGACCAAAACCGGTCTAAACTCCAACCAATATTACAATGAGCCAATATGTCCACGTGAAGACCCAATATGCCCGTGAAACTCCACAAACGATATCTCCACGTAAAGACCAATCCAGTGAATAGCACGTCCCAAACGTACTTGACTTACAGTGTCGAGATCGCCAAATCGTACTCCCGTCGAGGGACTTCCGGTGGCCAAAGTGCGCGTGCGGCGCGTCCAGACCGGGTATAATAGGCGAGAGGGGATAATTCAACCCTCTTCCCCCAAACACTCCGCGGCGGGCGGAGGCGAATAGTGTACGTGAAAAGAAGAACGGACACCCCTTGCTGCGGTGTAGACCAAGACCAGAAGAGGTTTTTGCCACTTATTCCTAGACCAAAAACCTTTACCGGAAAATCCGTAACCAAAAGACTCTTACTTGGAAAAACCACAACTAACCAATAATACTACCTCCCTATGGTCCCTAATGTACCCACACAAAATTATGTAAAATACCCAATGTCAGGTGCTCACCCAAGACCGGCGTTCTTGATACTCCTGGAATCTGATAGTCTAAAAAGCCCCCCTTGTTTAGACCAATCGGAAACTCGACCAACTGCCTTGACCAAAAGTGACCAAATTTGTGGTACACTTCACCACAGGACTTCATACAAACTTCAAGTGAAGCGCGACCACAGTGGTCACTTAAGCATTTATGCATTTTTCGCTACTTTGGAATTTTAACTTTATATTTGCTTTAATTGGAATTTTAGGTTGGTTTCTTAAGTACGCATGTATAATTAGTATATTTTTTACTCTAAAACGACGAACACTTACACCCTGCTCCCGTGCGCCCCTACCCTGATCAAGTAGGGCGCGCTTCTTTCTAAGAAACTTCCTCCCAGACGGTAAGGCGCTAACAGCCGACACTGTCAAAACTGGATATTGCACGTGCCCCCAACTCGTGTTGTTGGAATTTGCTATACTACGCGTATGTGCAGCCTGTTGTTAGGCTGCATACGAATTTCAAGTAGTACGCGACCATTGTGGCCATTTTTTCATTTTTTTGGTACTTTGGGATTTTATCTTTATATTAAGTTTTAGGTTAGGTTCTTAGGTACGCATTTATATTCAGTATATATTTTAACTTTTAAGTCACATTGCATCTTTCCCTCGTGCGCACCTACCCTGATCAGGTAGGGCGCGCTTCTTTCTGAGAAACTTCAATCCCAACGGCAGTCAGGCGCTAACGGTCTGAACTGCCATTACGGTAAGCTACACGTGCCCCCAACTCGTGTCAACTTCCGACAGGTTATGAGTCCAAGGGACACGGGGGCACGTAGCGGAATACAAAACTAAAGATATTACTCAAGTTGGTCCATTGGCGTTGACGATTACGTCTGGACGGTCTCCTGGTACATGGAGTTGATGTTATTTACTGGAATCGACTGTTGCGCTGGCGATTGCGCTGTTGTCGTGGTAAATTGTGGTTTTAACTGAAGTCGACTGTTGCGCTGGCGATTGCGCTGTTGTCGCGGTAGATTGTTTGTTTTAGCGTCTGTTCATCATGGACGAGGACGACGTGTTTGATCCGGAGAGCGCGTTGAAGACGCTGCTATTGCAAGTTGCAAAAATGAACGATCGTTTGAATAAAATGGATGGAGAGAGGCAACAAGACCTCAGGCGAAGGAATTCGCCGGCTACGGTTCAGAATACACCGGTTGGGGGTGGACGTTCACCCTTCCAAGAAAGTATTAAGAATTTCGCGCCGTTTGGGAAGCGGATTGCGATCGATGACCTGTCATCAGATGAAGGCATCGCGAGAGGAGGTGCGCCTCGCGCAGGACTGCCGCGAGAGCGAACTGGAGTACCTGGCGGTGTACCAGAGGATGGACATGCGGCTGGAAATCATGGCAATCAGGGCATACAGCCGCGCCCTTTCAAGATTCCGAGTTAACGGTGCAAAAATTCACTGGCGCCGAGGATTTACCCTGGATTAGGCCCTGAATTCAAGGACTGGGCATACTTGTTTGTGGAAGCCCTGGAGATAGCGGATATTTCGTCTGATTTTTCGTGGACGGAGAGGCTAAAAGTGAACAAGCTTGGTGAGCATCTGGATGGTGCTGCATCGTGATACTTTCGTTCAAATATTGGCGTTTGGTGGAAGATTTCGCAGACACTACATTTCGTGCTGGAGCAGATGTGGCGTGCGTACAAGGTGACGATATCGCATCAACAGGCGGTGCAGCTATTTGCTTGCGAGGAGGGCCGAAGGTGATCGTGGAACGATCATTTACTTTACCTGACAGCGTTGGCGCCCGAAGCAGTCCAGGGAAAAGCTGATAGTGGAGAATATCGTCAAGTACGCAATGCCAAGTTTGAAGTATTCTATGATGACACGTTATAATCCGTCGCGGACTGACTACATTATGCATGCTCAAGAGCTGGTGGCGTGGGCGCAGGAAGTCGAGATGGATCATATTAGAAGACGGAAAGGACCGAGGGTGAGCGTGAACGCGGTACAAGATACTAGAAAGGCGATCACGTGTTACAGCTGTGGTAGTAAAGGGCATATTCGCCGGGATTGCAGCAAGAGACCTGATAGGAAGAAAGCCTACCGTAGGACGCAAGATGTTTCAATGAAAGAGTATGGATTGGCAACTACAGAGGCGAGTGTAGAGTGGCACAGTGCATTGAACTCAAGTGATTTGAACGAGAGTGACGCATGGATACTGGACAGCAGAGCGAGCCATCATCTCGTCGGAGATGAAACACTGTTGGAAGATGTCAAGACAATTGCTGATGGAATGAAGATGACGTTACCGGATGGAAACGTTATACAAGTAACCAAGGTTGGAAAGATGCGGCTACGAAGTGTTGATGATCTGAATACTGTGATAGCGTTACAGGAAGTATATTACTCGCCGAAGCTAGCAAGAAATCTAATTTCGCTGGACAAGTTGATGCAGAAAGGTTGTAATTTTGTACATCATGATGACAAGATGGAAGTTCGTTTACGTGGAGATCTGTTGTTCCTTGTAAAGATGATTGGATCAATTTTAGTGGCGAATCTACGCCCCAAGTTGAATGAAGCTGTTTCCATAATTTTTTCTGATGTACTCATTAATACAATCATGGAAAACAGTGACGATGGTGCCCAAGAAGGGAGTCTTTATCACTTTCATCTGCTATTGGGGCATATTTTCTACGAAACGATAGAGCGACTAGCGAAAGATCCAAGGTCGGGTATCAAGATCACAAGTACACTGCGACCGAAATGTTTAACGTGTGCAGATGGGAAGAGTGCCCGAAAGGAACAAACCAAAAAGGATTCTGGTCAGCACTCCCCCATCGACCGGGTGGGCAGAGTCATATGCAGCGACCTCAAAGGTCCTATTGCACCTCGGTACCGACGCGTAAATCGGTACCTAGTAGTGTTTGTGGATCATCTCTCATCTTACGTACGCGTTTTTCCCGCTAAAACTAAATATCAGGCCGCAAGAAAATTCGAGCATTTCTTATCATGGTTTGAGAGAGAGTTTAATTGTCGGATACACGTTCTGCGTACGTACGGCGGCCTGGGATATAAGAATGTTGATTTTTCTGTAATAAAACTGAATCCGGCGTCAAGTGACGGAAGCCGGGTGCCCGGCGTCAAATGGCAAAGCAGAAAGGCTGAATAGGACCATCTTTAACATGGTTCGCTGTATGGTGTTTGGATCGGGAGTGCCGCTTACGTACTGGTCGGAACTGGTCGGAGGCGGCTGAGTATGCTGCATACATACTCAACCGTGCTCCCACCCGATCTGTAGCAGATGAGTACACGCACGGTGAGGCTAGCGCACATAGGAAGACTTTCCTTAAGCGGAGATACGCCGCTACTTAGCCGATACGCCCTTATTTAAGGGCTTAGTAAGAGATCGCTCTCTTACTCGGGGCCAAGATTCCCTTGGTTTACTGTTAGTAGAGACTAACGCCTTGATACAAGTCTTCCCTTAGAAAGGGGGTATCTAAGGGAGGTATTCCCTTTGGCTACAAACACTCACAACACGCTCGACCCTTGTGATCGAGCGTATAGCTGACTTCAGTGTATTTTGTAAACTGATTTTTATTTAATATGTAATTAGCCTAAATTAATTAAACTAATGTAAACTATATGTAATACTAAGTAGAACTTGCTCAATTCGTACCTAGCCGAAATGTAATGTACACCACCTGTGTACCAACACGTGGCAGGCTGCCACGCCTCAACCAAGGGCTCCTTACCTGATTGGTTAAAATAACCAATAGGTCCGAACCTTTCGGACTGGTCAATACTTGACCTTAACCGTTGTGTACTTACGTACACCAACGTAACCAAATGTAACCCTGTTACATCCTCCCCTACCAAGACTATTGCCACTTAATAATCAATTTTAGTTGGAGAACTCCTACTGCCAGAACTCTGGCATACCATGAGCACATTTAGTGGTGCTGAAGATTCTCCCCGAGAAGGGGATGACAACTATTCCAACTCCGTTATTTCGGAGGAGGAGGCCCTAGGGGATATGTCCCCAAAGGATTACCGCTCCGACAACGCCGAACGGCGATGTCGGCAGTCTAATCCGTTCCCCACACGCGGGGAAAATGCACGAACTCTTTCGCCACAACTATCAACTTCGGATGATGTATCCGGGTCGCCGGAGGCGACCATCACCAATGAGATAGACACGGCTCATGAAGCCCGACATGCCGTACAGGCACGGAAGAGTCTTCGTGACCCTCAAAAGAAGGCTAAAAACGAGGTAAAGAGGGGTTTAGCCTCCCATATCTCTGGCCCTGCGGCTGTACAGCCGCGTGAAATCGCGCGCCAGAGATAACTCCGGGCAAAAATGCTTAGCCGAAGCAGTTTAATGTCAAGTCCTACCGAGCGCGCCTCGGGAAACAAGCACGCGGTGACGTCGTTGAGATCCTCCGCGAGATTCCCTACGTTCTCCTACGGGACGAAGGTGTCGAGGAGGTCGAACGGGCATTCCGCGCTTGTGATCAAGGGTAAGAGCGCCTCCCCAACTTTGATGAGCTGTACCACAGCTATTCCGAATCCGACGTTCGGGTAGAGAGGGTTTGCGCTTGGCGTATGCCCAAGCCAAAGTTCTGGGGCAATTACCTGCCCCTTATTGCACGCTCCCTTCTCTCGATGTGGTCCCGGAGAGTAATGCAACCTCTGTATCTGACTCCGTCAAAATCCCAGCTATTGGGAGTGGAGGGGCTTCTCCCGCCCCTTTGGTCGTTGACTCGCAGCGGGGTTCTCCCGCTCGAAAGCGTCAACGACGTCACGACAATCCTGCCGCAGGGGAGTCTCGGACTCTCACGAACTCTGTGAATGTGGATAACCTTTCTACTTCACCAGATACTGGGTTTCACCCCGATGATGGCGTCGCGCCATCAGGCGCTCGACATGGTAATGCGGAATACCCTCCGTATCGAGAACTGGAGGAGGAGGTCGCGCAATTGCGACGTGAGGTTCACGAGCGCTGTGATCGACACAGCCGTCGCATCCTGGACTCCCAGGAGGGACTCAGCGACGAGGGAGTGCGATTGACCGCATCGAGAGGCGGCTTGCCTCTCTCTAATCTGTCGTTGCGGAGTTTCGTGGTTGCATTTCGACCCTATCGGATGTATTCCGACCTGTTGTGACTTTCGGCTATCCGCCTTACCAACTTCCTCCAAGAGGGGACCGGCCTCCAGGGTTCTGGTATGGCTTAAGAATACCCACATAGAAAGTTGGATGCGTACGCATCGACTTCGGGATATCCCAGATATACGCCAGGCCCTTTCGGGCTAGCACCTTGAAAGGTCCCACGAACCTGGGGCGAAGTTTGTTCCGTAACACGTTAGAAACTGCATGTGTAGGAAGGTTTTTAGCGTTTAATAAAACAATTTATACTACTTTATACGCCTTTCTGTTAAGCCGACCCTTTCGGTCGGCCTATTCCTTTTGTTTGTCTTGGCTTTCCGCCATGGCGTCGCAAACGTGTCGTAAGATACTAAGGCGCGTCGATAAAAACTTATCGATGTGCTTTCGCACAGATACAGGACTGACATCGGGGAATCTCCTCCCCTTCAAGCCCTGGTCCACACACACGTGGCTTCAACGTAACCCGCGTATTTACTAATCCTTTCACATAAAACGGGGTATACCCCGTAGATGCATGCACCGAATTGTTTATAGCAAATTCGGCCGTAGGAAGCATCTCACTCCAACTCTTTGAAGCATCCGGACAATAATCTCCGGAGAATATCCTCAACAACGCGATTAACGCGTTCCGTCTGTCCGTCCTTCTGTGGATGATCCGCAGTGGACATGAGGAGCTTGGTGCCCAGCATCTTAAATAGCGCCCCCCAAAATTGTCCCGTAAAACGGGGATCCCGATCCGATATCAGGGAATCGGGTAGACCATGCTGTCGAAAGACACGGTCTAGGAACACTTTCGCTGTTCCTTGTCCATCAATGGACTCTGGCATCGCCGCCAGGTGAGCCATCTTGCTCAAACGGTCTACAAAGACCTATATGCCGGTGTTCCCGGCCTTATCCTTCGGAAAACCGGAGATAAAATCCATACTGATGGATTTCCAACACTCCGTAGGAACGGACAAGCTCTCCAAAGGCGCAGCTGAACTTGCAGAAGGTTTAACCCTCTGATACGTCTCACAGGTGCGTATATACGCACCGACCCACTTATACATGTGGGGCCACCAATAAAAAAAAACTTAAAGCGCTGTAGGTTTTATCCCGACCTAAATGACCCCCGGTAGGGGCGTCATGTGCCTCAAAGAGGACTCTATACTTCAGTTCCTCATCATGAGGAACAACCACCCGCGGAGTGTCCTCCGCGCTCGTGCTGTAATATAAACCGTCACAGTAACTGTAACGGTGTAAACGAGCTTTAGCTCGACTTGACAGGGTAGGCTCAGACGAGCAAAGTCCCTTTCCACCCAACGCGCTGATAAGCGCCGTACACTGTGGGTATTTCTCATACGCCAGGCGTATGAGATCCACCACAGACGAGGTGACGAATGTCGCGTGAGCGAGCTCGTAATCGGGACGACGCGATAACGCGTCCGCAAGCACGTTCTGCTTGCCAGATTTATACTTAACCTCAAATTTATACTCGGCAAAGAAGGAGAGCCAACGGGCCATCCGTTGCGAGAGATGAGGCAACTTTGTCGCTGTCCGTAAGGACGCGTGGTCAAGTTAGACCAAGAACGGATTTGAGCCAAGTAGGTGAACCCTAAACTTGACAATGGCATACTTCATTGCAAGTATCTCCTTATCATGAACGGGATAATTCCGTTCCGCAGCTTTAAGCTGCCTCGACTCAAACGCGATAACGCGTTCCCGTCCCGCATCGTCTGCTTGTAACAAAGCACATCCGATTGCGAAATCGGAGGCGTCGCAGACGACGCTAAAAGGTTTCCCAGAATCTGGGAGAGCAAGAACGGGAGCTTTCAATAAGCTCCCCTTAACCGCTTCAAAAGAGTTTTGGTGTTTGATTTCCCAACACCAATCAACGTCCTTCTTAAGAAGGTCGGTTAATGGCATTGCCATTTCAGCGTAGTTCTAGCTGTACTTGTGGGGATAATGGGCTAATCCAAGCCACTTCCGTAAATCTCTAAGATTTAAAGGTGAAGGCCACTCCACAATGGCTTTCACCTTCGCGGGATCCTCCCGCACTCCATCCTTACCGATGAAGCAACCGAGGAAAGGAATTTCCTCAGCACCAAAGATACATTTGGATGCTTTCGCATATAACTTATGCTCCCGCATACATTCGATCACCGCTCGAAGGTTTATATGATGCGTCTGAACATCAGACGAGTCGCCTTACGCGCGAGTATGAACGAATATATCGTCGAAGTACGTCTGAGCGTACTTTCTATGAGGGCGGAAGAGTTGAGTCACCAAACGATTAAAAGTCGCTGGTGCATTCGAAAGCCCCGGTGGCATAAAAAGCCACTCCAACAGCATGACATTAGGCGTGCTGACCACTGTAAGCGGAATATCGGATGCTCGCATGAGCACCTGATAATACCCATCCACCAGATCTAAGGCGCTGTAAACAGTACAGCCTGCCATATTGTTCTGGAGGACATCCTTCCGAGGAATACGAGTCTGCATGGGTACAGTAGCTGCATTAAGCTTGCTGTACGCATGCACAATGCGCCACGTTCCGTTCGGCTAACGAACACAAAAGTGGGAGATGAGTAGTTAGACTTGCTCTCCCGTACCATCCCTACCTCTTCTTTCCCCTTGACGAATGCGTCGATGACCTCGCATTGATCCTTGGGGAGAGGCCACTGCCTAGTGACTCAGTATTTGGTTCCGGGAACCAAGTCAATTTCATGTCGGACTCCCCTATCCGGTGGTAACCCCATCGGCGGGTTGTCACAAATGACATCTCCGAATCCGTAAGTAAGGAATGGTAAGGGTCCTCAGGATCCGCAAGGGTCTTGAGACCGCTTCGGGCATTCAATGCCTGTTTGGTTTTCACCAAAACTGACTCGTCCATCGTGAATGAGGAGTTCAACTCCTCTTCCGGATGTAATACGACAACCTCGTCGATTTCACCTGCTTTCAAAGCAGTTTCAAACTCGTTGAAGGACATCTCCTCCAACGACAACATTTCGCCTACCACAGGCAACCGTTCCAGGCTTACGCCTTCTGTGATAACACCTGTCACACTATTCAGCATCCGATAGGACTGCTGACTACTCGCCTCGGGACTCATCCCGGGACCCAGATGGAGGAAGTCAATTGCCCTATCTATTGGAAGCGCATCGCGCCTATCCACAGAGGTCTCTACCTCTACCACCGGTGACTCGCCGGTCTCACCTACAACGGCGTGGTCGGAATCATTTCCGACGTGCGAAAGAGACGATCTACGGGTCTCTTCGCTTGGAAGCGCCTCGCGTTTACCCACAGGGGTTTCTACCCCTACCACTGGGGTCACCTCAGAGGAATCCACCTCTTTCACTGGCGACTCACCAGTCTTACCTATAACGACGTGGTAGGGAACCCCGACCTGCAGAAGAGACAAACCTTGTGTCTCTTCTCTATGAAGCGCCTCGCGATTATCCTCAGAGGAATCCACCTCTACCACTGGCAACTCACCATCCTCGCCGTTAACGGCGTGGGGATTAACCGCCGAATCCCCCTCGTTAAGGAACTCTTCCTTAACCTCATTGGGACTGATCATCTCAGGCATCCCAATCTCTGACATCTCTCGCCAGAATCGCTTTTGCGATCGAGCAAAGGTGGGTTCATGACTCGCCAATACTTTACCCGATCGCGGGTGCGTTGAGCCAATGGACTTAGACTTCCAGTCTATTCATGGCTCGTGGCGTTCCAGCCACTTCATGCACAGAATGAGTCCAAATCCAGGACTAGGCAACGTTCTGAGCTGTCGAAGTCTGAAAACTTCAGCTTAAGGTCAATCGAGACCTTGGGTCCAGAAACCTGTACACCCGCCGCAAGACGGACCGTGACAACGTCACCAGAACGTGCCTCTAGGGCCTCGGCATACAGCCGACTCTTCTTAACAGAAGCCCGTCTGACATAATTTTCAGACGCTCCAGAGTCTATCAAGACTCTCCAAGGCTTATCAAAGCCTTTCACGTCCGCAAGGACTACCAGCAACCCTGGCTGGTACACCAACTCGGTGCTAGAAAGCACTGCTTCCTTCGGGGCTTTGTGCTGTCGTCCCCTACCATGGGGATTAACAGCACTGAGGGGCTCCCCAGTAAAGCGCCCCGCACCTACTGGGAGCCGTCGTTTCGCGACGGCTGGGAGAGGGCTTTTTACCTACCCTCGGACCCTTATAGCGAGTGTCTCGCTGGGGATTTTGTGGACATCTGCTCCGCAGATGATCCACGCTTCCACACAAGAAGAACCTTAGCGGCCCACGACGCTGCAACATAGCTAAGAGCTCCTCCTCGAAGCTCTGCAAAAAAGAGTCAGAGTGACTCTTAGCGGAAGGTTTCCCCTCCACATCGACCTGACTCAGGTCCATGGGTTCAGGACCCACCTTAGAGGAACGAAATTTTCTCTCGGCGTTAAACGCCATCTTAAACGCCTCCCCCAGAGATTGGGGTCGGCATCGGAAAAGCTCCGGCCGTACTGGCCCTTCTCTCAGGCCTCCCATGAACACGGGAATGAACACATCGTCCCCGTACGCTTTCGCGTACATCCATGCCAACAGGGTCTTAAGTTCTTGGATGTAAGTTTCCAAGTCCCTAGTGCCCTGACGGCACCTTAGGAACGCCAGCTGATTCTGTAAAACCAGATCAGGCGTTGCATACATGTCCATAAGCTTTCGCTTAAGGACTTCCCAGTTCGGGAACACTTCCGTGACCGAATCTGGACACGCAAACGCCCATGTACGGGCTTTGTCCGTGAGATGGGTCATTGAAAGTCCCGCTTGAAAGTGATTCTCGATCACGTTCGCGGTGGCGAATGCGGTTTCAACCTCTCGAAGCCACACATAAATGTTTTCACCTTTCTCGCCGGTGAATTCCTTTATATTAAAGGACATCGGGGGGCGCACCTCTGTAGACGCGGGATAACTCCCGCGAAGACTCGCCTCATGGGCGATAAGGGCATTAAACCTTTCACGCACGGCATAGAGGCCCTGCTCCACTAGATGGCGCATGCCATCCTCACCCAATATGGGTAACAGCCTTTTAAAGGCTTCCTGTTGGACGGGGGTTAGCTTACCCCAATCTTCCTGATCCATCCCTTGCAGAGGATGTTGATCACCAACACAGGTGTTGGATTGACAACAAGTGCTACCAAATGTAGCCGGTGCGTAAACGCACGGTGCGCCTAGCGCACAGAGGAAGAATTTCCTTTAAGCGGCGTTCGCCGCTACTTAGGCGATACGCCCTTATACAAGGGCTTAGTAAGAGATCGCTCTCTTACTCGGGGCCAAGATTCCCCCCTTGGTCGTTTACAGCTAGTAGAAACTAGCGCCTTGATTCAATGCTTCCCTTAAAAGGGAGTTAGCGTAAGGGAGAACTCCCTTAGGCTACTATACTCTCTGCGCGCACGACCGGTCGTGGTCGTGCGCCTAGCAGACTATCGATTATTTTGTAAACTGAATATATATTTAATATGTAATTAGCCTACATTAATTTAAACTAATGTAAACTATATGCAATACTAAGTAGAACTTACTAAATTCGTACCTAGATAAAAGGTAGTGTACACCACCTGTGTACTAACACGTGGCTGGCTGCCACGCCTCCACCAAGGCGTCTTGCCCTGATTGGTTAAAATAACCAATAGGTCGAAACCTTTAGGACCGGTCAATACTGACCCCAACCGTAGTGTACTTACATACACAACATAACAAAGTGTAACCAGAACGTAACCCTGTTACAGGTGGTATACACTACTTTTCAGCTAGGTACGACTTGAATAAGCTCTACTTAGTATTACATATAGTTTACATTAGTTTAATTAATTTAGGCTAATTACATATATTAAACAAAAATCAGTTTACAAAAATACTTAAGACTGCTAGGCGCGCGACCACGCCCGGTCGCGCGCACAGTGAGTATTGTAGCCTAAGGGAGTTCTCCCTTACGCTACCTCCCTTTATAAGGGAAGCCTTGTTACAAGGCGTTAGCGGAAGCTAACTGTAAACCACCCCGGGAATCTTGGCCCCGAGCAAGAGAGTGATCTCTTGCTAAGCCCTTATACAAGGGCGTATCGTCTAAGTAGCGGCGAACGCCGCTTAAAGGAAATTCTTCCTCTGTGCGCTAGCCGCACCGTGCGTTTACGCACCGGCTACATCTGGTAGCACTTGTTGTCAATCCAACACCTGTGTTGGTGATCAACATCCTCTGCAAGGGATGGATCAGGAAGATTGGGGTAAGCTAACCCCCGTCCAACAGGAAGCCTTTAAAAGGCTGTTACCCATATTGGGTGAGGATGGCATGTGCCATCTAGTGGAGCAGGGCCTCTATGCCGTGCGTGAAAGGTTGAATGCCCTTATCGCCCATGAGGCGAGTCTTCGCGGGAGTTATCCCGCGTCTACAGAGGTGCGCCCCCCGATGTCCTTTAATATAAAGGAATTCACCGGCGAGAAAGGTGAAAACATTTATGTGTGGCTTCGAGAGGTTGAAACCGCATTCGCCACCGCGAACGTGATCGAGAATCACTTTCAAGCGGGACTTTCAATGACCCATCTCACGGACAAAGCCCGTACATGGGCGTTTGCGTGTCCAGATTCGGTCACGGAAGTGTTCCCGAACTGGGAAGTCCTTAAGCGAAAGCTTATGGACATGTATGCAACGCCTGATCTGGTTTTACAGAATCAGCTGGCGTTCCTAAGGTGCCGTCAGGGCACTAGGGACTTGGAAACTTACATCCAAGAACTTAAGACCCTGTTGGCATGGATGTACGCGAAAGCGTACGGGGACGATGTGTTCATTCCCGTGTTCATGGGAGGCCTGAGAGAAGGGCCAGTACGGTCGGAGCTTTTCCGATGCCGACCCCAATCTCTGGGGGAGGCGTTTAAGATGGCGTTTAACGCCGAGAGAAAATTTCGTTCCTCTAAGGTGGGTCCTGAACCCATGGACCTGAGTCAGGTCGATGTGGAGGGGAAACCTTCCGCTAAGAGTCACTCTGACTCTTTTTTGCAGAGCTTCGAGGAGGAGCTCTTAGCTATGTTGCAGCGTCGTGGGCCGCTAAGGTTCTTCTTGTGTGGAAGCGTGGATCATCTGCGGAGCAGATGTCCACAAAATCCCCAGCGAGACACTCGCTATAAGGGTCCGAGGGTGGGTAAAAAGCCCTCTCCCAGCCGTCGCGAAACGACGGCTCCCAGTAGGTGCGGGGCGCTTTACTGGGGAGCCCCTCAGTGCTGTTAATCCCCATGGTAGGGGACGACAGCACAAAGCCCCGAAGGAAGCAGTGCTTTCTAGCACCGAGTTGGTGTACCAGCCAGGGTTGCTGGTAGTCCTTGCGGACGTGAAAGGCTTTGATAAGCCTTGGAGAGTCTTGATAGACTCTGGAGCGTCTGAAATTATCTCAGACGGACTTCTGTTGAGAAGAGTCGGCTGTATGCCGAGGCCCTAGAGGCACGTTCTCGTGACGTTGTCACGGTCCGTCTAGCGACGGGCGTACAGGTTTCTGTACCCAAAGTCTCGATTGACCTTAAGCTAAAGTTTGCAGACTTCGATAGCTCAGAACGTTGCCTAGTCCTGGATTTGGACTCATTCTGGGCATGAAGTGGCTGGAACGCCACGAGCCATGGATAGACTGGAAGTCTAAGTCCATTGGCCCAACGCACCCGCAATCGGGTGAACATTGGAGAGTCATGAACCCACCTTTGCTCGATCGCAAAAGCGATTCTGGCGAGTGATGCCAGAGATTGTGATGTCTGAGATGATCAGTCCCAATGAGGTCAAGGAAGTTTTCCTTGACGAGGGGGATTCGGCGGTAAATCCCCACGCCGATATAAGCGAGACTGGTGAGTTGCCAGTGGTAGAGGTGGATTCCTCTGAGGTTAAGCGCGAGGCGCTTCCTAGAGAAGAGAAACGAGGTTTGTCTCTTCTGCAGGTCTGAATTGATTCCGACCACGCCTTATTAGGTGAGAACGGCGATTCACCGGTGGTAGAGGTAGAGACCTCTGTGGATAGGCGCGATGCGCTTCCAATAGATAGGGCAATTGACTCCCTCCATCTGGGTCCCGGGATGAGTCCCGAGGCATTAGTCAGATGTCCTATCGGATGCTGAATAGTGTGACAGGTGTTGTCACAGAAGGCGTAAGCTTTGAACGGTTTCCTGGGGTAGGCGAACTGTTGTCGTTGGAGGAGATGTACTTCAACGAGTTCGGAACTGCCTAGAAAGCAGGTGAAATCGATGAGGTTGTCGTATTACATCCCGAAGAGGAGTTGAACTCCTCATCCACGATGGACGAGTCAGTTTTGGTGAAAACCTAACAGGCATTGAATGCCCGAAGCGGTCTCAAGATCCTTGCGGATCCTGAGGACCCTTACCATTCCTTACTTAATGAATTCGGAGATGTCATTTGTGACAACCCGCCGATGGGATTATCACCGGATCGTGGAGTCCGACATGAAATTGACTTGGTTCATGGAACCAAATACTGCGTCACTAGGCAGTGGCCTCTCCCCAAGGATCAATGCGAGGTCATCGACGCATTCGTCAAGGGGAAAGAAGAGGTAGGGATGGTACGGGAGAGCAAGTCTAACTACTCATCTCCCACTTTTGTGTTCCTAAATCGAACGGAAAGTGGCGCATTGTGCATGCGTACAATAAGCTGAATGCAGCTACTGTACCATGAAAACTCCGATTCCTCGGAAGGATGTCCTCCAGAACAATATGGCACGCTGTACTGTGTACAGTGCCTTGGATCTGGTGTACGGGTATTATCAGGTGCTCATGCGAGCATCCGATATTCCGCTTACAGCGGCCAGCACGCCTAGTGGCATGCTGTGGGAGTGGCTTGATATGCCACAAGGGCTTTCGAATGCACCAGCGACTTTTAATCGCTTGGTTACCCAACTCTTCCGCCCTCATAGAAAGTATGCTCAGACGTTCTTTGACGATATAATCGTTCATAGTCGTGCGGAAGGAGACTTGTCTGATATTCAGACGCACCTGATACATCTTCGAGCGGTGATCGAATGTATGCGAGAGCATAAGTTATATGCAAACGCATCCAAATGTATCTTTGGTGCTGAGGAAATTCCTTTCATCGGATGCTTCATCGGTAGAGATGGAGTGCGGGAGGATCCCACGAAGGTGAAAGCCATTGTGGAGTGGCCTTCGCCTGTAAATCTTAAAGATTTATGGAAGTGGCTTGGATTAGCCAATTATCCCCACAAGTACAGCTAGAACTACGATGAGATGGCGAAGCCATTAACAGACCTTCTTAAGAAGTACGTGGACTGGTGTTGGAAAACCCAACACCAAACCGCTTTCGAAGCGGTAAAGGGGAGCTTGTTGAAATCTCCCGTTCTTGCTCTCCCAGATTCTGGGAAACCTTTTAGCGTCGTCTGCGACGCCTCCGATTTCTCAATCGGATGTGCTTTGTTACAAGCAGACGATGCGGGACGAGAGCGCGTGATTGCGTTTCAGTCGAGGCATCTTAAAGCTGCGGAAAAAAATTACCCGTTCATGATAAGGGGCTACTTGCTATGAAGTATGTCCTTGTCAAGTTCAGGGTTCACCTGCTCGGCTCAAAGCCGTTCGTGGTTTATGCTGACCACGCGTCCTTATGGACAGCGACGAAGTCGCGTCCTCTCGACTATGAGCTCGCTCACGCGACATTCATCACCACATCTGTAGTGGATCTCATACGCCAGGCGTATGAGAAAGACCCACAGTGTACAGCGCTTATCTGCGCTTTGGGTGGAAAGGGATTTGGCTCGTCTGAGCCTACCCTGTCAAGTCGAGCTAGCGATCGTTTACAGCGCTACAGGTACTGCGCGGAGGACACTCCGCGAGTGGGTCGGTGCGTATATACGCACCTGTGAGACGTATCAGAGGGTTAAACCTTCTGCAAGTTCATCTGCGCCTTTGGAGAGCTTGTCGGTTCCAACGGAGTGTTGGAAATCCATCAGTATGGATTTTATCTTCGGTTTTCCGAAGGATAAGGCCGGGAACACCGGCATATAGGTCTTTGTAGACCGTTTGAGCAAGATGGCTCACCTGGGGGCGGTGCCAGAGTCCATTTATGGACAAGGAACAGCAATAGTGTTCCTAGACCGTGTCTTTCGACAGCATGGTCTACCCGATTCCGTTGTGTCGGATCGGGATCCCCGTTTTACGGGACAGTTCTGGGGAGCGTTGTTTAAGGTGCTGGGCATCAAGCTCCTCATGTCCACTGCGGATCATCCTCAGACGGACGGTCGAACGGAACGCGTTAATCGCGTTGTTGAGGATATTCTCCGGAGCGTATGTCCGGATTCGCAAAGGATTGGAGTTGTGGGGAAGCGAAGGCAAAATTTTGGTCACCCTCTGTCAACGGCGTGCCGATCAGCTGGTCAGCGATCGTATTGGTGGAAACAAGGGGGGCTTTTAAGCCTATCATGTGCAAGGAGTGTCAAGCACACGGATTTTGGTAAGTCACATGGCATTGCGTGTATTTACATATTTTAGTGTTTGGTACATATCGGGACCGTAAGGTTAGTGGAAAAGAAGTAAATTGGTCTTGGATTGGAAAAGTGGATAATAGGTCCTAAGAGACTCTCTAAAAGTTTGGTTTTATAAGTCGCCTTCGCACGTCGCGGAGTGTTTGGGGGCA
>CM047587.1:45488122-45506475 GCA_026184515.1 Peronosclerospora sorghi | reverse complement strand
TCAACCAGCGACACGATCCACCGAGTGTTGAACTAGCCCATTCCATCCGGTACACAAGGTGAGATGGCAACGCAAGATCAATCGGACCAGGCGTCTTCTGTTGATGATCGGTCGTCTGCTAGCAGCGGACGATCTGATCGGATCGCAAGCGAAGGTCCGCGGGGTACCCCCCCCCGTAAGTTGGAAGGATGGGCACGATGTTGGTCAGGTTCTCGACACAACGTGTTCGATTTTGAACTTGACTCCACCACAGAGTGAGATGCTTCCGATGGCCGAATTTGCTATAAACAATTCGATCCATGCATCTCCGGGGCTTACCCCGTTTTACGTAAACGTATTAGTCAATCCGTGGGCTCCGTTGAAGCCACGTGTGTGTGGCCCAGGGCTTTAGGGGGGGAGGATTCCCCGATGTCAGCCCTGTATCTGGGCGAAAGTACATCGATAAGTTCTTATCGATACGGAGGGTACTCCACATTACCATGTGGGGCGTCTGATGGCGCGACGCCATCATTGGGGTCAAACGCAATATCTGGTGAGGTGGAAGGGTTTATCCACACTCACAGAATTCGTGGGAGTCCGAGACTCCCCTACGGCAGGATTGCCGAGACGTCGTTGACGCTTTCGAGCGGGATATTCCCGCTGCGGGTCGACGCCCGAAGGGGCGAGAGAAGCCCCTTCACTCCCAGTAGTTGGTAGTTCGCCGGAGACAGATGCGGCGATCGCACTGTTCTCTGGCACCATGGTGGGGAAGGGTCGCTGGCATAGCGCGTGCGATAAGGGGCACGTAATAGCACCATAGCCCTGGCTCTTTCAAACGCCAAGCGCAACGCCCTTTCCACTCGAACGTCACGGGAGGAATTGCTGTTGAGTAGGTGAGTATAGCTACGGAGGGGTTTCTCCTCTTCCGCCCAAGCGCGTAATTTCTGTTCTGCCTCTTCGGCATTTTCTCCTGGAAAGAGAACAATAGGAACCTCGTGGAGGATCTCAACAGGGGCACCCTGTGCCTGCCTGCTGAGGCGCTCTCGGTATGAGACGACAGTGAACTACTTCTGCGTGAGCAGTTTTTCCCGGAGTTGTTTCCGGTATTCGTTTTGATACGGCTGTTCAGCCGCAGGGCCAAGGGTATAGAAGGCTAAACCCTTCTTTACCTCATTTTTAGCCCAATTTTGAGGGTCACGAGGACCTTCAAAGTGATTAACCGCCCGTGGCGGGCGTTTAGAGGCGCGTAACGTTGCCTCTCGTGCCAATAAGGCAAGTTCGCCTTCTTGAGCTGCGTCCATCTCATTGACGATGATCGCCTTCGGCGATCCGGATGTATCATCCGCAGTTGATAGTAGTTGCGCTCGAAGTAGCGCATTTTCCCTACGAGTGGGGGAAAGGATTTGGCTGCCGACATCGCCGTTCGGCGTTGTCGGAGCGGTCGTCCTTTGGGGAACTATCCCCAAAGACCTCGTCCTCTGAGTCATCATCCCCGAGTAGAGGACTTGCTCCTCTTCCCGGGGAGAATCACCAACACCACTGAAGGTGTTCATTGTAGGCAAGAAGTTCTGGTAGCAGGAGTTCTCCAACTAAAAATCGGTTATTGCGTGGCAATAGTCTTGATGGGGGTGGATGTAACCGGGTTACATGTGGTTACACTAGTGTACGTAAGTACATCACGGTTAAGGTCAGATATTGACGAGTCCGAAAGGTTCGGACTTATTGGTTGTTTTAACCAATCAGGGCAGGAGCCCTTTGTGAAGGCGTGGCAGCCTGTCACGTGTTAGTACACAGGTGGTGTACACTACATTTCAGCTAGGTACGACTTGAATAAGCTCTAGCTAGTATTACATATAGTTTACATTAGTTTAATTAATTTAGGCTAATTAAATATTAAATAAAAATCAGCTTACAAAAATACTTAAGACTGCTAGGCGCGCGACCACGCCCTGTCGCGCGCGCAGTGAGTATTGAAGCCTGAGGGAGTTCTCCCTTACGCTACCTCCCTTTATAAGGGAAGCCTTGTTACAAGGCGTTAGCGAAAGCTAACTGTAAACTACCCCGGGAATCTTGGCCCCGAGCAATAGAGTGATCTCTTGCTAAGCCCTTATACAAGGGCGTATCGGCTAAGTAGCGGCGAACGCCGCTTAAAGGAAAGTCTTCCTCTGTGCGCTAGCCGCACCGTGCGTTTACGCACCGGCTACAGTTTGCAGTTGGTTGGTTACACAGATGCGGATTTTGCAGGTGATAAAAAAGACAGGAAGAGTGTAAGCGGTTGCGTGGTTTTCTTGAACGGCATGGTTGTTGGTTGGCAGTGCAGAAAACAGGGTGCAGCCGCGTTATCAACAGTAGAGGCGGAGTTTGTTGCGGCCGCAGTTGGTGGGAAGGAGATATTAGGCTTGAAGGAGTTGCTGGAGGAGATTGGACTCAAGGTGGAGATGCCTATGCTTTTGCGCATGGACAACCAAGCGGCAATTCGACAGCTGGAGGACGAAGCAAGTGGTGCAGCATCTAAACACGTAGATGTGAAGCTCAAGTTCCTGAAGGACTACGTCAAGTGCAAAGCGGTGAGACCACTGCACGTGGCCAGTGATGACATGATCGCAGATCTGCTGACGAAGCCACTGTGTGCAGTGCGGGTCTCACGCTTACGCAGCAAGATTGGATTGAGCTGATGATGGTTTGCACAAGGAGTGGCACGATGATCGCGGAAGGAGTGTTGGAATTTGCTATGCTACGCGTGTGTGCAGCCTGGTGTTAGGCTGCATACAAATTTCAAGTAGTACGCGACCATTGTGGCCATTTTTGCATTTATTCATTTTTGGTACTTTGGGATTTTATCTTTATATTAAGTTTTAGGTTAGGTTCTTAGGTACGCATTTATATTCAGTATATATTTTACCTTTTAAGTCACATTACATCCTGCCCTCGTGCGCACCTACCCTGATCAGGTAGGTCGCGCTTCTTTCTGAGAAACTTCAATCCCAACGGCAGTCAGGCGCTAACGGTCTGAACTGACATTACGATAAGTTACACGTGCCCCCAACTCGTGTCAACTTTCGACACGTGTCAACTTTCCTACACTGTAGAATTTGCCAGAATCGACTGTTTTCACCGTGGCATCTTATTACACGCTTGGCATTACGCCGAACGTTGCAGTTTTCTACATTGTTTGAAGTTTCTCCAAATACAAAAAGAGGGTCACATTATCTCACCTGTGAAAACACTTAGTGATAGGCAAATCACGAGAGAGCGAGGGTAAGGCGACTTGTGGAACGATCTTCATGGTCATGAAAAAGGTAGAGGAGTGCGCCCGATCATGCACTATATACATGTGAAACGAGACTGGCACAGAAGCGCCAATCAGTTGGAGACCATAACCATGCGGGATACGACGTTCTTGACGGTCACTGAATACTCTCTCCTAGTCAAATCAACAGGTTACCTTAGCTGATCAGATCGGACGTGGACAAAGAGAAACCATATCGACTAGATCCGAATCTCGCCGTTCTTTGGATGTCGATCGACGGGATCATCGGTCGACATCGAAAAAAATTAAGAGTGAGGGAATATCTCAACGCTTGCGAGTGTTGCAAGACCATTAGGCTTAGAACGAAAAGATGGGAGACAATCATCGATCTGAAAGACGATACATATATCTGGCCAAGCTAGATCAAGATCGGGCAAAACCGGTGCATAGAGTGCTGGAGATTATGAATTCGACGGAAGTGGGTTTCTGTCCTTCTATCACGATTCGGTTCAGATCGACGCTGACTGGCAAAGCTGATTATCCCAGAGTCTCCCAGAGTCATTTGCCGCCCGATGTCCTCCTGCTCACGACAAAGCGCCTGAAAACGCCCTTCCGGTAGCATACTGAACAATGCGAGTAGAGCGATTGCCATGGACCATCTCCCGTCTATGCCAGGGTTGGGAATAATATATTTATCGAACAATCTATTATAATATATTGCGAGCAATATATTGTATTGGCCGCCATCTCCAATACCAATATATTGTATTGCTGCTGTTTTAAAAATTTAAATACCGATACAAAATATTTTTTGTCCAGACAATTCGGTAGGCTCTTTTTTCTCTTACCTTCGTATGCATTACGATGCGAACATTCTCTAGAAAAGATATTTTTCGTTGTTCCACATGAAAAATATTGCAATAAATGTTTTTTTTGCTACCTGAGCTGGAACCGCAATCGTCCGTCCGAATTTACCTCGATCCAGCCGTCGATGAATTGCCCGAATTGTTGACTAGCTACTGTTAATGGATATAATGGACGCCATCCACTGGAGGTCCCAGCTATTTGATCTACGTCTTCCCTCATCTACCAGAAAAAATATATTAATCCAATTTGCGTTTTTTGTTACATACATGTTATTTTCCATACGATTACGCTACCTTTTCCTCCACTTGGCAGTAGAATCTTGCAGTCGTGGCCCCGCATACTTCTCATTCAAGACCAGATATCCACCTACAAGTAGGACTTTCCCAGGCGCAGGCCTCAAATCAATTATATCTCATTTTCTATACAATATATTGTAATATATTGTAGTTTGATTTCGCAATACCAATATATTGTATTGTCTTAAAATGCAATACCAATATATTGTATTGTGTTTTCAGAAAAGACATATCGGACAATATTGTTCCAATCTCTAGTCTATGCCAAGGTGTCTCAAGGGTAACTGTAAGCATTAGCTTTGGGAACCAGCTGTGTTAGCCTGTTTGTTACTGTAGACATGGCTCACAACATTCTGTCCGCTACTGTTTCCGCTCGTGGATTCCTGCTCAAAAAATGCCAGTTCCTCCAGTCATCAGCTCGTAGCTGGTCGTACATTGGCATCCGGATTGTCCTCAGGTCCTCGACCCATGTTGTCTACCACTACGCACCTTGTCCCACCGGCGTCCACTTTCTTAGGAGCCCACTGTCGCGCCTAGAGAGTGCGATGCTTGCGTCGACATGTTGATCTTTTCACTTGAAACCGTCCGCTGCTTCCGCGAAGCTCGCTACCGAGGATCTTGGCCCTGCTCCAATCGCTTTCCCTCGAAAGAATCTGTATGGAAAGCTTCCTCTACCTTGTAGTCGTCACGCCATGAGTCCAGCATGTCCCTTGTGTTGCCCCGTGCCCTTTCGATCGGTACCCGCCTACGCGCCTCGCAGCCCCTTCAACCGCCCATCCTGGCTGTTGGTATGCATTGTCAGAGAAAGCGCGTTGCCACCGCTCGCGGCGGCGTGGGGACCGGAGCACTCTCAGCGATGTGGTGTAGTTGTGACTAGTGTGAGCAGCTAATTGGTCGATCCGGGCATGTCACTCATTTGAAGGACGCCTAGTCACGTGCCACGCCAATGACAGTGGACGGCGGCCGCGTGCTGAGTATCCAATCGCACGTCGTGCATGGGTACGTGGGCAATAAAATCGCCGTGTTTGCGCTCCAATTACTGGGCCTGGAGGTCGATCCCATTCACAGCGTCCAGTTTTCGAATCACACTGGTTACCCTCGTTTCACGGGCCGCCGTCTAACGGGCCACGAGCTCCAGGAGCTTGTGGACGGCATGGAGAGTAATAACCTCCTAAACGACACGCACACGCATCTCCTGACTGGCTACATTGGTTCCCTTTCACTCCTGGAGGCGATTCTGCAGGTGTATGAGCGCCTCGTCGCTGCCCAGACGCATCCAGAGTGTCTGATCTACGTGTGCGATCCCGTGATGGGAGATCTCGGCCGGCTTTATGTCCCCTTCGAGCTCGGTACGTCGCTAGGAATCAATGGGAAGGCAAGGAGAAGCGATTGACAGCTTGCGTGCGTGCTCTAGTCCAGTTCTACCGCACCAAGATCTTGCCCATCTGCGACGTGTTGACACCGAATCAGTTTGAGTGTGAGCAACTCGCCGAGATGGAGCTCCGGACCGTGGAGGATGCGATGAAAGCGTGTAAAAAGTTGCACGTCATAGGGCCGAATGTTGTGGTGATTAGCAGTTTTCAGGAAGCCATGCCAGTCACAACGCACAATGAGTTGGTAGTTATCGGTAGCAAGGTCCGATCGGAGAGCGCAGAAACGTATTGTGAGCAGTACGAGGTGCGTTTTCCGTGGATTGATCGCTACTTCACGGGCACGGGCGACCTCTTTGCCGCGTTACTGCTCGCGTGGCTCTCTCGTCTTCCCCACAATTTTAAACGCGTACTGGAGACCGTCGTTTCGACGATCCAAGATGTGCTGTCGAATACACTGCAACGCGGTGGATCCGAGCGGGAGTTAAAGCTGGTGCAGAGCAGCAGGGACATTGCCGCACCGATTGTACGATTCGCTGCCACGCCGCTCTTGGTTCCTATTCGTTACGTGCTCGTGGATCTCTACCTTTTGGTGGGAACAAACAGTCGTACGGACACGATGCAGGATGTTCCCCCCAGGGGCACGAGGATTCAGCGTCGGGAGCTACTTGATGCTTTCGTGCGTCTCGTTGGCGTCACGAACGTCAGCATCTTGTCCAACTACACGATCTCGTCAACGCAAGCGCTGCTCGAGGCGCCGCTCCCTGTCATGTCGAGGGCAACGTTCCTCGACCGTCCAGTCGACTCCCGCAACTGCGAGACGCTCCTGGTGTCCACTTCCGCGCATGACAGAGACGTGGCCACACACGCGCTCTTCCACGTCGTGCCCTCTGCTGCATGTGACGAAACAGTGACGAGATTTATAAACGCGCACAATGCGCGCTGTCGGCTTTATGACGACGAACACGCGGTAGGGCAGGATGGCACTTATGGTGCTTAAGGGTGTTAATGTTAAGTTGCTCGGGACGAGGATTCTCTAACTTAAGATCCGGCCGTCGCACCGTGCAACGATCGACGCATGTGTCGCGGCAAGTGCTCGCGATAATCGATCGAGCGCGTCGTACATTTTCTTGGCATCGCGAGCTCTACAAGAAACAGAACGACCACACACGGCTGTTACAACAAGCGCATAGCTATGAAGCGCATGCAGATACGTGACCCACTTTTGTCGTGTCTGGAGCACGAGCAGCCCCCGACGTTGGTCGATCTTGGCGTCGAGGTCTTGCTTCTGAATGAGTGCAATTGCAATGTCTTCGACCTCCGCCAACGTCATGTTCATGCGTTCTGCAAGACTCTCGACGCGAATCGTGTCGTAGGGACGGACGATGCTCGTCATGACTTGGCATCGAATATTGCGCAGCAGGGGGTCTAAATAACGCTTCATGATGGGATCACTCAGCAAGTTGTACTTGGGATGCTTTAAAATCCTTTCAAACTGCACAATGTCATGCGACTCGTAAGCACCCCGTAGCAGCAGCATGGCCCCAATGTCTTCCACGTCTTGATACACCTTTGCTTCTCGTGAATCGAACGGATTAATGTCCGAGCTCGCCAACATATTTGCGAGGACAACATACTTTAAACACTGCGTCGCACGCGCATTGCCGGCTTCTTGATAATTACGAAAGCTCTCGAAGAATTCGTTATACGCCCGCATCCATTCGGTTTCTTCCAGATACATCTTGCCACCTTCCTCGCGGATAACACTGTTCAAAGTCCACCAGTTAGTTGCATGTAAAGACTGCCAACAAAGTCGAAAGTTTATCCCCCACCCCATGATTCGTGGGTCCGCCACGGCAGCGTCCAACTCCAGTATCTTTGGATAGATGATGCGCATCTTTGTACTATCTTTAGTTGCTACGCACAGCTTGAAAGATGCAATCAACTGGTCAAGATTCGAGCTCAATAAGTAAACGCATCACTATCATCACGTTACCTGAATTTCCAGTGCGTACACATCTAATAACGACGTAGCTTTCGATTGATCATACACGCCATCAGGCGTCTGACAGTAATCGTATAGCTGTCGCAATAGTACTTGCAGCTGGTCGTACTCTTGCATCTCCAAATAAACTTTTCCCAACTTGACGTTCATATTGAACCAAAGTCGATCGTTATTGATGTTTTTTAATTTCTCCAGCGTCATTTCGTACATTTTGGACGTAAACTTGGCAATCTCTTCATCTTTCCCCATGGAACTCGTCACAAAGTCCAAAATTGATGAAATCGAGTCGGTGCTTGCATTCCTCGTGACAAAGACCAAGTATTCAAGCATTTGCTCATAGTGACGCAGCATTTCCTCCCACTTGCGCTGGCTCACACAGATCTTCACAACGTTCTCGAGCGCTTGAAAGCTCCACTTTTGATCCTGTAACGGTGAAGTCTCTTTTTCTAATGTCACGACACGGAGGAAATATTCGAGCGCTTGCATCAAATCGCCACGTTGGCGAAAGTCGTCAGCTTCATAAAAGGTATTTTCCAGCTCAATTTGCGTCTCACGAGCAGCCTTGCGCTGTTCGACGGCTTCCTGTTCCTCCTCTCCACTTGCCACGGACTGTTGGTCCTCGCTATCTAGTTGCTCATCGCTGTCGTACTCGTATTCATATTCTTCCGAGTCGGACATTTCTATCGGTTCTCTTACACTAAGTTTTATAAGCTAAAATTGTACTTTAATTTTTGGCAATTGATATCCGTATCCCCACCAAATTACTACCCGTATCCCCCAAATTACTCCCGTATCCCCCCCCCCAATTATAGGCGTATCACCAATTTTGACCCGTCGTGATTAGTTCCAACATGATGCATCAGTATTAACTTGTATTCCTTGCTTGTAGATCCGAACACGTATCTTAGAGGGTAGATTTGGTACGCAATCCGTGCGTGGCATTCTATCTCGCCATCTGCACAGGATCTGATTCGAAAGCTGCTAGAAATTGACCCCGACGAGCGACCAAGCGCAGAACAGGCACTTCAGCACCCGTGGTTACGCAACCAATCCCATGTTAGTCCTGAACCAATGAAAAACTCGGCCGAGTTGCTAGAGAAATTTCAGCGAGAACGTCGAAGCCTGCGTGCTAGTATTTTGGCCGTTCTACTAATCGATGCAATGACTGAGAATCTGGACGAGGACGAGAAGCAAGAGTTACAAAATGTAAAGCGCAGTTTCGCTTGGGTGCTTAGTTCCAGCGTTGAAGCGCTAAACGAGAAAACTAGTGCGCTTCTTTCTACTTTACATTACTTTGAAAAAGAACGAAAAGGCATCATTTCCAAGAGCGATCTTGCACGCGTGAGTGTGAGCTATGGCAAGCACATGAGTGAGAACGAACTGAATGAAATGCTTGTGGGGGCTAGCGGCGACCCCGAGCAAAATGCGTCGTCTGTAGAGGCCATCTACTACGATAACGTAAGGATGACAATTTCGACGCTGCAATCTGCTAAGTATCGCCCTGGAGAGGCCATCATACGTGAAGGACACGCTGGAGCACACAATGTGTATTTACTGTTAGATGGTGAAGATGAAGTTATTTGCAAGAATCCAATCAAGAAAGTTCCACCCACCAATGTGACCGATGAAGACGTGCCTAGTACAAATATGTCGGAGTCACGCACCTCATGGTCAGGTGTGCAATCCGAAACGTCAAGGGCTAGAGAAACGAAGCTTCGGCGTTTGCCCAAGGGGACATTTTTTGGCGAGATCGAGTTGGTGCGTCCTGATGGACGCTTTTTGCCTCGCATTGCCACCTACCGTTGCGCCGAAAGCAGTACACACCGCGCAAAGGTTTGCAGCTTGTAGCGGATGACTTTTTGAACCTACAAGGAACGTACGATTCAATAAAGGCTCGTCTTGAGAAAACGGCGCATCGTCATATCCAGCAGCATTTACTCAAGTGCGTGGAAGCAGCAAAAGGGTCTGGGAAAATGCGCACGCTCAATACAGGTGACTTTATTTATAAGGAAGGTGATCCGTGCGATTCAGTGTTTATTCTACTGGATGGTCAGGTGGAAGTGCTAAACACAAAGTAGGGGGTCGACTGCGTTGACATTCGGATTTCCCGTTAATTGTCCCCAACTTATTTGTTGCTACAAATACATGGGATTGTTGATCTCGCGTGTTAATTTCCACATTTTACTACTATATACAATATAATAAGGGTCGCCCTACCCGCACCCCCCTCCACCCTAGGGGCACCCTCCCCACGTGATTTTCGACCAATAGAGATGAATATTGCTACTACTAATAAAGAGATGGTATCGTGCGGTAAAAAAGGTATCCTGAAGCGGTAATCATTTCTTAAAAATTTAAACTAAAATGGGGAATTCTCCAAAAAGGGGGAAAAATTTCAACTTATTTCCCAAATGGGGGGAGAATTTAAATCTTAAATATATGATTGAAATGTATATTAATAATAGGGTCAGCCTGCGGTCACACACACCGCTTTTCTCCGGTCACCCCCCCCTCCCTTTTATGTCAGGGGTGTGTAGGCTCTCCTGTATATGTATCTAAAATACGGGCAATGTTATTTCCACACCCAAAAAATTATATTTCCACCCATTAAATTTGGGAGTTTATGGTGTGGAATAACATCGCCCTTACCTGCTCCCCAATTTGATAGGGCGGCAGGACCGCCGTTGGCGGTGAGACTCGACTCACTAGGTCTGGATTGTCAATGGTCGAATGGAATCCACAGGGCAGTTTAACACCTATAAACCTTGAGGAGTGGAAAGCCCAGTTTGATAGCTACAAGCAGTTTCCAGAGTACCAACAACGCCAGAATATGTATGGATTTATGGACCGTGTCTCGTATTCTTGTGGAAAAAAGAACGTGATAATGACGCGGACTGAATCTACAGACGTTGGAGGAGCTTAAGCGCATTTTCTGGTGGGAGTTTGGCCACCGAATGCTTGGTCGCACGGTGGGTATGGTGTACACGGTACAGCATCTTTATTTCCTGCTCCGCAAGAGACTACACAAAGAGCTTTATAAGCGCTTCGGTGTTCTGTTCAGGTTGGGTGCTGCACAAGAAGGAGTGGGTTGGTGGATGGTGCGCAGTGGGTTAGAAACGCATGGTCAGGAACAATTAGCGAAACGCAACGAAGTGCGCATCAGTCCGTATCTATCTACTCGCTACCCACGTACGTTATTCTACTATTTAATGCACTGATAAGTTGTCAACTGTAACGGGTTTTGCCTTTCTTCAGATCGCGTTTATGTGGTGGAGTCAAGTTCGAATCGAATACATCTGTATCGACAACCTGACCACCACCATCGTGCCCATCCTTCCAACTTACGGGGGGGGTACCCCGCGGACCTCCACTCGAATTCTGGTCCGATCGCCCGCTGCTGGCAGACGACCGGTAATCATCCAAAGGCACTTGGTACGATTCACTTAAGTTCATCTCACCTTGTCTACCCGATGGAATGGGCTAGTTACACACTCGGTGGATCGGGATCGGGATCGCAGATCGATCTGATTCTGTCTTGAATATGAGACCGTGCTGGCTAGGTGTACCTAGGGCGGAACTCTTCACCCCAGGTACGTACAGACCAGAAACACTTCCAAAAGATAAATTCCAATAGGTCGATCGTCCAAACGATCTAGACCTGACCAATACGAAATAATAGAGGGTAGACCAATCAACCGGTCTAGCCCCTGACCAATATGAGAGAAGACCAAAACCGGTCTAAACTCCAACCAATGTTATAATGAGCCAATATGTCCACGTGAAGACCCAATATGCCCGTGAAACTCCACAAACGATATCTCCACGTAAAGACCAATCCAGTGAATAACACGCTCCAAACGTACTTGACTTAAACTTGAGGAAGTTGACCAATGCGTGCTCCCGTCGAGGGACTTCCGGCTATCCAGATGCGCGTGTGGCGCGTCCAGACCGGGTATAATGAGCTAGAGGGGATTATTCGACCCTCTTCTCCCAAACACTCCGCGGCGGGCGGAGGCGACTGATGCACATAGCAAAGGTTTAAGCGACCTCATGTTGAGGTGTTAGCCCGAAGGCAAAACCAAAAGATTCCAAACGACTTCTTCTCTTTTAGGCAAATCCACAACTAAAAGCCCTCTTTCCGGAAAATCTACAACTCAAACCAATACTACCTCCCTACGGTCCCAACATGTACCCACATGAAAATATGTAAAATACCCAATGTCAGGTGACTCACCAAAACTTGCGTTCTTGACACTCCTTGAATCTGATAGGCTAAAAAGCCCCCCTTGTTTAGACCAATCCGAAATTCGACCAACTGCCTGGACCAAAAGTGACCAAATTTGTGGTACACTTCACCACAGCCGCCCCTGAGTCCGACCGTGTCGCACAACGATAACGGTCTGACTCACCCATCACTTGACCAAATGGACCTGGTCGCTCACACTTCTTCACCATGGACCAGCCATCTTCGCCACCTGCGCCAGGTACTCCCTTCACTGCACTCGATCCTCTTATGCTTCCTCTTGACGCTTGTTATTGTCGAAACTCTATGTGCCGAGTCGCCCCACATTTCTTCACCTGTTCGGTCGGCCCGGTCTGACAGCCCACATAATTCTCCTGCACCTCAAACATCTGATGGGTGTCAGACTGGAGCCGAATCTGCCGGCAGCAGTTGGACGATCAATTGGACAAGACTTCGCTGCGCATGAAAGGCGACGATCTTGAGCGACACCTTACTGAGCCCCAAGTTTCGGTCCAAGACCATACCAGGAAGGTCCCGTCTTTTCAGGACCGGTCGGACGCTTGGGCGCAGGAATCGGGTCGTCGTCGGGTGGCGCTAGACCAGTGCCGCCAGCGCTTGCTGAACTTGCTGCATCCGTGTTCGTCTGCTTCCTCCAGAATAGATTTGTCTGCGTCGGCAACCTTAGCCGCCTCGGAGCAAGACCAAGACCGTTTGCAGCAGGACCAAGACCGCTTGCAGCAGGACCAAGACCGACACCGTTCATTGGCTGATATTCAGCAGCCCGAAATCGCACACAAATCGAAGAAGCGCGCGGACGCGCGGGGTAGCTCTAGGGCGCGGGGCATAGCGCGCGACCCCGAACTAGGGAAGCGTGCGGTGCGCCATAAGCGAGCCAAGACGCAGGCGCTTCTCGTGAACCCAAGATTGGACGTGAGTGATGCCTGCAACTTTGCCAAAAGTCAAGCGCCCTCGCGCCCTCGTGCCGTCCGTACCGAGTACACAGGGATCTCGTCCGGGGAGGACTCCAGCGAAGGGTCCTGCGATTCAGAGTTCATGATCGCCATCCAGTCCAAGTCGCAGACGTGTCGGCGTAAAAGTTCCGTCCAAGCGGCATCGTCTTCGGGGTCGGAGCAGAAGACCGGTCTGCCAGGTGACAGCACGCCAGCATATGGGTAAGCGTAATCGGCGCCTTCGTTCCTGCCTGGAATGTCTGGACTGCACCGCCACGCCCGGCTAAAAGATATGGCAATTGGAGATCGCCCACTTCCGCCGCGGACCTCGGAATCCTGGTCCAGTCCGCATCAATACCGAGATCGGCGCCATTCCAAGAGGCGCGCGGGCGCGTCGAGTGGATCAAGGGCGCGGGAGTAGCGCGCGACTCCGAACACTAGGAGAAGCAAGCGCCGCCCCACAAGAAAGCCAAGACGCAGGCGCTCCTCATGAGCCAAAAACCGGATGCAAGTGATGCGTTTAACATCGCCAAATCCCATCGCCCTCACGCCCCCGCGGTTGCATTCAGGTGGTACGATTTCCCAGCAAAATTCGGGTGGAAATTCTCGCCGTTCATTGGCTAAAATTCCGCCCCCCAAAATTCACGCCCGCAATGAGAAGAGCAAGGGCGCATCAGGAGGAGCGATGGCGCGGGCCCTTGCGCGCGACCTAGAGCACGAGAAGAAACCGGAAATAGTGTAATCACTAGCCAAGATACGGGCGCAACTCCCAAGTGCGGTGAAGGATGCAGCTACGGAGAGGAAGGACTCCAAAAATCGCGCGCCCTCGACCCGTTTCGCCGTTCGGTCCAAGTCGGTATTGGTCTCGCCTGGGGCGGCTTCGGAGGGTGGATAGGTGGGTTCAGATGATCTCCTTCCCGCTTTATCTCAATCCCGATCCACCCAGCATCGTCGGTCCGCTGCCGCAGTTGAAGAGCCGACGTCAGAAGAAGACCAAGTGGCGCACTCGGAGGGTGACATCGATCTAGCCACTGCCGACCCTCGAAGGACCCGATCTGGTCTGGCCACTGCCGACTATCAAAGGACCCTATCTGGTCTGGCCACTGCCAAGGCGTCGCGTTGAGAATACCAGGTTGTTAGCCGATGACGGCATATGGTACCCCGGTCTTGATTGCTCTTAGCCGGTCGCGGACCTCAAGGATACTTTGGTCCAGCTTGACCAGAAGGAACCCTGGCGCAACCAATTCCAAGACCAAGTTGCAGGCCATCCGGCGCTGACCATCGGCTGCCTGTGTGGTGATAGAGAATGAAGTCCCAGGTAGTCGACCAGATAGCTCGTAATACATGTCATCATTTCTTTTTCACATATCTGATCATCAAATCACTTGAACTAATTTCACCACTTTTTTCAGAGTTGCACCAAACACGTTATCATAAACCGTTCCACCCACATCGCGAAAAATAATCATCACATTCGTCACTCCACTACTCCAATTCGTCACAGTTCATCACATTTTCACAACAACTTCGGACCTACCACATGTTCACACCGGTCTAGACCGACCGATGCTACTGCGTGTCTTGGTCTTGGTCTTCATGAGTCTGCATCACTGCGAAGCGATTACGACTGACTCGTTCTCGTTCAAACTCTCGTAGAAGAGCCCCACAGTTCAAGTCGAGATCGTCGACCCAAGTTGATTCATCATGGTCCTTCCATCGGACCAGGTACTCTCGGTGAGTCCGACCGAACCTGGTCTTCTTGGTCGACCGAACATCCAAGACTTTCTCCACTTCAAACTCGTCTTCCTCTAATGGTCGTTCCCAACTGTCCTCCGGCAGTAACGCTTCATCGAAATCAAATCTTTTTTCTTCGTCTACCAGACAGGGAGTTTTGGGTCGATCAGGAAACTCTCGGACCAGCTTCAACTTGGACACATGCACGATCGGGAAGACCTTGTAATCTGTACCAGTTGTTACTAGACGGGCAGCGTGCTCACCGATCAGCTCGGCAACAAGGAAAAGGCCGTGCCACATGTGAGCCAGCTTCTTCGTATAGCCCTCTTTTACTCGGTCTAGGTATAGCCATACCCTCGCCCCCGGTTCTATACCGTGGGGTCGGACCTGGTCATTGGTCCGGTCTGCCCGGTCTTGTGTGGCCTGACGCAGCTTTTCGTTGACGACTTCTCTTGCATGCTGGTAGTGTTTCTGGACCTGCATACGCCAGCGTCGAGCATCACGATCACGGGTCCGGGTGCAACCGATAGGTATCGCAGCTTCCAATGTCGACCGAGGGTCCCATCCATATGCCAGATAAAAAGGCGTTTCTCCTCGGACCCGATCGGTCGACGAGTTTAGTGCAAACACCATCCTTTCTGCATACTCGTCCCAATCTCGCTGGTCTGGGTCAGCAACGTACATCTTGATCGCCCTCATTATGGTCTGCACCATGCGTTCCGCCGATCCATTTGCTTGCGGACGATATGCCATCGTCGCACTCTGTTTCTGGCCCAGCATGTTATTGAACGACCGGAACACCTCGGCCATAAAACCGGGTTCCCGATCGTGCTTGATGACCTCGCTGGCGCCGAATCTTCGGAACACACATTCTTCGTAGCTCTGTGCGATCTGCTCCGCAGACCGAGATGCACTTGCCTTCGCAATAACTATACCGGTGAACAGGTCTACCCAGATCAGCAGCTCAGTGTTGCCGCGCGTCGATCTAGGCAGTGACGGTATGTGGTCCATCGCTATGACCTGGAAAGGGTAGGTAGCTTCGATATTTCCGGGCTATCGCCCCTTGATTACCGGTCTACTCTTTCCGGTCTCGCAATCCGTGCAACAGCCCACATATTTCTGCACACTGCGGAAAAGACCTCTCCAGTGGAAGTGGGACCTGATCTTGTGATAGGTCCTGCCTATGCCCTGATGACCCCCTTCTAGACTCACGTGATAGTGATGAAGGACATCCGGCTGCAGCAACTCGGGGATCACTAGTTTCGCCAGTCGGTCCCGGTCTGCACTGTCTTGGTCGGCATCGCGGCAGTAATACAATAATCCATTATCATCCACTTCGTAGCTATCCGCGATCTTGATGCACTCTTTCGCTTGATCTTTCGTCAACTTGGACAGTTCACCACGCATGTAGGTCTTCAGGTTCATAATACATTCTTCTTCGTCCTGCGCCTTGATGGTCCTTTCCATCCTTAACTGTTGCACTGCATATTCGTTCAAACTTTTCTTCGGGAACGGTCTGCGAGACTTCTGAGCTTTCGATCTAGTCGCGACCATCACATGCACCTGGGCTGGGGCGTTCTTGGGTCAGATCACCTCTGGGAGCCTGTTTATATTCATCAATTCATCAAGAACGGCCTTCTCGGTGATCGTAGCCCCGGTCTGGTCTTGCATGGCCTTGGTCGCGAGGTAGTCGGCGCTTCTGTTCCCGTCCCTTTTTACGTGCAATAGCTCGTGGTTGGGGTGGTCCTTCAATGCCTTCATTACTCGATCATTTAACGTCCTTATTCATGGAGCCTTTCAGTCGATCTCTCCGGTGATCTGCCTGATCACTAGGTTGGAGTCACCACATATGATGACTCGCCCCTTCTCTTGCGACGACAGCAGGTCCAGACATAGAAGTAGACCTCGGTACTCCGCCTCGTTAACAGTAATATCCGGCGTGAAATCGGCAGCGGCTGCAACTATAGACCATTGTGGCAACTTCCACAATATGGCACTATAGGCGCCGACCTTCTTCTTCACGCTTGCCGATCCGTCAAAACTTAAGACCAAGAGCTCTTCATCATGGTCGACGGTCGGTGGCGGTCTCGAAACTGACTGCCGAGGTTGCTTCCTCGGGGCAATCGCTATCAATGCCTCGTCCACTTCAGACCGAGGGGTGATACTGGCAGCTAATGTGCCCAATATCTCTTCCTCGCCCCTGGTGCACTTAACGACCTCGAGGGTCCACTGCGACAAGACCGCCGACCATCTGCCTAGAAGTCCGTCCATCCCATTGGCTGATAATAGCCAGGCCAAAGTAGACCGTCTTGACAGGACCTTTATAGGTCGGCCGACCAGCAGGTTGTAACACACATCCAGAATTCGTAGCAACGCCAGAACTTCTTTCTCGACAATTCCATAGTTCACTTCATTTGGTTTAGCGTCCGGCTCGTAAACGTGACTGGATGATACACACCACCGTGATCTTGCACTAAAGTGGCCGAGATAGCCCACTTACTGGCATATACGATAATGGTCGGCACTTTTTCGGGAGCGAAATGCTTGAGAATCGGTGCCATCGACATCTTAACCTTCAACATACCAAAGGAAAACTGTGCACGCTTCATATGGTCTTCGGCCTCCACTTGCGGACAAACTGCAGCAAGACCAGAGTCGGCGCCCTCCTGTAAAGTTGCCCGATCTCCTTCGCGCAACATATGATAGTCAACTTCCCGGAGCTCGTACAGCACAGCCGCGTAGATAGCAAAGTCTTTAATGAATCGGCTATAATAATTCAAGCTTCCCAGAAAGGACTGCATTGCCTTCAGCGATCTGGGGAACGGGAGGTTACTCATCGAATCCAGGTCCTATGGATTAGCCTCTAGACCATTGTTCGAGACCATATGGCCTAAATAGGCGACCTTGGACATACCCCAAAAACTTTTCACGGCACTGATAGACAGGTTCCAGAAGTCGCATGTCTCCAACAATCGTTCAACCTTCTCGCACAGATCGTTCCATGACGAGGCAGGTATCAGAATGTTGTCGATGTACGACTGCCTCCCTAGAACGGACGGTCTTCTTTCCCGATCGGATTAACCGTCTCTAAACACATCATAATTTTCAACAGGGTCCCGATCGGTCTTGATCTTGAAGTGTCCGTACAATGCGTTGTCTATCAGCCTTTGATAGATCTGGGACGCGTTCTTCAGACCGAACGACATACGATTCCACTCGAAAAGACCAAACGGCGTCACAAATGCGGAAATCTCACGGGCTCGATCAGTCATCGAGACCACCCAAAATCCACTTGCCATATCTAGCGAACAATACCACAAGGTCTTGTCGAGGTCTTCCAACAAATCATTAATCAGCGGCATCGGGTACACCATAAGTTTAGTTAACCGATTTACCAGCCGATAGTCGATGCACAACCTAATGTCGACGCCGTTCTTCTTGATAACAATTACGATCGACGAGGCCCATGGCGAGGTCGACGGTCTAATAATCTTGGTAGCCAACAGTCCTTTGATAAGATCAGAAAGCTTTTCACGGTACTGTGGCGCCACGCGTCGACATCGCTGAGCAATCGGCTTGGCATCTCCAACGTCAATATCGCAAATCGCACCACGGGCTGCAGGTGGTAAGGCGTTGCCCTTTCCGATCAGCAGATGTCA
>CM047587.1:45475888-45488022 GCA_026184515.1 Peronosclerospora sorghi | reverse complement strand
ACCAGTAGGTTGTAGCACACATCCAACATCCGTAGTAAAGCCAGAACTTCCTTTTCGACGATCCCGTAGTTGACTTCGTTCGCTTCAACGTCCGGCTCGTAAAAGTGACCGGATGGTACACTCCATCATGTTCTTGCACTAGAGTGGCAGAAATGGCCCAGTTACTAGCATACACAATGACGATCGGCATTTTTTTCCGGATCGAAGTGCCTGAGAATCGGTGCCGTCGCCATGTTGGGCTTCAGCATACCGAAAGCAACCTGTGCACGCTTCATGTGGTCATCTGCCTCCACCGGCGAAAAATCTTCAGGCGGATCGGATTCGCAGCCTTTTTGTAAAGATGCCCGATTCCTTCGCGCAACATATGATAGTCGACTTCCCGGAGCTCGTACAGCACGGCCTCGTAGATCGAAGTCTTCAATGAAGCGGCTGTAGTAATTCAGGCTCCCTAGGAAGGACTGCATTGCCTTCAGAGATCTGGGAAACGGGAGGTTGCTCAGTGACTCCAGATCCTTAGGATTAGCCTCCGGCCCACTGATTGACACCATATGACCCAAATAGGCGATCTTGGACATGCCCCAAAAACTCTTCACAGCACTGATCGACAGGTTCCAGCGATCACATGTCTCCACCAACCATTCAACCTTCTCGCACTGATCGCTCCATGACGAAGCAGGGATCAGTATGTCGTCGATGTATGATCGCCTCTCCAGAACGGACGGTCTCCTTTCCCGATCGGGTTCACCCTCTGTAAATACATCATAGTTTTCGGTGGGGTCCCGATAGGTACTGATCTTGAAGTGTCCATACAGTGTGGTGGAGTCAGGTTCGAAATCAAATACATTAGTATCGCCAACCTGACCACCACCATCGTGCCCAGCCTTCCAACTTACGGAGGGGGTACCCCGCGGACCTCCACTCGAATTCTGGTCCGATCGTCCGCTGCTGGCAGACGACCGATCATCATCCAAAGACACTTGGTCCGATTCACTTAAGTTCATCTCACCTTGTGTACCTAATGGAATGGGCTAGTTACACACTCGGTGGATCGGGGTCGCAGATTGATCTGATTCTGTCTTGAATATCGGAGACCGTGCTGGCTAGGTGTACCTAGGGCGGAACTCTTCACCCCAGGTACGTACAGACCAGAAACAATTCCAAAAGATAAATTCCAATAAGTCGATCGTCCAAACGATCTAGACCTGACCAATACTTAATAATAGAGGGTAGACCAATCAACCGGTCTAGCCCCTGACCAATATGAGAGAAGACCAAAACCGATCTAAACTCCAACCAATGTTACAATAAGCCAATATGTCTACGTAAAGACCCAATATGCCCGTGAAACTCCACAAACGATATCTCCACGTAAAGACCAATCCAGTGAATAGCACGTTCCAAACGTACTTGACTTAAAGTGTCGAGATCGCCAAATCGTACTCCCGTCGAGGGAATTCCGGTGGCCAAAGTGCGCGTGCGGCGCGTCCAGACCGGGTATAATAGGCAAGAGGGGATAATTCAACCCTCTGCCCCCAAACACTCCACGGCGGGTGGAGGCGACTAGTGTACGTGAAAAGAATAACGGCGACCCCTTGCTGCGGTGTAGACCAAGACCAGAAGAGGTTTTTGCCACTTATTCCTATACCAAAAGACTTTTACTTGGAAAATCCGTAACCAAAAGACTTCTACTTGGAAAAATCGCAACTAACCAATAATACTACCTCCCTATGGTCCCTAATGTACCCACACAAAATTATGTAAAATACCCAATGTCAGGTGACTCACCCAAGACCTGCTTTCTTGATACTCCTTGAATCTGATAGGCTAAGAAGCCCCCCTTGTTTAGACCAATCGGAAACTCGACCAACTTCCTTGACCAAAAGTGACCAAATTTGTGGTACACTTCACCACAGCCGCCCCTGAGCTCGACCGTGTCGCACAACGATAACGGTCTGACTCACCCATCACTCGACCAACTGGACCTTGGTCACTCACACTTCTTCCCCATGGACCAAACATCTTCGACACCTGCGTCAGGTACTGCCTTTACTGCACTTGATCTTCTTATGCTTCCCTTTGACGCTTGTTCTTGTTGTTCTTGCAGAAACTCTATGCGCCGAGTCGCCCCACCTTGCTTTGCCTGTCCAGTCGGCTCGGTCTGACAGCCCACGTAACTCTCGTGCACTTCAAACATCGGAAGGGCGTCAGACTGAAGCCGACACGCAGATGCAGCATATGCTCGCAGAAAACATGCGTCTCAGGACCCAGGAGGCCCACCAGGCAACACGAGGTGCGCATCTTTGGTCTTCGTATTGTACTTGTCTTGGACCTCGTTTGTCTTCAGCTCTCATCCCTCCCAGCGTCGTCAAGGCAATAAGTGCCTTGCTTGATGCCGATAGGCAGTCCGACGGTCATGTTGACCAGCTTCGACCAATTTTAGAGGAGCTGGTAAGCGCGCGACATGAGCTGTCCCGTCCGGAGGCTCATCAGTCCCATCTCCGGGATCAACTTGCACTTGTTCGCCGGCAGCAGCTGGACGGACAGTTTGACGCGACCTCACTGCTCATGCAAGGCGATGACTTCGCGCGACGCATTGCCGAGATTCAGATTTCAATTCAAGACCAGACCGGGAATGTCCGGTCTATCAAGACAAGTCAGACGCTTGGACGCTAGAGTCAGGTCGTCGTCAGGTGGCAATAGACCAGTGCCGCCAGCGCTTGATTAACTTGCTGCATCCGTGTTCGGCTGCTTCCTCCAGCATAGATTGTTCTGCTTCGGCAACCTTAGTTGCCTCGGAGCAAGACCAAGACCGCTTGCAGCAGGACCAAGACCTACATCGTTCATTGGCTGATATTCAGCAGCCCGAAATTGCACAAAAATCGAAGAAGCGCGCGGACGCGCCGGGTAGCTCGAGGGCGCGGGGCACTGCGCGCAAACCCAGACTCGAGGGAAAGCCTGCAGTGCCTCATAATCGAGCCAAGACACAGGCGCTTCTTATGGACTCGGACTCGGACACGGGCGAGATCTACAGCCCCTCGGAAGGTCGAGCGCCCTCGCGCCGTACTGCAACTTGCACCAAGCACAAAGGGGTCTCGTCCGAGGAGGGCTCCAGCGAAGGGTAATGCGATTCCGAGTTTATGGTTGCCATCCAGTCCAAGTCACGAACGAATTTGCGTGAAAGTTTCATCCAAGTGGCGTCGACATTGGGGTCAGAACAGAAGACCGGTTTGCCAAGTGACGCCACACCAGTGTCGGCACCAGCGAAGCCGGCGCCCTCGGTTCTCCCTGGGACATCCAAGCTTCACAAGTACGCTCTACTGAAGAACATGGCAGTTGACACCAGCTCTCTTCCGCCGCGGACGTTTGAAATCACCTTGCCGTGGTCGTCGGGACAAATCGGCTGTTTGCGCCGGTCTACCCTGACCAAGCAGATTCTGTCCCAGTACTTCTCCCGCCCGGACCTCTGGATCTTTCCACAGGCCAAGAAAACCCCTGCCGCGTCTGCATGGAGGGCGGACTTGATTACGTCGGCGCGGATCTCCCGCCTATACGGCGATGAACCATGGAAAATTTTCGAACACCCCAAGATAGGACTTGTGTTCCACTTGACTCCGTGGATCGGCACTTTGCTAGGCCGGGTGAAGAATTTCAACAAGATCCACGGCCAAGCAATTTGGGAAGCGTCCCACTACTTGTTGCTTCCCCCCGACCGGGTGCGACAAGATCCGGGCCTGGCGACGTTTCAGAGCAAGCGCAAGCGACGTCGAATTCGGGCGGGCGAGGCTTGGCAATCCCTTTGCCAGTACATTTTGTACGGGATGCGATCCCGCTAGTGTGACGTCGACGTGTTCTTGTACTCGGTGCTCCTCCACATGCAGAGGCGTCGCGTTGAGAAGACCAGACTGCTGGCCCACGACGGCATATGGTACCCCGGTCTTGATTGCGCTGAGCTGTTGACGGACCTCAAGGATGCTTTGGTCCCGCTTGACCGGAAGGACCCCTGGCGTAACCAGTTTCAGGACCAAGTGCAAAATCATCTGTCGATGGTCATCGGCCGTCTGTGGGGCGATAGCAAGTGAAGTAGCAGGTAGTCGACCAGATAACTCGTAATACATGTCATCATTTCTTTTCATATGTCCGATCATCAAATCACTTGAACTAATTTTACCACTCTCTCCATAGTTGCACCTAACACGTTATCGTAAACAGTTCCACCCCCATCACGAAAAATAATCATCACATTCGTCACTCCACTACTCCAATTCGTCACAGTTCATCACATTTTCACATCAACTCCGGACCCTCCACATCTTCACACCGGTCTAGACCGACCGATGCTACTGCGTGTCTTGGTCTTGGTCTTCATGAGTCTGCATCACTGCGAAGCGATTACGACTGACTCGTTCTCGTTCAAACTCTCGTAGAAGAGCCCCACAGTTCAAGTCGAGATCGTCGACCCAAGTTGATTCATCATGGTCCTTCCATCGGACCAGGTACTCTCGGTGAGTCCGACCGAACCTGGTCTTCTTGGTCGACCGAACATCCAAGACTTTCTCCACTTCAAACTCGTCTTCCTCTAATGGTCGTTCCCAACTGTCCTCCGGCAGTAACGCTTCATCGAAATCAAATATTTTCTTCGTCTACCAGACAGGGAGTTTTGGGTCGATCAGGAAATTCTCGGACCAGCTTCAACTTGGACACATGCACGATCGGGAAGACCTTGTAATCTGTACCAGTTGTTACTAGACGGTCAGCGTGCTCACCGATCAGCTCGGCAACACGGAAAGGTCCGTGCCACATGTGAGCCAGCTTCTTCGCATAGCCCTCTTTCACTCGGTCTAGGTATAGACATACCCTCGCCCCTGGCTCTATACCGTGGGGTCGGACCTGGTCATTGGTCCGGTCTGCCCGGTCTTGTGTGGAATGACGCAGCTTTTCGTTGACGACTTCTTTTGCATGCTAGTAGTGTTTCTGGACCTGCATGCGCCAGCGTCGAGCATCGCGATCGCGGGTCCGGGTGCAACCGATAGGTATCGCAGCTTCCAATGTAGACCGAGGGTCCCATCCATATTCCAGATAAAAAGGCGTTTCTCCTCGGACCCGATCGGTCGACGAGTTGATTGCAAACGCCAGCCTTTCTGCATACTCGTCCCAATCTCGCTGGTCTGGGTCAGCAACGTACATCTTGATAGCCCTCGTTATGGTCTGCACCATGCGTTCCGTCGATCCATTTGCTTGCGGACGATATGCCATCGTCGCACTCTGTTTCTGGCCCAGCATGCTATTGAACGACCGGAACACCTCGGCCATAAAACCGGGTTTCCGATCGTGCTGATGGCCTCGCTGGCGCCGAATCTTCGGAACACACATTCTTCGTAGCTCTGGGAGATCTGCTCCGCAGACCGAGATGCACTTGCCTTCGCAATAACTAGACCAGAGAACAGGTCTACCCAGATCAGCAGCTCAGTGTTGCCGCGCGTCGATCTAGGCAGTAACGGTATGTGGTCCATCGCTATGACCTGGAAAGGGTAGGTAGCTTCGATATTTCCGGGCGATCGCCCCTTGATTACCGGTCTACCCTTTCCGGTCTCGCAATCCGTGCAACAGCCCACATATTTCTGCACACTGCGGAAAAGACCTCTCCAGTGGAAGTGGGACCTGATCTTGTGATAGGTCCTGCCTATGCCCTGATGCCCCCCTTCTAGACTCACGTGATAGTGATGAAGGACATACGGCTGCAGCAACTCGGGGATCACTAATTTCGCCAATAGGTCCCGGTCTGCACTGCCTTGGTCGGCATCGCGGAAGTAATACAATATTGCATTATCATCCACTTCGTAGCTATCCGCGATCTTGATGCACTCTTTCGCTTGATCTTTCGTCAACTTGGACAGTTCACCACGCAGGTAGGTCTTTGGGTTCATAATCCATTCTTCTTCGTCCTGCGCCTTGAGGATCCGTTCCATCCTTAACTGTTGCAGTGCATATTCGTTCAAACTTTCCTTCGGGAACGGTCGGCGAGACTTCTGAGCTTTTGGTCTAGTCGCGACCATCACATGCACCTGGACGGGGGCGTTCTTGGGTCCGATCACCTCTGGGAGACTGTTATATTCACCAATTCATCCAGAACAGCCTTCTCGGTGATCGTAGCCCCGGTCTGGTTTTGCATGGCCTTGGTCGCGAGGTAGTCGGCGCTTCTGTTCCAGTCCCGTTTCACGTGCAATAGCTCGTGGTTGGGGTGGTCCTTCAATGCCTTCATTACTCGATCATTTAGCGTCCTTAGTCGTGGAGCCTTGCAGTCGATCTCTCCGGTGATCTGCCTGATCACTAGGTTGGAGTCACCACATATGATGACTCGACCCTTCTCTTGCGACGAGAGCAGGTCCAGACATAGAAGTAGACCTCGGTACTCCGCCTCGTTAACAGTAATATCAGACTTGAAATCGGCAGCGGCTGCAACTATAGACCATTGTGGCAACTTCCACAATATGGCACTATAGGCGCCGACCTTCTTCTTCACGCTTGCTGATCCGTCAAAACTTAAGACCAAGAGCTCTTCATCATGGTCGACGGTCGGTGGCGGTCTCGAAACTGACTGCCGAGGTTGCTTCCTCGGGGCAATCGCTATCAATGCCTCGTCCACTTCAGACCGACGGGTGATACTGGCAGCTAACGTGCCCAATATCTCTTCCTCGCCCCTGGTGCACTTAACGACCTCGAGGGTCCACTGCGACAAGACCGCCGACCATCTGCTTAGACGTCCGTCCATCCCATTGGCTGATAATAGCCAGGCCAAAGTAGACCGCCTTGACAGGATCTTTATAGGTCGGCCGACCAGCAGGTTGTAACACACATCCAGAATTCGTAGCAACGCCAGAACTTCTTTCTCGACAATTCCATAGTTCACTTCATTTTGTTTTATCGTCCTGCTCGTAAACGTGACTGGATGATACACACCATCGTGATCTTGCACTAAAGTGGCCGAGATAGCCCACTGACTAGCATATACAATAATGGTCGGGACCTTTTCGGGATCGAAATGCTTCAAAATCGGTGCCGTCACCATCTTAGCCTTCAGCATACCAAAAGAAAACTTTGCACGCTTCATATGGTCCTCGGCCTCCACTTGCGGACAATCTGCAGCAAGACCAGAGTCGGCGCCCTCCTGTAAAGTTGCCCGGTCTTCTTGGCGCAACATATGATAGTCAACTTCCCGGAGCTCGTACAGCACAGCCGCGTAGATAGCAAAGTCTTCAATGAATCGGCTATAATAACTCAAGCTTCCCAGGAAGGACTGCATTGCCTTCAGCGATCTGGGGGACGGGAGGTTACTCAGCGAATCCAGGTCCTTGGGATTAGCCTCTAGACCATTGTTCGAGACCATATGGCCTAAATAGGTGACCTTGAGCATACCCCAAAAACTTTTCACGGCACTGATAGACAGGTTCCAGCGGTCGCATGTCTCCAACAATCGTTCAACCTTCTCGCACAGATCGTTACATGACGAGGCAGGTATCAGAATGTCGTCGATGTACGACCGCCTCCCTAGAACGGACGGTCCTTTTTCCCGATCGGGTTCACCCTCTGTAAACACATCATAACTTTCGGCAGGGTCCCGATCGGTCTTGATTTTGAAGTGTCCGTACAGTGCGTTGTATATCAACCTTTGATAGATCTGGGGCGCGTTCTTCAGACCGAACGGCATACAATTCCACTCGAAAAGACCAAACGGCGTCACAAATGCGGTAATCTCACGGGATCGATCAGTCATCGAGACCACCCAAAATCCACTTGCCATATCTAGCGAACAATACCACAAGGTCTTGTCGAGGTCTTCCAACAGATCCTTAATCAGCGGCATCGGATACACCATGAGTTTAGTCAACCGATTTACCAGCCGATAGTCGATGCACAGTCTAATGTCAACGCCGTTCTTCTTGATAACAATTACGATCGGCGAGGCCCATGGCGAGGTCGACGGTCTAATAATCTAGGTGACCAACAGTCCTTTAATGAGATCAGAAAGCTTTTCACGGTACTGTGGCGCCACGCGTCGACATCGCTGGGCAATCGGCTTGGCATCTCCAACGTCAATATCGCAAATCGCACCACGGGCTGAAGGTGGTAAGGCGTTACCCTTTCCGATCAGCAGATGTCTTTTCTTCCATATGATATTCTTCAACTGCTCGATCTGGTCTGGACTGTTAAGGTCTTGATCACCCACTTGTAAATCATCCGTTGTAACTTCGGGCGAGTCGGCAGACACTTCAGGGAGGACTGCCATTTGGCTTTCCAGCTCCTGAATGTACTGTTCCCCGCCTTCATGTATAAAGACCTGTTCATCTTCTGGGGTGATATCACCTAGACCATCTGGACCGGCTGAACGCCCCTGGTCTTGATCGACGGGCTGTCCTTCACTGATATCGGTCTGATTAGGAATACCGTCATGGTCCGAACTAGCAATTTCATGTTCCCCTTCTTCCGTTTCTTGCTCCGCTGTCGCCTGGTCTTGTGCTGACACCACGTTGACTAACCTTGGCTCGTCTACTTAATGGTCCACCGTTCCTGGTGACTGCGGCGCCTTTCTTCGGACCAACATCTTTTTTGGGGTGACAAAACTTGGTCTTTCCACTAAAGGTGAGGTATCCTCTTCCACCGACCCATCATCGCTGATAATATCGGTGGTCGATTGGTACGCCAGGTTTTGCCACTCGACATACCGCCTCGATCCAATCGAGACGAACCCCATCTTCCTTGGTACCTTCCCTTCTGCTAACCACATGCCGACAATAGTGTTATTGTCCAGTGTCAGCGGCTTGTCACCGATATTGGTAACACGGACAAAATCACGTCGACCAGCACTCTTTACGAAGGTCGAGACCCACCGATCGCCCCTGGTCAACCACAACTTCCTCGAACGAAAACCTTTCTCAACCGGGGTATCGGCAGACCGACCAACTGGGATAGTGAGGTCTTGGTCCCACCGGACCAGATCGGTATACGAACCATACAGAGGTCTTCGACCAGACAACTGAACCTGGACCTCATCCGGGAGCGTAAGCACTCCATGTGACAGGTCTAGGCGAATACCAGCTGGGACCAGGAAATCCATGCCTAGTAAAGCGTCCTGTCCAGACAACTTGTCAACCCAAGCGCTGAAAAAGTAGACCAGCGATCCCGACAAATTAATTTTCACACGCGTTCTTCCTTCGGTCATATAAGAGTTTTCGCCGATCCCGACGCATTCTTGTCTCTGGGTATCGTCTATACGACATCCGACCTTACGAGCAAAGGCGGAGTCGATTATCGATACTTCAGCTCCAGAGTCGAACAACATCGTCGCTTTCTGGTTATTAATCTTGCCACAGGCTTTCGCCTGCTTGAACCATTCATCAGGCGCGTGATACTTTCAGTATCCGCGGGATTCTCCAGGCAGCAATTCCAACTGCATAACCACCTTAGTCCGGGAGTACTCATCGGTCTTCAGACTGTAGACCGGATGGTCTCGGTCGACGCAATTTGGAATAGAACGTGTATTGTCGGTCTTATCCTCCTTGCCGACATATGCATAGATGTGAACCGTAGAACGCTCGGCTCGATCCAGATTCCAACCTGGCGAGCGTTCTAGCTTAACATCTTTTCTGCGTCCGGCGGCAGCATCCCCGCGTGCATGTACGGCACGTACCACTTGCGCATCATGTTAAAAAATTCTTCAATCTTGCAGTGGCCAGCCTCGTGGATCTCTCCACATGACTTGCATACGAAGAGGCAGTGGTCCGTCGGGTGGCCGCGTCTCTCGCACTTCTTGCACACCATCTTCTTCCAGCAGTTTGGACCATCATGTTTGCTCGACCCACAGTGGGAGCACTTCTGACGAGGTCGGTCTGGATCGGACCTGCTTCCGTTCCTTCCCTTCCGGTCCACCTGGTCGGACTTCGACTTGTTTTTCGGGGCAGGCCCCGCAACATAGACGTAACGATACTGGTCTTCATCCGATGACTCCTGGCTGGATGGACTTCCACTTTCCCCTTCCGATCCCGTGCTGTCTCCGGCTAAGATCGCCTTGACCGCTCGGGTCGGTCTGGTCCAGGGTCTCTTGACCGGATCGGTCTGGGTCTGGGTCTTGGATAGGTAGCGACCTGATCCACCAGCACTCTTCGTCCTCATTCTACGCGACTTCTGTAGCGTCCGTAGAGTCTGTTCAGCTTCACCCGCGTCCCTAAGACGCAGCAGAGTAAGCTGGTCCGCCAGTTCTTGATCGTCCAGGGTACTAATATAGTGACCCACATGTTCCAGAGCAGCACCGTTTGGCGGGTTATTCTCTTTAATTGTTATGCCGGCACGAAGTGCAGCCACGTTCAACCGATGCAAATACTCGATCGGTGTCTCGTCGCTCCGCTTCTGCATATGGTGATACTTGTGGGCACTCAAAAATCCGGAGTTACAATATTGCCCTTCAGACTCTGCACATAGCTGGTCCCAGTCAGACCGGGCATCCCGACCTAACTGTTGGATCCAGTTGGAAGCCGGTACTTTCAACAAATCCCGGAAGATCAGATACTTTTCACTTTTCGGGGTCTGGTCTCGCAGGAACGCAGACTTGACCCGACCGAACCAAGACCGGGCCTGGTCTTCATCAGCATCCTTGCCAGTGAAGTCCTTGAGGTCGATCGTCGCGGCCATACGGATGCGCGGAATCGCAGCAGATCCAAAGTCGTAGGCAGTAGTGGAGGCTAGGTTAGCCTTGCGCACCTTACCTGCGCCTGTCTGACCCACCATGGTCGTCAAGACGGCCGACCGACTCCATATCACAGTCACTTGTCTTAATTGGTCTACGCGGTCTTGCCGGTTGCGGCTTGCGCCTTCCCTTGCCGGTTGGTCTATCACTTCTAATAGGCTTATGCATAGATGTTACCGATTCCATATCCACATCTTTGCAAACATTGACACCTTGACAGGTAGACCGGTCTTGGACATGTGGGCGCTTAGGTGGTCTAACCCGTTCTTCCATGAAACGTTCCATCATCGTCTCAAACATGACTTGGACGTTATCTGGAGTCATGGGCAACGTGTTGATACCCTCCTTTTGCGGATCTGAGGCCTGTGGGGCTTGCTGGAGCCCCGACTGGCAAACAGCCCCTTGCTGCCGCATGTCCCTTTTTTGTTCAGGCTGGGCATGGTCCACCCCCATGGTCATCCGCTCGACACCGGTCTCCAACTCTGATGAGCTGTTAGAAGCCGGTGGAGACTGGTAGATCGATTCATCATCGGAACCAATGTCAACAAGCTCTGTGGAGGCTTCGGCGACCTTCATTGCCGTGGTGGGAGTTGGGCGGCGAACCGCCCCCACCAGTGGCACCAAACGGTCGTGGAGGTCCGACATCGACGCCTCCAGTCTCCAAGCATCAAATTCAAACAATTTATTGACACCGGCGGGGTTCTGCATTTTAATGCCAACCTCCTCCAACATCGCCACCAAATTCTTGACGAGCAGTAATGGTCGATCACTATGGATAGGCTCGGTAGTGGGACCGAGAAGACGGTCGGGGATATGGAGGTCCAACACCCGAAAGACCTGGTTTTGGCGAACAAATCGCTTCAATTCAAAACCATAATACATCTTGTCCAGGTCTTGTCCGGTGATAGCCTCATCCCCGACCTTCGACTTTTCTTCGAAGTCGTCTTCGTCGGGTGGCATTCCCAGCCCTTTTCTAGGCACCTTGGGGACTTTAGGGAGGTAGACCGGATCGTTCGAGTTAGCCTCCAAGTAATTTTCATCTTTTAGTTTTCCATCAATTTTTTCATTCATATACATAGGATCAGGACCAAGGTCATGATCCTTTCCGGAACTATAGCAAGACCTGCTATAGTCCCGATCGGCTCCGATGGGAGCCTTTTGGGGAGGAAAAAACTTATTAATCCCGATATGGTCCTCCGCCAGGCCAGATCGGACATCTCCATCTTTATCAACAACGAGAACGTAAGGCGATAGCCTTTCCTTACGTCCTCTCCAGAACGACTCCATATTCAAATCATTCAAATCTTCGAATCCAATTTTTGATGGAATATCAGCACGGTGATATCCAAGATCACCAAGTGATCCGGGCACGCGCACCATTGTGGTGGAGTCAAGT
>CM047587.1:45393450-45475878 GCA_026184515.1 Peronosclerospora sorghi | reverse complement strand
AAAAGCCCCCCTTGTTTAAACCAATCCGAAATTAGACCAAATGCCTTGACGAAACTTGACCAGAAGTGTGCCAAATTTTGGGCACGCTTCTCCACACGTGCGGGGGGGGGGCGTTCAAGGAACACGTGACACGTGCGTCCGACATTGCGCATTCCGGAACGAAAATTGGGCGCTGCGGAACAGCGACTGGCGCAGCTGGATAAGCAACGCATTTAGAAGAAACAGCGGATTGATAAAGTTATGGGGAATCTCGAGTTTGGGGAAGAGACGGCGGAAGGACGATTGGGTACGGAAGGAAGTGGAAAAAAGTCGAAAGATACACGTGTCGTCAAGAAAATTGGGTACGTCCATCACTCATTACCAGCTATGAAGCTGTCGCTTACCAAACCTGAACTTCCCAAGGCCAAACTGCGCGATTTCCACCGGCCCCGCGGGAAGTTCAAGATCAATGAGCGACTTATTTTTTACGCCACCCCCTCCTGGTGCTGCATAGCTGGCTTCGCAGGAAGAGAGTGCGATGGTAACTCAGATTAAGAAGAGTTCGGACTTAAATCCAACGGCGGGTGGCAAGTTGATCCTCATGGAGTACACGGAGCAACATCCGCCTATGTTATCGAATCATGGTATGGCATCTCGTGTTATTCACTATTGGCGACCCCTGAAGATTCGTCAGCAAGTTTGGGCTTCTTGGGCAAAAATAAGGCACGAAAAACTCGTCCGAAACCCCCCCTGATATGAAAATGGGGCAGGTCATTACGCTTGGGGATCACGACGAGTCTCCTTTTGTGGGGGATATTCCGCCAGGGCGAGTAGTCACGTCCCTGAACTCGAAGCTCTATAAAGTGCCGATTTTCCCGCACAAACCGACGGTTCCCTTTGCTCCAAGTGCGGAAGCGCGTGAACGAAACAATTCGGATATTTTTCTCCTCTGTCGATCGGTGACAAAGCGTAAACAAGTTGGAGCCGCGGATAAGTCAGACGGTCTTGGCGTACCCAAGACCACCGTGTATATAATGGAATTGCCAGAGGTCTTTGTGTCGGGGCAAATTGAGCCTCAATTTGAAGTTCCAGCACCGTGTTCACGCAGTGCCAATGAGTTTATCCGCCCGTACATTTCGTTTCACATTCTTCGGATATTCAAGAAAGAGAGCGATGGCGAACGATTAAAGATTGAAGACATTGAACGTGCGTTTACGAATCAATCAGGAACGGCTATCCGTAAACGAATGAAAGAAGTTGCGACGTTTGAACGAGGTGGGAATGACTATGGATGGTGGAAAAAGAAGCCAGTGTCCCAGTTGCAAAGTGAGGAGGAAATTCGGGCCATTATTCCTCCAGAAAGTGTGTGTCTCTATGAAAGCATGATGTCTGGTCATCGCCGACTACTGGACATTGGCTTGACCAAGTTGTTTACACCTTCCGATGTGAATGGAGCAATTAATTACTTGATTCGGCGCTTGGAACTGCGCAAGAAAGCGATGTCGGCGCGTCTTGTACCTGCGAATTTTGAAAGACGCGCAAAAGAGAGAGCACAAGCAGAACTGTGGAAAAGGATCCGGTCGTGCGCAAGCTGGAGACCGATGTCCAAGTGGCTCGATACAATAATGAACAGCTTCATCTGACGCCATGAATTTGACCAACAATTACGTCGAGTGTCATTTACAAGGTAAAGGCTCGGGAATGTTGAAACTAGGTGAAATAGGTGATCCAACGGGTTGTGGTGAAAGTTTTAGATTCGTCCGTGTGCCGCAGTCGCGCGTCGATGGTGAGGAAGATGCTGCCCCTACAGCTGAAAGTAAGATGAGTGCAGAGACAGAAGGGGTCCAAAAACAGTTGCGGCGGTAACGGGTACAACTGCTGATCTGCGAAGCTAAGGCTGAAGAAAGCGGGTGATGTGCTGCGGAATCTGGGTCTCGATGACGCCGATACTAAGAAGTTGCTTCGCGGTCTCGATGACGCCGATACTAAGAAGTTGCGTCGCTGGGATCGGATTTCTTTGGTGCGTGAGCTTAGTAGTCGAGTAACGGCGCATGGTGTCGCTGGAAGTTTGAGTAAATTTGCACGCGGTGCGCGGAAATCACTCTCAGCGCAACAGCAAGAGTACCGAAAGAAGTGTGACGTGATTTACGAGCGTCAGATCGATGTGCTCACCTTGACCAAGACGTAGTTTTCGTCCGATGAAGAATCGGATGGGGATGATGAACTGGACTAATTGGGGGCAGACGTTGAAGCTGATATCCTTGGGGGCACCGACACAAAGCGTGGACCCAAAAATTTATTTCGTAGTGGTGGAGGAGGTCTGAATCGATCTAAAGAATTACTTGCGGAGCGAGAAGATGCCGTGGGGATGCGTCGTCTGATGGAAGAGATGAACGAAGATCAGGGCTCGAGCGTGAAACCTACGAGCGCTGTGCGTCGTGCTGACGTGGACACAAACCGACTGCGCAACGAGTTGCGTGCAAGTGGCATTAAAGAAGGTGAAATAGAAGAGCGACATAAGCTTCATCGACCGTCGCGGATCAAGCGTGCGAAGAACAATGGTGCTATGAGTGTTGGGAAAGAATCGGTTATGTATTCAATTATAAGATACGAATAGAAAAGTGCTTGAACACATCATCAGCACTTGCCAACATGGCTTCATCGTGAACTTAAAAAAGGGCGTGGCCATCAGCCGTTTCAAAAAGGGAACCGGCATCGTAAGAATAAAGAGATGTCGCTTTGGACCTGGGCAGTCTTTACGAATAATAATTCCAAATCGGTCAAGAATGATCACGTGATCATATCACATGATCAGTGGATTTAGTAGTGTTGAAAACGGCTCGGCTGAAGCCGGTTCAGCCGTGGCTCGAGCCGAGCCGGTCAAGCCGTGGCTTGAGCCGTTTTCCAAATATTTTCTCTTGTATGAATATATTCTGAATATCAAGGATACAAAAGTATGTTCTTGCCATTTTGGCAAAAACAGATTGAATTCAGAAGACTCTGACTATGATATATATATGCACATGGATTTTTCTCACACTTTGTTGCATCTCAAAAGTTTCTACCCAACTAATGAGAATCGGAGGATGACGTGATGGGCGGAGTAGAGAATTTCATAGAAACTTCAAGATAGCTTTGCATGTGTGTAAAAAGGCAGCCCGTCCGCTGTATCTTCCTGTACTGTACGCATTAATACATGCATTATCTCTCTATTCTGTCCTTACGATACATATCACCAACTTTCAATATAATAAGTATACTCAAGCCGTGGCTAAGTGGCTGGCTTGAGCCGAGCGACATGGCTTGGCTTGGAGCTGAAGCCGAGCCTCATTTCATGGTTCCGAGCCGAAGCCAAGCCGAGCCGAGCCGAGCCGAGCCGTTTTCAACACTAGGATTTATCAGTGGATTTATGGTTTTATCAGTGGATTTAGGGTTTTATCAGTGAATTTAGGGCTCTTCCAAAACACGCTAACGACTTAATAGTTTGGGCACAGTAACCGGATAAAAAACAGATCCGGACGAAATACCCTAAACATTTCGTCATCCTAATCTCCAGCGCGTTTGCGCAGGCCCCTTCAAATCTGATTATATTCTACATTTGTAAGAAGAAGGGCGTGACTGGGTACACACACCCCTTTGCTGCGTACACCCCCCTACGGTTAGGGTTAGGTTTAGGGTAACACCTTCCCTTACACGTAAGAAAATGCTGTGCTCCACGCTCTTAATTTTAGGAAAAATCTAATGCGCCCCCCCAAATGAGAATTTCGAATATTTTTTACAAAAAGTTATCCTTTTTTCGAGGAATGATAAATCCACTGGCAAATAATGATAAATCCACTGGCAAATAAGAGTAAATCCACTGACTGTTGACTCATAAGAAATAATGTGACCTAAAAAGGAAATATTAACTTAGAATAAGTCTGTCCAGTCTTTGATTTTGACTTATAGTAGCGACTACCGATTTTGTAATTGAATGATTTGTATTGTAATATTTCGATTTCAGTTACCCAAACACATTTTCGACCATACATAGCACGAGGATGGCCATGTGATTGCTGACCAAGCGCCCATTCGTACGCCGTATGCAGGCATCGATGCTACGTGCACTGTCGACAGAACATGTTCCAGTTTCTTCTACTCCAGAAACGATGACGGAGGGTGTAGCCGAAGTAGAGGAAGATTTGGGCAACTTGGCAGGCGTGCCGATCTCGCAGGTAATCATGAAAGTTGATTGAGGTGGTTCCAAAACTAATGACTCGGATATTGTCCCATCAGGCAACGCAGGATCACCGGCTCAAGTTTTTTGAATTTACCACGGAGCAACAGGAAAAGTGATTTCCCGAGGGGATTGGTCGGCGCATGGAGTACACGTTTGACCTTGTGGTCCATCGGCACATTATGTTGGGGACACCACGCTTCAGATCATCTCAACGATGTAGGGTGCGTTATTTTTTTCGACACAGTGATGCTCGGATCATTTGATACAGGACGTGTGTGTAGAGTGGAAAACGGCCAAGAACGACTGCAATGGTGCTTTTTTTAATCGACGGAGATCCGGGAGTGGCAAGAGCTTTACAATGCAGCAGATTGTGCAGTACGCACGCGAGAGTAATTGGGTAGTCCTCTACATCCCTAATCCCCGATCGTGGTGCCATGAAGCCCCGTACGTGATGCCGTCGCCGTACCAGACGGGAAAGTTTGACATTGATGTCTACGGTGTCGATCTCTTACAAAAATTCTTGCACTGTCATGGTGAGCAAACACGGTCGATTCCCCTGCGTGGAAAGTATGCTGGCCGCTACTATCCCACGGACATGTACGATACAGCGCCGAAAAATACCCAAAGCTTCAATGATGCTTCCTTGACGTTGCGTGATTTGGTGGTCGCCGGGATTCGCAATGAAGATTTGGCGTGCCAAGCTGTTTGTGACTTAAAACAGGAGCTCGCGCAGTGTACTGAATATCCCGTGCTCATTTCCATTGACGACTACAACACATGGTTCCAACCAACGGTTTTCGGCTACGAGGGCAAAGACGTTAAAACTGATGATATTTCCGTCATCTCCGCTCAAAGAGACATTGGAAAAAGAGGCTATGATGCATCGCCCAAGTTGACGAACGGTCTCTTTGTCGCGGCCGTGACGGAAAAAAAAATTCCGACCAAGGTTCACTTTAAGCGTGAGGTCGACTACCGAAAGATTCGTGCCACCATTCGAACGTACGCGCCGGACGAGCTCGCTGCCGTTGTCTCCTCCTACAATCAACCGCAAAATCAAGGACTGGAAAGACTTATTTTAAGTTAATATTTTCTTTTTAGGTCACATTTTTTTATGACTCAACAGTCAGAGGATTTACTCTTATTTGCCAGTGGATTTATCATTATTTGCCAGTGTATTTATCATTATTTGCCAGTGGATTTATCATTCCTCGAAAAAAGGATAACTTTTTGTGAAAAAATATTCGAAATTCTCATTTCGGGGGGGCGCATTAGCCAAAATGGGGGGGGGCGCATTAGATTTTCCTAATCCTATTGCATTTGCAATTGCTAGGACATGCGCTCATTATGGATTCAAAAGATCAACGCAGGTGCACGACAGGAAGTAATTTCGTACTCAAAGCTTTATGGCAAGATGAATGGCTCGGGTATTGAGCTGAACCGAAAGGTGCTAGCTGATATGGCTGCTACGGAGCCTTTTAGTTTCAAGTCAGTGCTAGAGGTTGTCAAGCACATGGAGGGTGTCACCAAGGCTTTGTGATATGTTTAAAACTGTGACATACATTGGTGAGACAGTTGATTGATTATGGAATGAACTGCAAACACAAGGACACCGTCATTGTGCAGATTTGCCAATAGAAACTTGTGCCAAACATCAGTTTTCTTGTTTCTACCCTTGTGATTCTACTAGACGTAGAGATCGGGGATTCGGGACATAGACCGTTTACTATGTAGCCTTCTCGATAGATTTCAGGCGACTTGAGATGTCGAGCAGAATTTCGGACGCCTCGGCACTTCTGCGAAGTGGCTTGAATAACTACAGTTGCCAAAAATTGCATGTAAATATTCACGATAAAAAAGTCTGAAGTAATACGCTTTCCTGATGGGGTACTGATCAACGTGGACGCCGTGTAGTTGTACGCATCACCGCCAGGCATAAGCAAGTGCGTCAGGCAGTAAATTTTTTAAGCGCACGTCTTTGTTGCTATTCCCTACAATACAGAAGCGAAATGTGCTGTCATTAGCCGTAGTCGAAGGTTTTACGTGACTTCAATGTGATTATGGAGCTGTATCTCAAAAAATAAGTATTATTTGGTGTCGACGTGGAGCTTTCATGACCGACACGGTGTCCTCGCTCTTTTCTCCAAGACGATGTTACAAGTCTCCCTAGCCCTAACCCTAGGGGGATGTGTACGCAGCAAAGGGGGGGGGGGCTGTACCCAGTCACGCCCAAAAAGAATCCACTCGAATTAATAATCAGTTGGCATCATCACTGTAACTAATTATCTGCAGAATAAGCTTTTTCCACTACTTATTTCTAGTCCTCAGCCAAAGGTACGACACGAAGCGAGGAAGAGAGTGCCGTCGCTCCGTCTTATCATAACCCGACACCGTTTCGATCTACATCATTTACATCATATGGAGGATCCATCCGGCCGCCATCGTTTTCGCGAATTCCTGGCAACTCACATGCACAAACATAAGCGGCCATCCCCTGCTCCGGACGAAATGCTGCGTACGAGCGACGCCGGCAGCCCCTCGTCTCTACCCGACTATGGCGTCGTCTTAATGGAAGGTAGTTTAAAAAAGCGGTTGGCCAAGATGCCGGTCATGCATGAACGCTATTGTGTCGCCACGTGGGATCACGTGGACGAGCACAAGTACATTATGCTGCGGAGCTACAAGAACCGCAAAGCCTACGATGCGCACCCCGAAAAACCGTCGAGTGTGCATATCCTGAAACGGATTAGCAGCTGGGACGGCAAGACGGGCTTTCACCGGTACCAGCACGCCTTTATCATGGAGATGAGTGACAGGAAACTTTATCAGTGTATAGCTCCATGCGCAAGCGACAAAAACAAGTGGTTAGAGCTAATGGCTAATCCCGTCGCGTTTATTAATCGAGGACGGGGAAAGAGAATCGGTAGTGACGGTGACGTTGAGCGCCGGCGCCGTTCGGGCTCGGCGTTTTCTGCTGACGCTAGAAAGCCTCGCGCTTATACGGATGTATCAGCCTCGGAGAGCAAGTTCACAAACTCGCGAGACGAGAACGAACATCCTGCTCAAGACCAGCTGTTTCGCGCCACGATGGACGCATCAATTGACTCGCCAGGGTTACAGATTCGTGACACTAATGAACCAGTCGATTGGGGGCTTTATGGGGAAAAAAACGAACTCGCTTCCTCCAAGTTTGACATGCACGATGATGCAAAGCCTGTGTTACTTGAAGAAGAGCTTCTCGATGCACGTGAAGAGGCCAAGACGCTGGATTCGGATAATTTTTTGTTTGAAGAAACAGGCGCCAGCAGATTTGGCACCGTAATCGTGAAAAATACTAGCGTAGGCAATGACGAAGATGATGGAGAGTTTGTCGACGAGGAATTTTTGGCGCGGGAGGCGCAGAAAGAAAACGAAAAAAAGAAGAAGCGATGGGCGCAGAAACTTGAGTCAAATAGAGACCTTTACGCCGAGATGGCAGCGGCTAGACTTGCTGGGATGCGCAAGGATGCGCGTCATCCAAAGAAACGTTCCGATCGACGTTATGATCGGCCATCCATTTGCCATGAAGATATGGAGATTCACGATGACATTCAGTCCATGGTCGAGGATGGAGAAGCTGAGAGCGTTGCTGAAGTGGAGGAATTGAATCAGCGCCGCAGCAGCACTCATAGTCGTCACAGACTGAATAGCAACAAGAATAGCTCACTGGGTAGCGAGACCGCCAGCATCGTTAATGGTGAATACGCTCAGAGCAAGCACGAAGAAAATGAAGAGGAGGAGGAATATACCTTGCCGACTGTTGGTGTTCCCAATCAATTAACTACAGCCGAGGTCACGGAAACTGAAAGCACAGAGGTTGAGATTCCAGTGGTCGAGAGTGAAGAGGCGGAAGAGTTACGCCAATTGAAGAAAAAGCACCGCGCTGAACGTCGTGCTAAGAAGCGACTTATGAAGGAGAAAGAAGAGGAGGAACGCATTGCTCGAGAAGCTGCTGAGCTTGCACGAGCGCACCGCGAAGAACAGCGAGCTCGTGAGGAGGCTAAAGCTCGGGAGGAACAAGAGAAGCGAATGAAGCAAGAACGCCGAGTGATGAAAGAGAAATTAAAACGCGAAAAGAGCAAGCAGCGTCAGGCTGAAGCCGAGTTGCACAAGCTGGTGGTATTGAAGCAGGAAGAGGAGGAACGTCGCGAACGCGAATGCAAGGAGAAAAAAGAAAAAAGAAAAATGTCAAAGAAAAAAAAGTACACGTCACCGACTGAACGCATCCATGGGAAGGAAGAGCGAAAGGTTGAACGTGGTGTTGAGGTCGCTAGTACCGCAAAACATGCCGAGCCGGAAGTTTCCCGCGCTCTTGTTGTGGTAGACAAATCGGTGGACACAGAAGCAGCTCAGGAGTCATTGGAAGCTCCCGAGCCGACTCCAGTTTCAGGTTCCTCGTCGACTGCTTCAAGAGTCCAGGCCGAGAACCCTGTGGTTCTTAACTCGAGTGCAACGTCAGCTGTTCCTGTTTCATACCTACCTTCTGTGGTCCCACCCACTGCTACTGCTGCTCCTGATCATTCGACCCCGTCCCCGCCAGCAATGTTTGCGCCGCTGTACCAGATCTCACCGCCTCCATTTGCGCCATCATATCCTCCTGGCCACTTGAGCATGCCTGCCTACGGTCTCGCGGCCACGTTTGGTGCGTTTCCCCCTTTTTACGTTGCACCGTACAGCTATGGTGGACCATTGGGTGTGCAGCCTGGACTCATGCGCTCCAATGTTGGATATGTGACCGGTCTGAGCGCTATGCATTCGTTTGGACCCGCTGCGGGTCCAGCGCCGTCGCCGTCCAGCCAGGATTCAGCCGAGCCCATGATTGGCCCTCAGTTGCCACACTTCGACGCGCGCGCTGCTGTCTCATCGGCAGGCAATAGTGCACCGTCCTTGGAGCGCTCCTCACTGGGCAAGTCTCCGTTGCTGAACCTACCTGAGCTCCCGGATGTGATTGAATTTTAGCAAGGCTCGTAAAACGCGACGAGCGCGTTAATTTGCGAGGCTCGAGTCCTAATTCTAACTTAATTGGCAATTAATTCCACCATACAACCACGGATTGTACGTGCATGTAAGGAAAATTCGATCGGGTTTAAGGTCGAAAAGCGCCAATGGTTTTCCAGTATTCACTTCCTGAAAGTTGCTTTACTTTAGTAATTAACATTACAGGAGCAATAAAATAATGCGCCAATGGTTTCGTTGTAAAGTCGCCTGATTAGAACTACATGTTAAGTAAACAACTACAGTGCATCTCTATCTTGGAGAGCAATTTCTGCTTGCGCAGCCTTGGCCAGCGCCCGCCTGCCTCCACGGTCGGTACGAAGGGCCTCCTCTTCTTTTTCCGTTTTCCACTCCACATACGGCTTCGAAACATAGTCAAACGGCAGCACTTCCAACACGCGGAGCCATTTGGCATAGGTGCGCGTGCGCTCTTCGTGCTTCACAATGTGATCAAATATAACGTCACGCTTAAATTGCTCCACTGCTTTCGCCACAGCAGCGTCCTTGAGATCAAGCGGAGGATGGGAAGTCTGAATGGACTCGGCCAGTTTCATGTTGTACACCTCAAAATGTGCCTGTGCCAGGTACAATCCCACACTTGGAGCTTTGGGCAAGTCCATCTTTGTCAACTCCATGGCGCGCTCGATAGTTGATGGGTCCGCAACACCAGAGACGATTTCAATCGCTGTACCAATCATCTTACGGATTTGGTGCAGCAGGAAGCTCTGACCAACTACGCGCAGCCGCAGCCATTCAGTATCATGCTGAACAAATGGACGTTCGGCCTCAAAAGAAATGATGAACCGCTTTGCCTTGGGGTTCGTGGGCTCCATCTTGGACGTAAAGTTGTGAAAGTTGTGGGTACCTACATACTGCTTTAATGTGGCGTTCAACAAGTCTAGAGTATCTTCACTCAATCGAAAAGACTTGTGATTCGTCAACGTCTTCTCGTCAATAATCATGTTGTCGAGATCAGCCTCCGAGTCGCGCAGATCACATGGCCATTGCCTCGCTGCTGTATCTGGCATGTCATTAGTGTTGCTCGAAACGTCGGAAGATTGGCGCCAAGCACGACGACGAAGGATAAACGAGGGCGCAAGGTACTCATACGTGCGCTGATCGCACGTCATCTTTGCGTTAAAGTTCTTTGTGACAGTCACACATTGCATGACGCGAATGTCCTCGGGTATCGCATGGTTCACTTTCGCAACGAATGCTGAAATATCCTTGCCGACATGAAGTTTGACTGAAATCAATTGGCCCGCGGCGTGGACCCCTTTGTCCGTGCGCGCGGCGCGACTCCACCCAATTTTCTGTAAAAAGCCATAGTTGGTCTCGGCGATGCCACCTGCTTCAAAGAGCGCACGCTCTAGTTCCGCCTCAATCGTCTTGACGCCTTCGTTCATCTGCATACCGCTATAATTTTTGCCACAAAAGGCGACCCAGAGCGCGTATCGACGCTTGGGCGGGAGCGAGGCCGCCTCCTGCGTTGCGTGTAGACGCCGCGCGGCATACGAACCAGGATGAACGGCCTCCGAACGATCGGCACGACGGTCTTCCTTTTCTTGTGGCTGCTGCGGACCGTCGTCCGTACGACGCGCCTGCTTGATCCTGCGCCGCACACTCCAATGAATCTTCTTGCGCTTGCCGGCCATGATCTGAGTGGGTGGACAGGCTGAAGATGTACCGAAGAATTGGTACCATCGCGTGAGTCTCGTCGACTCAGCAAAAACAATGATGTCGCGAGTGCGGATGCGCGCGGCTCGGCTTGCCATGTGCCCACGCAGCAGCCGCTGCTTCCTACCGGTACAGGCTTGTACGTCACCGCTACGCACGTTTTCGCAGGCTCCCTCGTCGATGCCGAGTGTCGATGCGAAGGAGATCCTGCGACCAGACGTGCCCAAAGACACTCGAAAGCAACTGTCGTTGGAACGAGAGCTGCCCGGCTTGCCAAGCCTGAAACCAGCAAGTCAGCTCAAGCCTCCGAAGACAGAAGTCTCCGTTCTATCTTCGGGTCTGCGCGTGATTTCACAGGAAACCTACGGTCAGGCAGCTACGCTCGGCATCTTTATCGATACGGGCAGTCGCTTTGAGGACGCAGAGAGCGTGGGTGTGTGTCACTTGCTCGAGCACTTAGGCTTCAAGAGCACGACGCGACGCTCGCATGCGCAGCTAGTACGTGAGGTTGAGGACATTGGCGCGCTCACGACGTCTTCATGCGGTCGTGAACAGATCATCTACACGATTGACTTGCTCCGTGACAATGTCGAAAAGGGCTTGGAACTTCTAGCAGATGCGATTCTGAACGTAAATCTCGTCCCTGAGGAAATCGAGAGTATCAAGGCGGTCATGCGTATTCAGACCGAGGAGTTGATGGGAAATCTACCCGCCATGATGCAAGAGTTTATTCACGCTGCAGCTTACGGTGCCGACACGCCCCTTGGGCGACAACTACAGTGTCCGCTGGACCAAATTGACACGTTGACGGTGGAAAAGGTCAAGAAATTTCGTACGAAATATTTTGTCGCCCAGAAAATGGTGCTAGCTGGCTCGGGTATTGATCACGCTCGGTTGGTTCAATATGCCGAGAAATTCTTTGCCGACGTTCCCGTGGCTCCCCCTAACACACCCATGGCAACTCCGTCGAGTCTCGAAACGTTGGAGCCGGTTATCTATAAAGGAGGACTGCATCCTCTCCCGAATCCAGAGTCGGAGTTTTCGTACGCGGCGCTGGCGTTTCCAACGGGCGGCTGGCATGACCAAGATCTCGTGCCTATCTGTGTCCTTCACACCTTACTGGGTGGTGGTGACAGTTTCTCTGCTGGTGGTCCAGGCAAGGGCATGTACTCGCGATTATACACGAGTGTTCTCAATCGATTTTATTGGGTCGAGTCGGCCTTTGCGTTCTCTTCCATCCATGCAGATGTCGGCCTCCTGGGCATTTATGGTGCTTGCATTCCGTCGCACACTAGCAACCTCGTCGCACTCTTGTGCAACCAAATGCTAAGTGTCGCGAATCGACCTGTTGATGCCATTGAACTTGCGCGTGCGAAGAATCAGCTCAAGTCGTCGGTGCTTATGAACCTCGAATCCCGCATGATCCTGTACGAAGATATTGGCCGTCAGCTCCTTACCTACGGCGAGCGGGAAACGCCTGAATCTGTGTGTGCTAAGATCGATCAGGTTACTGTCGCAGACATTCAACGCGTCGTTAAGGATGCCATGCTCCATCCACCAAGCCTCGTTTACTCGGGCGATATTCCCCAATTTCCGCAGTACGAGCAGGTCGCTGCCGGTATCAAGGAAGGTCTGATCGTGTAGGTGGTTGGTATTAAGCCAGACTGCGTGCGAACTCAATACATGTGTATCATCGATGCAGACAGACCCCAATGTAGAACAAGAACCAAAGAAGGCAATGTGAACAGTCTCAGATAGATGAATTGCTGTGAATGGTCGTACAGAATGGGGTAAAGTACTATCTTAATCAGCGATCGTCCAACGGTATGTCATCAATCGCTCGCGCCTCTTGGAAACATTCTATTAAACAGATCTGGAGTTGGATTCCTTAAGCGGCCCTGTGTAATTACTCATACTTTTAACAGGATCACACCATAAAGTTAACATTATTTAATTGTCAAAGAACAGCACAGTGAGTGAATAACATAGTAGATGTATTCACCTCCAAATGGTCCTCGGGATATTGAGTCGTTCCTATGCGGTCACGGAGGCGACAACTCGCTCTCAGACGTCCCAAAAGACAGTTCTTTGAGGAAAACGGCTACCGATAGCTCAGGTTAATCGGAAAGTAGTGATCCAGCGACATCAGTTATCCATCATCTCTATGACCGTTCCATCTTTTTGCCAGTGGTTTGGACGTGCCGGCAACGTTTGGCACACTTCGTGACAGACTCTAACGCTTTATCTCTCGTAGCCTCATCCCCCAGTTCCGAATTCACAATCAATGCAAAGTGGTCGTCACCACACCGTAGTCTTGTACCAGGTTTTGATTAACACCACGCCCGCTTCTTCTCTTTTACTTTAAGTCTTCAGAAACGGCATTCTGCGTCGGAAATGGCTTGGAGCTAAAGCTCTGCGTACATGTAATTCCTTGTTAATCCAATGACTAATCTTAGTGGTTGTCTGGGTGAGCTCGGTCTCTGAGGTTTTCGCCTCGGTAAGAACTTGCACCGCAACAGCTTCTCCAACAAAATCAAGACCTCAACTACACGTTGATAGTCATGCTCTCTATCGTCTTCCAAGCACTCTCCATCTTGAATGCGATTGCTTTAGCCAGTCCTTCAAGTTCCACCCTCTCTTGACCCTCCATTTCGTCGTGAAGCCCTTAGAGACCTCACAGCAAAATTTTCATCGTGGTGGTCGGAAAGCGAATTGGAATATCCGAGCTTCCACGGTGGAATTAGTAGCGTCCGAGGTCCTACAGACACAAGAGAGGAGAGCGATGGAGGATACAAACACGACGAGCGAGGAAGGCTCGAGGTGGACGAAAGGTTTGTATTTCGGAAATGGCTTTGGGTGAGATGATGGTGAGAGAGCACATTGGACACCACTTCACGTTCAAAAAAGCGTCAAAGCAGTTTGGAAAACTCAATCAGTTCGCCACACTGAGGTAAGTGTTGGAATGTGCCGTCTAACTGGTTCATAACAGATAGTCCTACAAAATTTGATGCGATAAGAAAGAGCACACTGAAGTCAAAACTGTGCCATGTAATCTTTCGTTCTTGTGATAGACCAGATTCTAAGGGAGTCACTAACGCGACCTGTAGCACGAGGAGTGAAGGACGGCAATGGCTAGTGCTTTGTGTGGACACCTGAGACTACATAACAGTCTCTCTAATCAGTCAAGGGTCAAACCACACATATGAATGAATGTAACAGCGAGTGAAGAAGTGAATTAAGAAATATAGGGGCTCGACTTCTGGCCTCGTATCAAAGTCGTGCGATATGCTGCTTGATACGGTTGCATGATCCAAAGTTGCACCTTATGCAAATACCATGTGGACTTGAGCAGTACTTGACCGTGCGACATGGAACGTTTACATAGTCATGAATGCTCTGCCTATCCTGACGCAATTTTGAACCTCTTTTTTTGGTGGCTCTTCCGGCAGCTGCGATGTGGACGCCTTGTTATCCAAGTTACCATGAAATTCACCATATCGTTCCAATACTTCATTTGATAAAGTTTTATAAAGTTAAAATTAAGGGCGCGACTATTTCCACACCCCATTTGACTATTTCCACACCCCATTTGACTATTTCCACACACCTCACAAATTTTCGATCGAAAAAACAAACAAACAAAAACATTGACATTGTATCTAGTTATTGATCTTGATGGCAGACTCGGGTGATTACTCGGGTGATTGACCTTCTTCAGGAATGCCGTACTTCTCTCTATGCTGGCAGGCAATTTCTGCTGCATCCGGCCACGACTCGAGCCGTCGTGCGAACCAGATGCGCCACGATGCCAGATGCGCAATTTCGTAATTTATGGCTGGAATTGGCGAGAGGGTTTCAAGAATCGGTGGCAATGGGCATGCCTTGGCAAGCTTTGTTACATCTTTGAAGTGGCTATCGTTGAAGAGGATGGAAATTGGCATCCGGCTTTCCATCGTGTCCGGAACGTACATATGTGAAGTACCGGCAAACGTTCCGTTGTTTTCAAATACAACCAGCGGTCGACGATACGCGTTTGCCGCAATGATTCCGTGATATGGCAGGCTAAACCAGTCCTGTGTTGCAGCTGGAGACTTGCATTGTCCAGTGCTGGAAAGAAAGTTCGTAAAGCGTTCGGTGCCAAATGTTTTCATGTAAAAGTCGGCCCGCGCCTCCATGTGCGTAACCATCTCTTGGCGAATTATAACCCAATCGTCTTCACCAAGCCCCAACGTCACTTCCAATGCTCGGAACCCACAGTTACCATCCCCGTCCACGTTCTTGTACAATTCGACTCCCAGCTGCAGAAGATCCACAGTCAAGTCGACAAGGTTGGGCGGCGGCTCGCGTGTTGCTTCCGTGACCACATTTTCAGGCAAGTGGGACTCCGTACATTCCGCGTCATGAGTTTCTGCCTCCTTTTATTTCTTGCCTTCAGTATCCAACTTTCCCTTCTCTTTCTTCATGTGCTCCGCCATCGAGAATTTTTGAGAATCACGACGATGACCAACTTGCTTGCAGGCGCTGCAAGTGAATTTTCTCCTCTTCTTATTCGTGATCGGTGGATCGACATATTCAAGAACGGAGGGTTCCCGTCGGGTCGAGTCTTCCTTTTTCCGTGGCCGGCCCTTCGCTCGCACAGAAGGAGGTTCTTTCAACACCTCTGGCACTTGCTGAGAGAGGTTTGCCAGCTCCTTCACTACTTTAGCCGGTGCGTATACGCACGGTGCGGCTAGCACACAGAGGAAGACTTTCCTTAAAGCGGCGTTCGCCGCTACTTAGCCGATACGCCCTTATTAAGGGCTTAGTAGGAGAGAGCTCTCCTACTCGGGGACAAGATTCCCGGGTTAGTTTACTCTAGACTTTACTAGTGCCTTAACGGCAAGGCTCCCTTACAAAGGGTGTAGCTAAGGGGAGGTCTCCCCTTACGCTACGGCACTCACTACACGCACGACCGGTCGAGGTCGTGCGTCTGTACGAAAGAGTGAAAAGTAAACTGAATATATTTAATATGTAATTATTTAAACTAATATAAACTATATGTAACACTAAGTAGAATATTCCTAATTCGTACCTAGCTAAAATGTAGTGTACACACCTGTGTACTGACACGTGGATGGCTGACACGCCACCACACCAAGGGCCCATGCCCTGATTGGTTAAAATAACCATAGGTTCGAACCTTTCAACCCGGCCAATACTGACCCCAACCGTGGTGTACTCATGTACACCAACACTCAGTGTTACCTGAATATAACAACGTTACATCCTACCCCATCAAGACTATTTCTTACGCAATAAACAAAATTTTGTTGGAGAACTCCAACGCCATACCTCTGGCTGTCCATTGTACACCCTCAGCGGTGCTATGGACGCAAACTATTCCGACGGCTCGGAAGTGGACGCCCTTGGGGAGCTCTTCCCAACGGCTGGCCATGTTGATAGCGCCGAACGTCGCTATCAGTCATCCAACCCATTCCCCACACGTGGGGAAAACGCACTAACTCGTGCGCCACCGTTACCCGCTAGGGGTGATACCTCCAGGTTGCCACAGGCAACCACCACCAATGAACCTTCCTTGGTTCAAGAGGCCCGACGTGCCGGACGGGCACTTAAGGGACCTCGCGACCCTCAAAAGAGGGCTAAGAACGCGGTCAAGAGGGGCTTAACCTCTTATACCCCTGGACCAGCGGCTATACTGCCGCGTGAAATTGCGCATCGGAACCAACTCCGGGCCCGGCTACTAACGCCCAAACATTATTCCGTTAAGTCCTACCGGACGCGCCTCGGGAAACAGGCACGCGGTGCCCTCGTGGATGTTCTCCTCGATATTCCCCTTGTTCTCCAGAGGGACGAAAGCGTCGAAGACGCAGAACAGGCGTTCCGCGCCTGGGCGGAAAGGGAGAAACACCTCCCCAGTTTCGATGCGCTGTACAACAGCTTTTTCGAACACGACGTTCGAGTAGAGAGAGCGCTAAGTTTGGCCTATGCTCAGTCCAAAGCGCAAGGGCAATTGCCTGCCTCCTATTATCCGCGCTCTGCTCTCGATGTGGTGCCGGAGAGCAATGCAAGCACAGCATCTGCCTCCGGCAAACTCCTAGCTATTGGGAGTGAAGGGGCTTCTTCAGCCCCTTTGGTCGTTGACTCTCAGTGGGATTCTCCCGCTCGAAAGCGTCAACGACGTCACGGCAATCCTGCCGCAGGGGAGTCTCGTACTCCCACGAGTTCTGGGAATGTGGATACCCTTTCCACTTCACCAGGTACTGGGTCTCACCCCGGTGATGGCGTCGTGCCATCAGGCGTTCCACATAATAATGTGGCGTACCCTCCGTATCGAGCACCGGAGGAGGGGGTCGCGCTATTGCGGCGTGACTTCCACGAGCGCTGTGATCGGCACAGCCTTCGCATCCAAGATGCTCAGGAGGAACTCCGCAACGAGGGGAGTGAGAATGAACGCCTCGAGGATCGGCTTGCCTCTCTCGAGACTCTCGTTGCGGAGCTTCAGGGTCGTATATCAACCCTGTCGGAGATGTTCCGACCTGTTGCGCCTTTCGGCTATCCGGTTTCTCACCCGCCTCCGGGTGCTGGTATGGCTTAAGCATACCCACATAAAAGGTTGGATGCGTACGCATCGCCTTCGGGATGCCTAAGGTGTACGACAAGCCCTTTCGGGCTAACACCTTAAAGGGACCCACAAACCTGGGGCGCAGTTTATTTCGCAACACATTTGAAACTGCATGTGTAGGAAGATTTTTAGCGTTTAATAAAACACTTTCTCCTACTTTGTATACCTTTTTATTACGCCGCCCCTTTCGGTCAGCTTGCTCCTTCTGATTGTCTTGGCTTTCCGCCATGGCATCGCAGACGTGTCGTAAGACACTAAGGCGCGTCGATAAAAACTTATCGATGTGCTTTCGCACAGATACAGGGCTGACATCGGGGAATCCTCCCCCCGCAAGCCCTGGGCCACACACACGTGGCGTCAACGGAACCCGCGGATTTACTAATCCGTTCACGTAAAACGGTGTAAACCCCGTAGATGCATGTACCGAATTGTTGATAGCAAATTCAACCATCGGGAGCATCTCACTCCAACTCTTTGGAGAATCCGGACATAAAATCCGGAGAATAACCTCCACAACGCGATTAACGCGTTCCGTCTGACCGTTTGTCCGCGGATGATCCGCAGTGGACATGAGGATCTTGGTGCCTAGCACCTTAAACAACGCTCCACAGAATTGTCCCGTAAAACGGGGATCCTGATCCAACACAACGGAATCGGGTATTCCATGCTGTCGAAAGACACGGTCTAGGAACACTTTCGCTGTTCCTTGTCCATCTATGGACTCTGGAACCGCCGCCAGGTGAGCCATCTTGCTCAATCGGTCTACAAAGACCAATATGCCGGTGTTCCCGGCCTTATCCTAGGAAAAACCGAAGATAAAATCCATGACAATGGATTTCCAACACTCCATTGGAACCGATAAGCTCGCCAAAGGCGCAGCTGAACTCGCAGAGGGTTTAACCCTCTGACACGTCTCACAGGTGCGTATATACGCACCGACCCACTTATACATATTGGGCCACCAATACAAAGCGCTTAAAGCGCTGTAGGTCTTATCCCGACCTAAATGACCCCCGGTAGGGGCGTCATGTGCCTCAAAGAGGACTCTATACTTCAGTTCCTCATTATGAGGAACTACCACCCGCGGAGTGTCCTCCGCGCTCGTGCTATAAAATAGCAGACCGTCACAGTACCTGTAACGGTGTAAACGAGCTCTAGCTCGACCTGACAGGGTTGGCTCAGACGAGCCCAGACCCTTTTCACCTAACGCGCGGATAAGAGCCGTACATTGTGGGTCTTTCTCATACGCCTGGCGTATGAGATCCACCACAGTCGTGGTGAAGAATGTCGCGTGAGCGAGCTCGTAATCGGGACGACGCGACAACGCGTCTGCAAGCACGTTCTGCTTGCCAGGTTTATACTTAACCTCAAAGTTGTACTCCGCAAAGAAGGAGAGCCAACGGGCCATCTGTTGCGAGAGATGAGGCGACTTTGTCGCTGTCCGTAAGGACGCGTGGTCAGTATAAACCACGAACGGCTTTGAGCCGAGTAGGTGAACCCTAAATTTGACAAGAGCATACTTCATTGCAAGTATCTCCTTGTCATGAACGGGATATTTCCGTTCCGCAGCTTTAAGCTGCCTCGACTCAAACGCAATCACGCGTTCCCTTCCTGCATCGTCTGCTTGTAACAAAGCACATCCGATTGCAAAATCGGAGGCGTCGCAGACGACACTAAATGGTTTCCCAGAATCTGGGAGAGCAATAACGGGAGCTTTTAACAAGCTCCCCTTTACCGCTTCAAAAGCGTTCTGGTGTTTGGTTTCCCAACACCAATCCACGTCCTTCTTAAGAAGGTCGGTTAATGGCTTCGCCATTTCAGCGTAGTTCTCGCTGTACTTGTGGAGATAGTTGGCTAATCCTAGCCACTTCCGTAAATCTCTAAGATTTACAGGCGAAGGCCACTCCACAATGGCTTTCACCTTCGCGGAATCCGCCCGCACTCCATCCTTACCGATGAAGCATCCGAGGAAAGGAATTTCCTCAGCACCAAATATATATTTGGATGCGTTCGCATATAACTTATGCTCTAGCATACATCAAGCACTGCTCGAAGGTGTATCAGATGCGTCTGAACATCAGACGAGTCGCCTTCCGCACGACTATGGACGAATATATCGTCGAAGTACGTCTGAGAGTACTTCCTATGAGGGCGGAAGAGTTGATTCACCAAGCGATTGAAAGTCGCTGGTGCATTTGAAAGCCCTTGTGGCATCACAAGCCACTCCCATAGCATGCCACTAGGCGTGCTAACCGTAGTCAGCGGAATATCGGACGCTCGCATGAGCACCTGATAATACCCGTCCACCAGATCTAAAGCACTGTACACAGTACAGCCCGCCATATTGTTCTGGAGGACATCCTTCCGAGGAATCGGACTCTGCATGGGTACAGTAGCTGCATTCAGCTTGTTATACGCATGCACAATGCGCCACTTTCCGCTCGGTTTACGAACACAAAAAGTGGGAGATGAGTGGGGAGACTTGCTCTCCCGTACCATTCCTGCCTCTTCTTTCCCCTTGAATAATGCGTCGATGACGTCGCATTGTTCCTTGGGGAGAGGCCACTGCCTAGTGACGCAGTATTTGGTTCCGGGAACCAAATCAATTTCATGTCGGACTCCCCGATCCGGTGGTAACCCCATCGGCGGTTTGTCACTAATGACATCTCCAAATTCCTTTAGTAAGGAATGGTAAGGGTCCTCAGGATCCGCGAGGATCTATAGTCCGCTTCGGGCATTTGATGCCTGTTTGGTTTTCACCAAAACTGACTCGTCCATCGTGGATGAGGAGTTCAACTCCTCTTCCGGACGCAACACGACGACCTCGTCGATTTCATATGCTTTCAAAGCAGTCTCAAACTCGTTGAAGGACATCTCATCCAACGACAACAGTTCGCCTACCCCAGGCAACCGTTCCATGCTTACGACTTCTGTGACAACACCTGTCACACTATTCAGCATCCTGTAGGACTGCTGACTACTGCCCTCGGGACTCATCCCGAGACCCAGATGGGGGGAGTCAATTGCCCCATCTACTGGAAGCGCCACGCGCCTATCCACAGAGGTCTCTACCTCTACCACCGGTGACTCGCCGGTCTCGCCTATACCGGCGTAATCGGAATCATTTCCGACGTGCGAAAGAGACGAACTTCGGGTCTCTTCGCTTGGAAGCGCCTCGCGCTTAACCATAGGGGTCTCTACCCCTACCACTGGAGTCGCAACTTGTTCGCCGGACACGGCGTGCTCGGAATCAATTTCGACCTGTAGAAGAGACGAACTTCGGGTCTCTTCTCTAAGCGCCTCGCGCTTACCCTCAGAGGATTCCACCTCTATCACTGGCGACTCACCAGTCTCGCCTACATTGGCGCGGGGATTAACCGCCGAATCCCCCTCGTTAAGGAACTCTTCCTTAACGCCATTGGGAATGATCGTTTCAGAAATCCCAATATCTGGCATCTCACGCCAGAATCGCTTTTGCAATCGAGCAAAGGTGGGTTCATGACTCGCCAATGCTTCACCCGACCGCGGGTGCGTTGAGCCAATGGACTTAGACTTCCAGTCTATCCATGGATCGTGGCGTTCCAGCCACTTCATGCCTAGAATGAGGTCGTACCTCGAGTCCAAATCCAGGACTAGGCAACGTTATAAGCTGTCGAAGTCTGCAAACTTCAGCTTAAGGTCAATCGAGACCTTGGGTACAGAAACCTGTACGCCCGTCGCAAGACGGACCGTGACAACGTCACGAGAACGTGCCTCTAGGGCCTCGGCATACAGCCGATTCTTTACAACAGAAGCCCGTCTGAAATAATTGTCAGACGCCCCAGAGTCTATCAAGACTCTCCAAGGCTTATCAAAGCCTTTCACGTCCGCAAGGACTACCAGCAAACCTGGCTGGTACACCAACTCGGTGCTAGAAAGCACCGCTTCCCTCGGGGCTTTGTGCTGTCGTCCCCTACCCTGGGGCTTAACAGCACTGAGGGGTCCCCCAGTAGGGCGCCCCGCACCTACTGGGAGCCGTCGTTTCCCGACGGCTTGGACAAGGGCTTTTTCCCCATCCTTGGTCCCTGGTAGCGAGTGTCTCGCTGGGGATTTTTCGGACATCTGTTCTTCAGATGATCCATTCTCCCACACAGGAAGCATCTCAGCGGCCCACGCCGCTGCAACATAGCCAAGAGCTCTGTATCGAAGCTCTGTGAAAAAGAGTCCGAATGACTCTTAGCGGGAGGTTTCACCTCCGTTTCGACCTGACTCAGGTCCATGGGTTCAGGACCCACCTTAGAGGAACGGAAGTTCCTCTCGGCGTTGAACGCCATCTTGAATGCCCCTTCCAGGAATTCGAGTCGGCATCGGAACAATTCCGAACGTGCTGTCCCTTCCTCAGTCCTCCCATGAAGACGGGAATGGACACATCGTCCGAATACGCTTTCGCGTACATCCCTGCCATCAGGGTCTTAAGCTCCTGGATATAAACCTCCAGGTCCTTAGTGCCTTGACGGCACCTCAGGAACGCCAGTTGATTCTGGAAAACCAGATCCCATAAGCTTCTGCTTAAGGACCTTCCATGTTGGAAACACGTCCTTGACTGGTTCCCTTCATGTAAACGCCCATGTACGGGCTTTGCCCGTAAGATGGGTCAATGCAAGTCCCACTTGCAAGTGATCAGCGGTCATGTTTGCAGTGGCGAAGGCCGTTTCGACCTCTCGCAACCAAACATAAAGGTTGTCGCCCTTCTCTCCGTTGAACTCCTTTATCTTAAACGATAATGAAGGGCGCAGCCCCGTGGAATGACCTCCACCGCAACTCTCCTCATGAGCGATGAGGGCATTAACCCTTGCCTTTACGGCCTCAAGGCCCTGCTCCACTAGGAGCTTCATACCTTCTTCCCCCGTTAAGGGTAACAGCCTTTTAAAGGCTTCCTGTTGGACGAAAGTCAAACTATCCCAATCGTACTGATTCATCCTTTGCAGAGGATGCCTAGTCTACCAACACAGGTGTTGGATTGACTACAAGTGCCACCAGATGTAGCCGGTGCGTATACGCACGGTGCGGATAGCACACAGAGGAAGACTTTCCTTAAAGCGGCGTTCGCCGCTACTTAGCCGATACGCCCTTATTAAGGGCTTATTAGGAGAGAGATCTACTACTCGGGGACAAGATTCCCGGGTTAGTTTACTCTAGCCTTTACTAGTGCCTTAACGGCAAGGCTCCCTTACAAAGGGTGTAGCTAAGGGGAGGTCTCCCCTTACGCTACGGCACTCACTACACGCACGACCGGTCGAGGTCGTGCGTCTGTACGAAAGAGTGAAAAGTAAACTGAATATATTTAATATGTAATTATTTAAACTAATATAAACTATATGTAACACTAAGTAGAATATTCCTAATTCTTACCTAGCTAAAATGTAGTGTACACATCTGTGTACTGACACGTGGATGGCTGACACGCCACCACACCAACGGCCCATGGCCTGATTGGTTAAAATAACCAAAGGTTCGAAACCTTTCAACCCGGCCAATACTGACCCCAACCGTGGTGTACTCATGTACACCAACACTCAGTGTTACCCGAATGTAACCCCGTTACAACTACCGTATCCTGCTGATGGTCGGTTAGAGCCGGGAACGAGATTGCGACTTGATCAAGAAGATCCGGAAGTTGATATTTACAAGCTTGGGAAGCAGTCGGCAGTGGCGGTGATGCGCGGTGAATGTTCCATTGAGTATGAACGTCGCTCAAATGAAGCGGACGTTGAGCCACCAACATTTCGCGGATGGAATATTTGCATGGAAGACCCCAAATGCAAGTGTACGATCCCGAGCAATTTCGTCGGCATATATGGAAGGCTGGCGTGCAAACACCAGCTGTATTACAAAATTGGATCAGATGATCAGTCACAAATGTCATCGACAACTCTGTCCAACTTTGCACTCGTGATTTCTTACCTGCTGATGTATTTTGCGCAGAGCAAAGTACGAGATCTTGTAGTTAACGTCGCTAAAGTATTTTCAATTCGGAGTCGGCTGAGCAAAGGTGCATATCTTCATACATTATTGCTGGCGTTGAATATTGTAATTTGCGACTGAATTTCTGAAATCCAGGTGCAACCGCTCGCAGCAATCAAAAATGTTGTTCATGCTGTGAGGTAGATACTGTTTGATCATGCGGTGAGCACTTATCCCACGTGAAGTCACAGCATGCCCAAATTGTGGCACACGATCAGTCAATGCGCGTACAAATCGATGCTTATGAGGATCGATCCATGTTTGTTGTATGTACTGGATGACTTCCGTGCAATACGCAGTCTGGAATGCCGTCCATAGCTCGTCAAATGCTGATTCCGTATTAGCGTAAACAACCTAATTTGAGAGCTGATAATTACAATAGCAAATTGGCAGACACACTGAGTTTGAACGAAACTCTTACGGACTTACCGCTTTCCACTGCTTCATAAAGCAGTTCCATTCGTCATTCTGATCGGAATACAGGTCAGCATCCCGCTTTTGAACCCGAAACAATGGTTTGCAATGCTTAATAATATTCTTCTCAATGTTCCAAAAGCAAAGAAGAATCTGGGCTTGCGGGAAGACAACGCAAATGCTCGAGATGAGCGCCAGTTCCCGATCAACAACAAAAACAACAGGCTGACCGTCCGCATGGAAGAGCGTCCGAATGAATGTGAGCGCAATGTTGTACGATTCCTCATTTTCGCTCGCCATGAACACGAATGCGACAGAAAATGTCGTGTATAAGGCTGTGCAACCAACAACGTGAAGCAGCGGGAGTCGAGGACCGTTTGTCTTGTACGTCGCATCAACAAGTAGCACGTTATTGTATATCCGAGCAAGGTTTGCGCATTGCGGATGAGACCAGAAAAAATGCGTTACTTGGTGTTGTGCGTCAATTTTTGTCTCCACCGTGACGTTCAAATCCATGAATGTGCGAATCAGCTCGTCCATGGGCGTGCGTCCGTCAAGCTTTGTTTGAATTGCTTTTTGGCATCGATTGTGGATTGTTTTCGCTGGAATGTCGACTCCATCTTACCCTTTCCTCACGTGCGACTGAATATTGCGAGGCGTGACGCCAGACTCGTAGAGGTTTACCACGATTTCGCTTATGTCTGGCCGAAGACGAAGGTGAACTGGATGTGCCCATGGATGCGTGGACGGATCGTGATTGTGTTTGGCGTTTTGCACTTTGAAGTCCCAGTGTGCTTCGTGTTCCTTTCCAATGAGTAGATAGGGGAAATCGTTGCATTTGCTGCGTGCAACACGCTTCTGCGTCTCCTCAGTCAGCCCAAGCCTGTTTCTTGGTTTTCCTCCACGATCACACTGGTAGCATACGGCGTATCGACCTCGTTTCTTTTTTGAAGTTTTGCATACGATTCCGTATCCTTGTGTCGCAGCAAAATTGTTGAACGCCCGTTCCATCTCCTTGCGGGACGAAAACGTTTGCTCTTGTAAGCTGATCAGTGGTGGGAGAAGTGACAGTTCCATTCCTAAAAGGGTCAAGCAAAAATCAGCCAATGCACGTTGGCGCGACACGGCGACGTTAAAAAACATTCTGCTCACCATGTGTTGCTGGCACATCCTTGTTTGCTGCCAGTTCACCTTTCGTCTCCAATATATTGTCGTTGCTAGGGTCTTCCATGGTGGTGCCATTAACACTCTCTGAAGGGTCCAGAAAAAAATCAGCGGGTGCACGTTTGAGCGACGCGGTAACACCAAAAACACTCTCCTCACCATGCGTCGCTGGCAAATTGTCGTCGGACTCGTCGCTGGAGTCCTTCATGGGGTTGTCCTCAACACTCTCCGCGGAAGTACCATCGCTTGATTTGACTTCGCTTGTGAGACCACTGTCAAACCATTCGGAGGGTGGCGGTGGGGAGGTCTCGGAGGTTGCGGAGTCTGCGGTGGTCGGGAAAGTCACAGAGGTGAATTTCATGGGCAAGTTGGTGGCAGGTGTTTTGGTGTGCTCCAGAAGGGCAGTTCCGTGACTGCACAACAACGCAGCTAGGGTGTTGAAACGTTGGTTCCATTTCTCCCGCTTCTCTTCAGCATGTCGCAGCATCTCGGTGGCGTGACGCAGTTCTTCCTCCATCCTGGTGACATGGGGCATGGTGACATGGGGCATGGCGTCATGCATGCACACAACATCGCCAGTAAGACACGTTCCAAACGGCAAAAAACCTTCCATAGTGCTTGGGTGCTGTCTGTAGGATGCTGACCTCCAGTCTTGAGCGTGTTTGAGCGTGTTTTATTGCGTCCAGAAAGTAATGAAGTGAATGGGGTGGTGGAAATAGTCAAAGTGGGGTGTGGAAATAGTCAAATGGGGTGTGGAAATAGTCGCGCCCTAAAATTAATGATAAAATTATGAGTAGGATCGCTGTAATGGGGTGCCATTACATAATTGATATTCAAGTCAGAATATCACAGTTTAATTTCAGACGCGTTGTCTGAAATTTAAATAAGAGATTATAAGTTATTATAATCTACGAAGGTAAAGTCGATTCGGTATAAATACCGAATCTTGCAGGTTAATTAATAGTACAGTTAGTTAAAGACTTGATATTATTATATTAATTAGTTTGTTACTATACAATTAGCCTCTAAACCACCCATTAAATAAACACTCTTAATTTTGCGTTCTAGATAACAAGTGAATATTTATATTCACTTTTAGTATAGGATTAGTTGTTATCAACTAATCCTACCCCTCTTGTATTGCGCTCTTCCTCGCACAACACAGTGTAAGCCAGTAACAGGATCAGTCCTGTTACACCTGGTAGCACTTTGTGGTCCGTCTTAACGACCACAGTTCCGTTCCGATAGTCAACTAGCGGAGCGAAGATTAAGAGCCGCTCGGCATCATGTCGCGATACATGACGCCTGCCGAGCGAGAGAGAACGCTGGAAGAGGTGAATAAACAATTCCCTCACTTCTCGTCGCGTAGTAAAGACGCGACGGTGGAAATGGTTCGGTCTATGGGGACCGACATCATTACCTTCCTCCAGAGTAAGTCCCCGGAGGAAGTGATACAGGTGGTGAATCGCTTTAGGCGAAACCACCTAGAAAAGCCAGAACGGCCCGCGCCAGAGGAAGCGCGGACCGCAACTGCACCTGAAACGCATATAGTTGAAGTGGTAAAGGCGCGAGTACCGCCCTTTACCGGCGAAGGGGGCGAGCCCCTTCGTAGATGGTTCGCAGAGGTGGAAGATGCCATCTCTGCCCAAAATATTGTTGACGAACGTCAACAGGCGTACTTCGCCACAACATGTCTAGGCGGCAGAGCCAGGGCATGGGCGATGAGTCGCAGAGCCACTGATGACTCTGCGTTCCTTACTTATAAGGAATTTAAAGCTGAGCTAAAGCTCAACTTTGAAGCTCCAGAAATGGAGCTAAGTAGTCGGCAGGAGCTCATGGAACTCCGGCAAGGTAAGCTTGACCTTCAAGCTTACGCTCAGAAGACGCAATATTTGCTGTCAAATATTGTGTATGAGCCGGTGCCCCCTGCTATGCAGGTCAATGGCTTCATGAAGGGACTCAATGATGGTCCCGTCAAACAGAGTCTCTAACGGCACCCGCCAGAGTCTCTAAGGGATGCCATTGATATGAGCATCCGTGAGGAGTTCAGCATGAGATCAGCGTCATCGCATGCTGGGTACAGCCGAAGGGCTCAACAGCCCTTCGCTTTTGACATGCCGCAACAGCATTTCAACAAGCAGCAGTCAGGCAGACGAAGCTCACACTTCGTCTCAAGAAACAGACACCCGCGCAAGAGCATGGGCGGTGGAGGTCCAGAGCCGATGGACCTATCGGTTGCGGTTGCTTCGAACACGAAGCAACCAAAATTTAAGAAGAATATTCGCTGCAATAGATGCGCGAAAATGGGGCATTTTGCCCATGAGTGTATGGCACCGCGTCCGGTGCCACGCAGTCATAGGACGTAACCGTCCGCTGCACGGCGACACCAACAGGGACATCACCCTGTTGGTGCAAAAAACGTAGAACACCAGTAGGGGCGGGGCGCCCTATTGGGAATGTTATCCCACATGCCGACATAGGGCATGTGAGGGTAATAGCCCCAGACGGGACTATGTCTTGTCAAAAGGTGCAGGGTGATGGTAAGCCTCTTATCACCCTGGAGGTTAAGCCGCACGGGAGCGATGTCCCCATGCGAGCCTTGTTTGACACAGGAGCGTCAAACAATTTCGTTAGAACTCAGATTCTAACGCTGTTGAGCTTCGTGGAGGTAGAAACCCCAAGAAGTATGTTGTCAGTACGGTTAGCAACAGGTGCAACCGTGACTATTCCAAAGCGTGTGATTAAAACACGCTTCGAGTTGAACGAACTGTCATTCGAGGATAAATTCATCGTCCTCGATTTAGATGACAAGTTCGATGTGATACTTGGAATCCCATGGATGTCCAAGTTTAAACCTTCGATCGACTGGGTTAACCTATCGATCGACTGCGGCGGACGCACAGGATCTGATCACCCTGTGTGTAATCCGGCTGTATCAGAAGATACAACCGCAGCGTCGTACAGTCTGGTGGATAGCGATGGCACCACCAGGTCTGTTCCGACACGATCAGCGGAAGTTACCTCCGCTGGGTGAGAGTCCAGAGGGACTACCACACGCAACAGAAGAGTCGTTGCGTGTTGGAGAGAAACATTCCACGGGTGATAAAGACCACCGTGAGAATGAAATAGTATCCACAGTGGGAAACACCCACTGTGCGACCGAAGGTTCCAACACGATGAAAGAATTCCGTGTTTATGAGAGTGAACTCACGATCGAGTGCAATCGTGAGCACAACTCCGTGGTGGCCAGTGCCCACCACGTTGCGTTAGCCATGCACACGGGTGATAAAGACCACCGTGTCGCAGAACAGGCGGACGATCAGACGAGCACATCTGATCGCCAAAATTCCATGGTAGGCAGTGGCCACCATGATGACGAGTATTCGCACACGGTGAATCGTAATCACCGTGTAGCAGTCAATCAGACGAGTGCGTCTGATTGCATGGGCAGTTCCGTCGAGACGATCAACGTCTTGACGCAAATGGAGACCGGATTAGCTACCCAGTCTCTGTTGATGGAACACCCTCCGAAAGAAGGTTCGGAGGTGATAGATCTTCCAGCGCTAAGCTGGAAGAAGTTTATGAGAAACTTGCACGATGATCAGATCGAACAGATCTGTATTATCGTAGCAACAGATGATTTAGTGGATATTCGTGAACGAATATCCACATTACAAGTGGAAAACATTGGGAAAGAGGTTCCCAAAGATCAAACCAAAGTTCAGCGCTTTGAAGCGCAGAGCTGGGAGTCTCTTAAAGCGAACTCCCCATTTTATGAGGTACTTCGGGAATACGCTGACGTATTCCCAGAAGAAGTACCTAGCGAGCTCCGTAAGGATAAGGGAACTCGTCATGAGATTGACCTCGTGCCAGGCACGAAGTATTGTGTTACGCGGCAATGGCCGTTGCCGCGTGATCAAGTAAAAGCGATCGACGAGTTTTTCGAAGCTCGTCGTAAATCAGGCCAAGTGCGGGAGTCTACCTCACCGCACTCTACCCCCACCTTTTGTGTGAAAAAGTCCACAGGTGGGTGGAGAATCGTTCACGCTTACAACAAGCTGAACGCAGCGACGGTACCGGCACACACACCGATACCGCGGAAGGATGTCATTATAGATGACATGTGCGGGAGCACCATATTTAGTGCTCTCGATCTAAGAGATGGATTTTATCAAATCCTAATGCGTGAGAAGGATATCCCTCTCACGGCGGTAAGCACCCTAAGCGGCATGCTTTGGGAGTGGCTTGTTATGCCACAGGGGCTTCGAAATGCCCCTGCTACGTTTAACAGATGCGTAACGCATCTATTACGCCCGGTGCGAGAATTCGCACCGAGTTATTTCGATGACGTGTTCATCCATAGTAAGGGTGAACACGATAAAAGCGATGTAGATTTCCATAGGGAGCATCTACGTAGAGTGTTAGAGCTTATGCGTAAGCATATGCTCTATGCAAATCTGAAGAAGTGCACCTTTGGTGCACCTGAGATACCCGTTCTTGGATGCTTTGTGGGCAAGAACGGGGTGCGTCCTGATCCAGAAAAAATCAGGGTGTTCGTTGAATGGCCTACGCCAAACAACGTTAAGGAACTTCCTTGGGTTGGCAACATATTTGCACAAGTATTCGTGCAACTATGCTGGGTTAATACGACCTCTTTCTCAATTACTTAAGAAAGATGTTGAATGGCATTGGGATACCCAATGCCAAGATGCTTTTGATGCAGTCAAGCAAAGCTTGACTGAAGCGCCTGTCTTGGCTATAGCCGATAATGAGCGTCCGTTCCACGTCGTTTGCGACGCGAGCTATTTCGCTATCGGCTGTGCTTTGATGCAGTGTGATCACGATGATCGTGATCGCGTAATCTGCTATCAATTGCGTCAGTTGCGCCCAGCCGAGCGCAACTATCCAGTGCATGACAAGGAACTCCTTGCCATGAAGTACGCACTGGCCAAGTTTCGAATCTATCTATTGGGATACAGACCGTTTGTAGTTTACACGGACCATGCGTCACTACGCACGGCCGTGAATTCACCACACATTTCTCAAAGAATGGCTCAATGGCTGTCATTCTTTGCTGAATGCAACTTTACGGTTGAATACAAACCCGGAAAGTTGAACGTGATAGCAGATGCGCTATCACGAATGCCCGATTACGAGACGAAACCGTCCGTAACCGAAGGTTCCAGTGCAAACGCGATCCGTTGCACTGCTTTGTCGTCGTCAATTATACGACAAGTACGCGAGGCGTACAAAACAGACGAGGAGACACGTTTGTTGATTGATTACTTAAGTAATCAATCAAGTGAGAAGCGCGACGAACTCCCAGAGTTCCTCCGCGCTTGCGTGCATCGATATCGACTGCACGATGGTCTGCTGCTTTACAGCACAGACCAAAAAGATGAAAGTCGCATCGTCGTTCCAAACGACGATGATCTTAAACATCAAATTATGTTTGAGTATCATGATGCACCGATTTCGGGGCATCAAGGTCGAGAGAAGACATACGCTTCTTTCGCACGTGACTTTTACTGGCGAAACCAGTATAAGTGGGTACGAAAATACGTACGCGCTTGCAAGATTTGCCAGCGCGTTAAGCCTGCGCAGTCTGCACAGGCTCCGCTGCAATCTCTGCCGGTTCCGACAGAGTGTTGGAAGTCCATTTCAATGGACTTCGTATTCGGTCTTCCACCCGACAATAGTCGGAAGACCGGAATAGTGGTCTTTGTAGGCCGTTTCAGTAAGATGGTACATTTTACTGCAGTATCAGCGAACGTAACCGCCGCTCAAACAGCGCGTATATTCGTTAATACGGTATTCCGTTTGCACGGAATGCTGGAAGACATTGTCTCGGATAGAGATCCGAGATTTACAGGACGTTTCTGGCAAGAAACGTTCTCATTGTTGGGAATCCATTTGAAGATGTCAACTGCGGACCATCCGGAAACGGATGGGCAGACGGAACGGGTTAACCGCGTTCTTGGAGACATGTTGCGATCATACGCACATGCCTTTGAACAGTGGAGTGACTACCTGTCACTCACTGAATTTGCGATTAACAACTCGGTGCATGCTTCAACTAAGCATACACTGTGGTGGAGTCAGGTTCGAAATCGAATACATTTGTATCGTCAACCTGACCACCACCATCGTGCCCAGCCTTCCAACTTACGGGGGGGTACCCCGCGGACCTCCATTCGAAATCTGGTCCGATCGTCCGCTGCTGGCAGACGACCGGTCATCATCCAAAGACACTTGGTCCGATTCACTTAAGTTCATATCACCTTGTGTACCCATGTAATGGGCTAGCTACACACTCGGTGGATCGGGATCGCAGATCGATCTGATTCGGTGTTGAATATGAGACCGTGCTGGCTAGGTGTACCTGGGGCGGAACTCTTCACCCCAGGTACGTACAGACCAGAAACACTTCCAAAAGATAAATTCCAATAGGTCGATCGTCCAAACGATCTAGACCTGACCAATACGAAATAATAGAGGGTAGACCAATCAACCGGTCTAGCCCCTGACCAATATGAGAGAAGACCAAAATCGGTCTAAGCTCCAACCAATGTTACAATGAGCTAATATGTCCTAGGAAAAAACCCAATATGCCCGTGAAACTCCACAAACGATATCTCCACGTAAAGACCAATCCAATGAATAGCACGCTCCAAACGTACTTGAGTCAAAGTGTCGAGATCGCCAAATCGTACTCCCGTCGAGGGACTTCCGGTGGCCAAGTGCGCGTGCGGCGCGTCCAGACCGAGTATAATAGGCAAGAGGGGATAATTCAACCCTCTGCCCCCAAACACTCCGCGGCGAGCGGAGGCGACTAGTGTATGTGAAAAGAATAACGGCGACCCCTTGCTGCGGTGTAGACCAGGACCAGAAGAGGTTTTTGCCACTTATTCCTATACCAAAAGACTTTTACTTGGAAAATCCGTAACCAAAGGACTTCTACTTGGAAAAATCGCAACTAACCAATAATACTACCTCCCTATGGTCCCTAATGTACCCACACAAAATTATGTAAAATACCCAATGTCAGGTGACTCAGCCAAGACCTGCTTTCTTGATACTCCTTGAATCTGAAAGGCTAAGAAACCCCCCTTGTTTAGACCAATCGGAAACTCGACCAACTTCCTTGAACAAAAGTGACCAAATTTGTGGTACACTTCACCATAGCCGCCCCTGAGTTCGACCGTGTCGCACAACGATAACGGTCTGACTCACCCATCACTCGACCAACTGGACCTTGGTCACTCACACTTCTTCCCCATGGACCAAACATCTTCGACAAGACCGTACTTACACAGGATCATTTCTATACCAAACATCTTCGACACCTGCGTCAGGTACTGCCTTTACTGCACTTGATCTTCTTATGCTTCCCTTTGACGCTTGTTCTTGTTGTTCTTGCAGAAACCCTATGCGCCGAGTCGCCCCACCTTGCTTCGCCTGTCCGGTCGGCTCGGTCTGACAGCCCACGTAACTCTCGTGAACTTCAAACATCGGAAGGGCGTCAGACTGAAGCCGACACGCGGATGCAGGATATTCTTGCAGAAAACATGCGTCTCAGGACCCAGGTGGTCCACCAGGAAACACGAGGTGCGCATCTTTGGTCTTCGTCTTGTACTTGTCTTGACCCTCGTTTGTCTTCAGCTCTCATCCCTCCCAGCGTCGTCAAGGCAATAGGTGCCTTGCTTGATGCCGATAGGCAGTCCGACGATCATGTTGACCAGATTCGACCAATTTTGGAGGAGCTGGTAAGCGCGCGTCATGAGCTGTCCCGTCCGGAGGCTTATCAGTACCATCTATGGGATCAACTTGCACTTATTCGCCGGCAGCAACTGGACGGACAGTTTGACGCGACTTCACTACGCATGCAAGGCGACGACTTCGCGCGACGCATTGCCGAACTTCAAATTTCCATTCAAGACCAGACCGGGAAGGTCCGGTATTATCAAGACAAGTCAGACGCTTGGACGCTAGAGTAGGGTCGTCGTCAGGTGGCAATAGACCAGTGCCGCCAGCGCTTGATTAACTTGCTGCATCCGTGTTCGGCTGCTTCCTCCAGCATAGATTGTTCTGCTTCGGCAACCTTAGTTGCCTCGGAGCAAGACCAAGACCGCTTGCAGCAGGACCAAGACCTACATCGTTCATTGGCTGATATTCAGCAGCCCGAAATTGCACAAAAATCGAAGAAGCGCGCGGACGCGCCGGGTAGCTCGAGGGCGCGGGGCACTGCGCGCGAACCCAGACTCGAGGGAAAGCCTGCAGTGCCTCATAATCGAGCCAAGACACAGGCGCTTCTTATGGACTCGGACTCGGACACGGGCGAGATCTACAGCCCCTCGGAAGGTCGAGCGCCCTCGCGCCGTACTGCAACTTGCACCAAGCACAAAGGGGTCTCGTCCGAGGAGGGCTCCAGCGAAGGGTAATGCGATTCCGAGTTTATGGTTTCCATCCAGTCCAAGTCACGAACGAATTTGCGTGAAAGTTTCATCCAAGTGGCGTCGACATTGGGGTCAGAACAGAAGACCGGTTTGCCAAGTGACGCCACACCAGTGTCGGCACCAGCGAAGCCGGCGCCCTCGGTTCTCCCTGGGACATCCAAGCTTCACAAGTACGCTCTACTGAAGAACATGGCAGTTGACACCAGCTCTCTTCCGCCGCGGACGTTTGAAATCACCTTGCCGTGGTCGTCGGGACAAATCGGCTGTTTGCGCCGGTCTACCCTGACCAAGCAGATTCTGTCCCGGTCCTTCTCCCGCCCGGACCTCTGGATCTTTCCACAGGCCAAGAAAACCCCTGCCGCGTCTGCATGGAGGGCGGACTTGATTACGTCGGCGCGGATCTCCCGCCTATACGGCGATGAACCATGGAAAATTTTCGAACACCCCAAGATAGGACTTGTGTTCCACTTGACTCCGTGGATCGGCACTTTGCTAGGCCGGGTGAAGAATTTCAACAAGATCCACGGCCAAGCAATTTGGGAAGCGTCCCACTACTTGTTGCTTCCCCCCGACCGGGTGCGACAAGATCCGGGCCTGGCGACGTTTCAGAGCAAGCGCAAGCGACGTCGAATTCGGGCGGGCGAGGCTTGGCAATCCCTTTGCCAGTACATTTTGTACGGGATGCGATCCCGCTAGTGTGACGTCGACGTGTTCTTGTACTCGGTGCTCCTCCACATGCAGAGGCGTCGCGTTGAGAAGACCAGACTGCTGGCCCACGACGGCATATGGTACCCCGGTCTTGATTGCGCTGAGCTGTTGACGGACCTCAAGGATGCTTTGGTCCCGCTTGACCGGAAGGACCCCTGGCGTAACCAGTTTCAGGACCAAGTGCAAAATCATCTGTCGATGGTCATCGGCCGTCTGTGGGGCGATAGCAAGTGAAGTAGCAGGTAGTCGACCAGATAACTCGTAATACATGTCATCATTTCTTTTCATATGTCCGATCATCAAATCACTTGAACTAATTTTACCACTCTCTCCATAGTTGCACCTAACACGTTATCGTAAACAGTTCCACCCCCATCACGAAAAATAATCATCACATTCGTCACTCCACTACTCCAATTCGTCACAGTTCATCACAATTTCACATCAACTCCGGACCCTCCACATCTTCACACCGGTCTAGACCGACCGATGCTACTGCGTGTCTTGGTCTTGGTCTTCATGAGTCTGCATCACTGCGAAGCGATTACGACTGACTCGTTCTCGTTCAAACTCTCGTAGAAGAGCCCCACAGTTCAAGTCGAGATCGTCGACCCAAGTTGATTCATCATGGTCCTTCCATCGGACCAGGTACTCTCGGTGAGTCCGACCGAACCTGGTCTTCTTGGTCGACCGAACATCCAAGACTTTCTCCACTTCAAACTCGTCTTCCTCTAATGGTCGTTCCCAACTTTCCTCCGGCAGTAACGATTCATCGAAATCAAATATTTTCTTCGTCTACCAGACAGGGAGTTTTGGGTTGATCAGGAAATTCTCGGACCAGCTTCAACTTGGACACATGCACGATCGGGAAGACCTTGTAATCTGTACCAGTTGTTACTAGACGGTCAGCGTGCTCACCGATCAGCTCGGCAACACGGAAAAGGCCGTGCCACATGTGAGCCAGCTTCTTCGCATATCCCTCTTTCACTCGGTCTAGGTATAGACATACCCTCGCCCCTGGTTCTATACCGTGGGGTCGGACCTGGTCATTGGCCCGGTCTGCCCGGTCTTGTGTGGCATGACGCAGCTTTTCGTTGACGACTTCTTTTGCATGCTAGTAGTGTTTCTGGATCTGCATGCGCCAGCGTCGAGCATCGCGATCGCGGGTCCGGGTGCAACCGATAGGTATCGCAGCTTCCAATGTAGACCGAGGGTCCCATCCATATTCCAGATAAAAAGGCGTTTCTCCTCGGACCCGATCGGTCGACGAGTTGATTGCAAACGCCAGCCTTTCTGCATACGTCCCACTCTCGCTGGTCTGGGTCAGCAGCGTACATCTTGATAGCCCTCGTTATGGTCTGCACCATGCGTTCCGCCGATCCATTTGCTTGCGGACGATATGCCATCGTCGCACTCTGTTTCTGGCCCAGCATGTTATTGAACGACCGGAACACCTCGGCCATAAAACCGGGTTCCCGATCGTGCTGATGGCCTCGCTGGCGCCGAATCTTCGGAACACACATTCTTCGTAGCTCTGGGAGATCTGCTCCGCAGACCGAGATGCACTTGCCTTCGCAATAACTAGACCAGTGAACAGGTCTACCCAGATCAGCAGCTCAGTGTTGCCGCGCGTCGATCTAGGCAGTGACGGTATGTGGTCCATCACTATGACCTGGAAAGGGTAGGTAGCTTCGATATTTCCGGGCGATCGCCCCTTGATTACCGGTCTACCCTTTCCGGTCTCGCAATCCGTGCAACAGCCCACATATTTCTGCACACTGCGGAAAAGACCTCTCCAGTGGAAGTGGGACCTGATCTTTTGATAGGTCCTGTCTATGCCCCGATGTCACCCTTCTAGACTCACGTGATAGTGATGAAGGACATCCGGCTGCAGCAACTCGGGGATCACTAATTTCGCCAGTCGGTCCCGGTCTGCACTGTCTTGGTCGGCATCGCGGCAGTAATACAATAATCCATTATCATCCACTTCGTAGCTATCCGCGATCTTGATGCACTCTTTCGCTTGATCTTTCGTCAACTTGGACAGTTCACCACGCAGGTAGGTCTTCAGGTTCATAATCCATTCTTCTTCGTCCTGCGCCTTGAGGATCCGTTACATCCTTAACTGTTGCACTGCATATTCGTTCAAACTTTCCTTCGGGAACGGTCGGCGAGACTTCTGAGCTTTCGATCTAGTCGCGACCATCACATGCACCTGGACTGGGGCGTTCTTGGGTCCGATCACCTCTGGGAGCCTGTTTATATTCACCAATTCATCCAGAACGGCCTTCTCGGTGATCGTAGCCCCGGTCTGGTCTTGCATGGCCTTGGTCGCGAGGTATTCGGCGCTTTTGTTCCAGTCCCGTTTCACGTGCAATAGCTCGTGGTTGGGGTGGTCCTTCAATGCCTTCATTACTCGATCATTTAGCGTCCTTAGTCGTGGAGCCTTGCAGTCGATCTCTCCGGTGATCTGCCTGATCACTAGGTTGGAGTCACCACATATGATGACTCGACCCTTCTCTTGCGACGAGAGCAGGTCCAGACATAGAAGTAGACCTCGGTACTCCGCCTCGTTAACAGTAATATCCGGCGTGAAATCGGCAGCGGCTGCAACTATAGACCATTGTGGCAACTTCCACAATATGGCACTATAGGCGCCGACCTTCTTCTTCACGCTTGCCGATCCGTCAAAACTTAAGACCAAGAGCTCTTCATCATGGTCGACGGTCGGTGGCGGTCTCGAAACTGACTGCCGAGGTTGCTTCCTCGGGGCAATCGCTATCAATGCCTCGTCCACTTCAGACCGAGGGGTGATACTGGCAGCTAATGTGCCCAATATCTCTTCCTCGCCCCCGGTGCACTTAACGACCTCGAGGGTCCACTGCGACAAGACCGCCGACCATCTTCCTAGACGTCCGTCCATCCCATTGGCTGATAGTAGCCAGGCCAAAGTAGACCGTTTTGACAGGACCTTTATAGGTCGGCCGACCAGCAGGTTGTAACACACATCCAGAATTCGTAGCAACGCCAGAACTTCTTTCTCGTCAATTCCATAGTTCACTTCATTTGGTTTTAGCATCCGGATCGTAAACGTGACTGGATGATACACACCATCGTGATCTTGCACTAAAGTGGCCGAGATAGCCCACTTACTGGCATATACAATAATGGTCGGCACTTTTCGGGAGCGAAATAAAAAAATGCTTGAGAACCGGTGCCGTCGCCATCTTAACCTTCAACATACCAAAGGCAAACTGTGCACGCTCCATATGATCTTCAGCCTCCACTTGCGGACAAACTGGAGCAAGACCAGAGTCGGCGCCCTCCTGTAAAGTTGCCCGATCTCCTTCACGCAACATATATTAGTCAACTTCCCGGATCTCGTACAGCACAGCCGCGTAAATAGCAAAGTCTTCAATGAATCGGCTATAATAATTCAAGCTTCCCAGGAAGAACTGCATTGCCTTCAGCGATCTGGGGAACGGGAGGTTACTCAGAGAATCCAGGTCCTTGGGATTAGCCTCTAGACCATTGTTCGAGACCATATGGCCTAAATAGGCGACCTTGGACATACCCCAAAAACTTTTTATGGCGCTGATAGACAGGTTCCAGCGGTCGCATGTCTCCAACAATCGTTCAACCTTCTCGGACAGATCGTTCCATGACGAGGCAGGTATCAGAATGTCGTCGATGTACGACCGCCTCCCTAGAACGGACGGTCCTCTTTCCCGATCGGGTTCACCCTCTCTAAACACATCATAATTTTCAACAGGGTCCCGATCGGTCTTGATCTTGAAGTGTCCGTACAATGCGTTGTCTATCAGCCTTTGATAGATCTGGGGCGCGTTCTTCAGACCGAACGGCATACGGTTCCACTCGAAAAGACCAAACGGTGTCACAAATGCGGAAATATCACGGTCTCGATCAGTCATCGAAACCACCCAAAATCCACTTGCCATGTCCAGCGAACAATACCACAAGGTCTTGTCCAGGTCTTCCAACAAATCATTAATCAGCGGCATCGGGTACACCATAAGTTTAGTTAACCGATTTACCAGCCGATAGTCGATGCACAACTTAATGTCGACGCCGTTCTTCTTGATAACAATTACGATCGGCGAGGCCCATGGCGAGGTCGACGGTCTAATAATCTTGGTAGCCAACAGTCCTTTGATAAGATCAGAAATCTTTTCTCGGTACTGTGGCGCCACGCGTCGACATCGCTGAGCAATCGGCTTGGCATCTCCAACGTCAATATCGCAAATCGCACCACGGGCTGCAGGTGGTAAGGCATTGCCCTTTCCGATCAGCAGATGTCTTTTCTTCCATACGATATTCTTCAACTGCTCGATCTGGTCTGTACTGTTAAGGTCTTGATCACCCACTTGTAAATCATCCGTTGTAACTTCGGGCGAGTCGGCAGACACTTCAAGGAGGACTGCTATTTGGCTTTCCAGCTCCTCAATGTACTGTTCCCCGCCTTCATGTATACAGACTTGTTCATCTTCTGGGGTGATATCACCTAGACCATCTGGACCGGCTGAACGCCCCTGGTCTTGATCGACGGGCAGTCCTTCACTGATATCGGTCTGATTAGGAATACCGTCATGGTCCGACCTAGCAACTTCATGTTCCCCTTCTTCCTTTTCTTGCTCCGCTGTCGCCTGGTCTTGTGCTGACACCACGTTGACTAGCCTCGGCTCGTCTACTTGATGGCCCACCGTTCCTGGTGACTGCGGCGCCTTTCTTCGGACCAACATCTTTTTTGGGGTGACATAACTTGGTATTTCCACTAAAGGTGAGGTATCCTCTTCCACCGACCCATCAGCGCTGATAAGATCGGTGGTCGATTGGTACGCCAGGTTTTGCCACTCGACATACCGCCTCGACCCAATCGAGACGAACCCCATCTTCCTTGGTACCTTCCCTTCTGCTAACCACATGCCAACAATAGTGTTATTGTCCAGTGTCAGCGGATTGTCACCGATATTAGTAACATGGACAAAAACACGTCGATCAGCATTCTTTACGAAGGTCGAGACCCACCGATCGCCCCTGGTCAACCACAACTTCCTCGAACGAAAACCTTTCTCAACTGGGGTATCGGCAGACCGACCAACTGGGATAGTGAGGTCTTGGTCCCACCGGACCAGATCGGTATACGAACCATACAGAGGTCTTCGACCAGCCAACTGGACCTGGACCTCATCCGGGAGCGTAAGCACTCCATGTGACAGGTCTAGGCGAATACCAGCTGGGACCATGAAATACATTCCTAGTAAAGCGTCTTGACCAGACAACTTGCCAACCCAAGCGCTGAAAAAGTAGACCAGCGATCCCGACAAAGTAATTTTCACACGCGTTCTTCCTTCGGTCATATAAGAGTTTTCACCAATCCCGACGCATTCTTGTCTCTGGGTATCGTCTATACGACATCCGACCTTACGAGCAAAGGCGGAGTCGATTATCGAGACTTCAGCTCCAGAGTCGAACAACATCGTCGCCTTCTGGTTATTAATCTTGCCACAGGCTTTCGCCTGCTTGAACCATTTATCAGGCGCGTGATACTTCCAGTATCCGCGGGATTCTCCAGGCAGCAAGTCCAACTGCATAACCACCTTGGTCCGGGAGTACTCATCGGTCTTCAGACTGTAGACCGGATGGTCTCGGTCGACGCAATTTGGAATAGAGCGTGTATTGTCGGTCTTATCCTCCTTGACGACACATGCATAGATGTGAACCGTAGAACGCCCGGATCGATCCAGATTCCAACCTGGCGAGCGTTCTAGTTTAACATCTTTTCTGCGTCCGGCGGCAGCATCCCCGCGTGCTTGTCCGGCACGTACCACTTGTGCATCATGTTAAAAAATTCTTCAATCTTGCAGTGGCCGGCCTCGTGGATCTCTCCACATGACTTGCATACGAAAAGGCAGTGGTCCGTCGGGTGGCCGCGTCTCTCGCACTTCTTGCACACCATCTTCTTCCAGCAGTTTGGACCGTCATGTTTGCTCGACCCACAGTGGGAGCACTTCTGACGAGGTCGGTCTGGATAGGACTTACTTCCGTTCCTTCCCTTCCGGTCCACCTGGTTGGACTTCGACTTGGTCTTCGGGGAAGGTCCCGCAACATAGACGTAACGATACTGGTCTTCATCCGATGACTCCTGGCTGGATTGACTTCCACTTTCCCCTTCCGATCCCGTGCCGTCTTTGGCTACGATCGCCTTGACCGCTCGGGTCGGTCTGGTCCTGGGGCTCTTGACCGGATCGGTCTGGGTCTGGGTCTTGGATCGGTAGCGACCTGATCCACCAGCACTCTTCGTCCTCATTCTACGCGACTTCGGTAGCGTCCGTAGAGTCTGTTCAACTTCACCCGCGTCCCTAAGACGCAGCAGAGTAAGCTGGTCCGCCAGTTCTTGATCGTCCAGGGTACTAATGTAGTGACCCACATGTTCCAGAGAAGCACCGTTCGGCGGGTTATTCTCTTTAATTGTTATGCCGGCACGAAGTGCAGCCACGTTCAACCGATGAAAATACTCGATCAGTGTCTCGTCGCTCCGCTTCTGCATATGGTGATACTTGCGGGCACTCGAAAAGCCGGAGTTACAATATTGCCCTTCAAACTCTGCACATAGCTGGTCCCAGTCAGACCGGACATCCCGACCTAACTGTTGGATCCAGTTGGCAGACGGTCCTTTCAACAAATCCCGGAAGATCAGACACCTTTCACTTTTCGGGGTCTGGTCTCGCAGGAACGCAGACTTGACCCGACCGAACCAAGACCGGGCCTGGTCTTCATCAGCATCCTTGCCAGTGAAGTCCTTGAGGTCGGTCGTCGCGGCCATACGGATGCGCGGAATCGCAGCAGATCCGAAGTCGTAAGCAATGGTGGAGGCTAGGTTAGCCTTGCGTGGCTTGCCAGCGCCCGTACCGTCTGACCCACAGTGGTCGTCAAGACCGCCGACCGACTCCATGTTACAGTCACTTGTCTTGCTTGGTCTACGCGGTCTGGCCGGTTGCGGCTTGCGATTCCCTTTGCCGCCTTGCTTATCACCTCGAGTGGGCTTGTCCACAGATATTACCGATTCCATATCCACATCTCGGCAAACATTGGCACTTTGCTGGGTAGACCGGTCTTGGACATGTGGGCGCAGAGGTGGTCTAACCCGGTCTTCCATGAAACGTTCCATCATCGTCTCAAACATGGATTGGACGTTAGCTGGAGTCATGGGCAACGTGTTGACACCCTCCTTTTGCGGAACTGAGGCCTGTGGGGGCTGCTGGAGCCCCGACTGTCAAGCAGCCCTTTTCTGCCGCATGTCCCTTTTTTGTTCAGTCTGGGCATGGTCCGCCCCCATGGTCATCCGCCCGACACCGGTCTCTAAATCTGATGAGCTGTTTGAGGCCGGTGGAGACTGATAAACTGATTCGTCATCAGAACAAATGTCAACAAGCGCTGTGGAGGCTTCAGCGACCTTCACTGCTGCGGTGGGAGTTGGGCGGCGAACCGCCACCACCAGTGGGACCAAATGGTCGTGGAAGGTAGACATCGACGTTTTCAGCCTCCAAGTCTCAAATTCAAATATTTTTTGGACATCGGCGGGGTTCTGAATTTTAATGCCAACCTCCGCCAACATCGCCACCAAGTTCTTCACCAACAGTAATGGGCGATCACTCTGGATCGGCTCGGTAGTGGGACCGAGAAGATGGTCGGGGATCTGGAGGTTCAACACCCGAAAGATCACGTCAAAGCGAAGAAATCGTTTCAGCTCAAAAATGTAATACATATTGTTTAGGTCTTCTTCAGTGATGCCTCCATCTCCGACCTGCGACTTTTCTTCAAGGTCGTCTTCGTGGGGTGGCATTCCCAGCCCTTTTCTAGGCACCTTGGGTACCTTGGGGACTTTAAGGAGGTAGACCGGATCGTTCCAGTCAGCCTCCAAGTAATTTTCATCTTTTAGTTTTCCATCAATTTTTTCATTCATATACATAGGATCAGGACCAAGGTCCTGATCCTTTCGGGGACTGTAGCAGGACTTGCTATAGTCCCGATCGGCTCCGGTGGGAGCCTTTTGGGGAGAAAAAAATATATTAATCCCGATCTGGTCCTTCACCACGCCAGACCGGACATCACCATCTTTATCGACAACGAGAACATAAGGCGATAGCCGTTCCTTATGTCCTCTCCAGAACGATTCCACATTCAATTCATTGTAATCAATTCTTTGCTGAATATCGCTGCGGTGATATCCACGATCTCCAAGTGATCCGGGCACGCGCACCATTATGGTGGAGTCAGGTTCGAAATCGAATACATTTGTATCTACAACCTGACCACCACAATCGTGCCCAGCCTTCCAACTTACGGGGGGGGTACCCCGCGGACCTCCACTCGAATTCTGGTCCGATCGTCCGCTGCTGGCAGACGACCGGTCATCATCCAAAGACACTTGGTCCGATTCACTTAAGTTCATCTCACCTTGTGTACCCGATGGAATGGGCTAGTTACACACTCGGTGGATCGGGATCGCAGATTGATCTGATTCTGTCTTGAATATCGGAGACCGTGCTGGCTAGGTGTACCTAGGGCGGAACTCTTCACCCCAGGTACGTACAGACCAGAAACAATTCCAAAAGATAAATTCCAATAGGTCGATCGTCCAAACGATCTAGACCTGACCAATACTAAATAATAGAGGGTAGACCAATCAACCGGTCTAGCCCCTGACCAATATGAGAGAAGACCAAAACCGATCTAAACTCCAACCAATGTTACAATAAGCCAATATGTCTACGTAAAGACCCAATATACCCGTGAAACTCCACAAACGATATCTCCACGTAAAGACCAATCCAATGAATAGCACGCTCCAAACGTACTTGAGTCAAAGTGTCGAGATCGCCAAATCTTACTGCCGTCGAGGGACCTCCGGTGGCCAAAGTGCGCGTGCGGCGCGTCCAGACCGGGTATAATAGGCGAGAGGGGATAATTCAACCCTCTGCCCCCAAACACTCCGCGGCGAGTGGAGGCGACTAGTGTACGTGGAAAGAATAACGGCGACCCCTTGCTGCGGTGTAGACCAAGACCAGAAGAGGTTTTTGCCACTTATTCCTAGACCTAAAACTTTTACCGGAAAATACGTAACCAAAAGACTCTTACTTGGAAAAAGCACAACTAACCAATAATACTACCTCCCTATGGTCCCTAATGTACCCACACAAAATTATGTAAAATACCCAATGTCAGGTGACTCACCCAAGACCGGCGTTCTTGATACTCCTTGAATATGATAGGCTAAAAAAAACCTTGTTTAGACCAATCGGAAACTCTACCAACTGCCTTGACCAAAAGTGACCAAATTTGTGGTATACTTCACCACAACAGTGCGTTGTCGATTAGCCTCTGCTAGATCTGGGGCACGTTCTTCAAACCGAACGGCATACGGCTCCACTCGAACAGACCGAACGGCGTAACAAATGCGGAAATCTCGCGAGCCCGATCGGTCATCGAAACAACCCAAAATCCACTTGCCATATCCAGCGAGCAATACAATAGGGTCTTGTCAAGATCTTCCATCAGATCGCTGATCAGCGGCATCGGGTACACCATAAGCTTGGTCAACCGGTTTACCAACCGATAGTCGATGCACAGCCTGATGTCGACGCCGTTCTTCTTGATCACAATCACGATCGGCGAGGCCCAAGGCGAGGTCTACGGTTTGATAATCTTGGTAGCCAACAGTCCTTTAATCAGATCAGACAATTTCTCACGGTACTGTGGCGCCACACGTCGGCATCGCTGGGAGATTGGCTTGGCATCACCAACATTGATGTCACAGATTGCTCCGCGAGCAGCAGGGGGTAAGGCATTGACTTTCCCGATTAGCAGGTGCTTCTTCTTCCAGATGATCTCTTAAGCTGATCGATCTGGTCGGTACTGTTGACATCCCGATCACCCACTTGTAGATCGTCCAAGGTGACTTCGGGCGGATCGACAGACACTTCAGGGAGGACTTCCATATGGCTCTCCAGCTCCTGAATGTACTGATCCCCGCCCTCATGTATGCAAACTTGATCGTCTTCTGGGGCAATATCATCTAAACCGTCCTGGTCGTTTGCACACTGCTGTTCCCTATCGGCGGGCTGCTCCTCGACGACGTCGATCTGCTTCGGCGCGCCATCGTGGTCCGGCCCATCAATCCCATGTTCCCCTTTTTCTGTTTCTTTTTCCGGCTCCTCTGTCGTCTGCTCCTGTGAAACCACCATGTTGACGAACCTTGGATTATCTGCTTGATGGTCCACCGTGTCCGGCGACTGCGGTGCCTTTATTCGAACCAACATCTTCTTCGGGGTTACATAGCTGGGTCGTTCCACCATAGGCGAGGTGTCTTCTTCCACCGGTCCATCATCGCTGACCAGATCGGTGGTCGCTTGGTATGCCAAGTTATGCCGCTCAACATACCGTCTCGATCCGATCGAGACGAACCTCGCCTTTCTTGGCACCATCCCTTCCGCTAGCCACATGCCGACAATAGTATTGTTGTCGGGCGTAAACGGCTTGTCACCGATATTAGTGAGCCGAAAGTAATCAAATCGGCCGGCGCTCTTCACAAAGGTCGGCATCCACCGATCGTCCCTGGTCACCCATAACTTCCTTGATCAAAAACCTTTATCGACAGGGGTATCAGCGGATTGGCCGACTGGAATGGTGACATCTTGGTTCATCTGACCAGATCGGTGTGCGATCCGTATAGGGGCAGCCGACCAGCTAACTGGATCTGGACCTCATCCGGGAGTGTAAGCACTCCATGAGACAGATCAAGGCGAATACCTGCCGGCAACATGAAATCCATGCCTAACAGGGCATACTGACAGGCCAGCTTGCTAACCCAAGCTCTGATGAAGTAAACCAACGAACCCGATAAGGTGATCTTCACGCGCGTCCTTCCTTCGGTCATGTAAGAATTTTCCCCAATTCCAACGCATTCTTGTATCTGGGTATCGTCTATACGACATCCGACCTTACGAGCAAAGGCGGAGTCGATAATCGAGACTTCGCCCCCAGAGTCGAACAACATCGTTTCCTTCTGGTTGTGTATCTTACCACAGGATTTCGCCTGCTTGAACCATTTGTCGGGCGCATGATACTTCCAGTATCCGCGAGATTCCCCAGGCAGCAGATCCAACTGCATGACCACCTTCGATCGGGAATATTGATCGGTCGTGAGATTGTAGACAGGATGATCTCGATCGACGCAATTGAGAATGGAACATGTATTTTCGTTTTATTCTCCTTGCCGACATATGCATAGATGTCAAACGTAGATCGCTCGGCTCGATCCAGATTCCAACCTGGCGAGCGTTCTAGTTTAACATCTTTTACACGTCAGGTGGAAGAATCCCCGCGTGCTTATTCGGCACATACCATTTGCGCATCAGATTGAAAAACTCTTCGATCTTGCACTGGCCGGCCTCGTGGATCTCTCCACATGACTTGCACACGAAGAGGCAGTGATCGACGGGGTGGCCGCGTCTTTCGCACTTCTTTCATGTTAACTTCTTCCAGCAGTCCCCACCGTCATGCTTGCTCGACCCGCAGTGAGAACACTTCTTGCGAGGTCGGTCCGGGTCGGACTTGTTCCCGCTCCTGCCCTTCCGATCTGCCTGGTTAGGCGTCGATCTGGTTCTTTGGGCAGGTTCCGTGATGGAAACGTGGCGTCACTGGTCCTCATCCGATTCCCTACTGGACAGGACGCTACTTTATTCTTCCGACCCAGTGCTGTCTTCAGTCACAATCGCCTTGACAGCACGGGCCGATCTGGTTAAGGGCCTCTTCACAGGGTCGGTCTGGGTCTTCGATCTGTAGCGGCCCGATCCAACGGCGACCTTCGCCCTCATACTGCTCGAGTGTTGCAGCGTCCGCAACGTCTGCTCCACTTCCGTCACATCCTTTAGGCTCAGCAGAGTGAGCTGATCTGCCAGCTCTTGGTCATCCAGGGTACTAATATAGTGACCCGCGTTCTCCATAGCGGCGCCGGTCGGCGGGTTGCCTTCCTTGATTACTATTCCGGAGCGAATTGCGGCCACGTTCAGGCGGTGCAAATACTCGATCGGCGTCTCGTCGCCCCGCTTCTGCATATGGTGATACTTGCGGGCGGTAGAAAATCCGGAGTTGCAGTACTGCCCCTCAAATTCTGAACATAGCAGATCCCAGTCAGATCGGATATCCCGACCCAACTGTTGGATCCAGTTCGCAGCCGGTCCTTTCAGGAGATCCCTGAAGATCAGACACCGTTCATTTTTCTGGTTTCTGATCCCGTAAGAAAGCAGACTTGACCCGACCAAACCACGACCTGGCTTCCTCCTCGTCGGATTCCTTGCCAGTAAAGTCTTTGAGGTCCGTAGTAGCAGCCATACGAATACGTGGGATCGCGGCATATCCGAGATCAAATTCGGTAGTAGATGCTAGGTTAGCCTTAAGAGTTCTGCCCGCCCCTGCACCGTCTGACCCATAGTGGTCATCCGGATCGCCGACCGACTCCATGTCGTAATCGCCATTCTTGCTCGATCGGCGCGGCCGGGCTGGATGCGGCTTTCGTCTTCCTTTTCCAACTGGTTTAACACCTCGGATAGCCTTATCCGCTGATGCCACTGACTCCATCTCCACATCCCGGCAAATATTGACATTTTGCCGGGCAGATCGGTCCTGGGCATGCGGGCGCGGAGGCAATCGGCATCAATCTCCCAAGAAACGCTCCATCATCGCTTCAAACATGGCTTGTACGTTGGATTGGGTCATGGGCAACGTGTTGGTGTCCTCCTTTGGAGGTACTGAAGCCTGTGGGGGCTCCTGGGGCCCCGACTGGCATGCATCCCCTTGCTGCCGCACGTCCTTTTTATGCTCCCATGGGGTCTGGTTCGCCCCCATTGTCATCCGCTTGACACCGACCTCCAACTCCGATGAGCTATTAGAGGAAGGCGGATACTGATACAACGACTTATCGTCGGAGCACACATCGTCGTATATTTCCGTGGTCTCAGCGACCTTCAATGCCACGGTGGGAGTTGGGCGGCGGACCGCCCCCTTCAACGGCACCAAATGGTCATGGAAGGTCGACATCGACATCTCCAGCCTCCAAGTATCCCGATCTAAGAGTTTCTGTACGTTGGCGAGATTTCGCACTTTCATGCCGACCTCGGCCAACATCTCCAGCAGTTTCTTCACCAATAGCAACGGCCGATCGCTTTGGATCGGTTTGGTGGTGGGTCCTAGAAGGCGATCGGGGATCTGGAGGTCTATAATCCGCATGACCTGGTCTTTGCGAATAAATCGCTTCAAATCATGGATGTAGTACATCCTGGTCAGGTCTTCCTCTGTGATGACCCTATCCTCGACCTGCGACTTTTCTTCCAAGTCGTCTTCCTCGGACGGCATTCTGAGCCACTACTTGGGAACCTTGCGAGGGTAGACGGGATCGTCCCGATCAGCCTCCAAGTCGTTTTCACTTTTTATGTTCTTTTCGTCAAAATATTCATTCAAATTCATAGGATCAGGAAAAAAGTCCTGATCCTTTCCGGAACTATAGCAAGACCTGCTATAGTCCCGATCGGCTCCGGTGGGGGACTTATGGGGAGGAAAAACTTATTAATCCCGATCTGGTCCTCCACCCGGCCAGATCGGACATCGCCATCTTTATCGACAACGAGAACATAAGGCGATAGCCGTTCCTTATGTCCTCTCCAGAACGATTCCACATTCAATTCATTGTAATCAATTCTTTGCTGAATATCGCTGCGGTGATATCCACGATCACCAAGTGATCCGGGCACGCGCACCATTGTGGTGGAGTCAAGTTCAAAATCGAACACCGTAGTGTCGAGAACCTGACCACCATCTTGCCCGGCCTTCCAACTTACGGGGGGGGGGTACCCCGCGAACCTTCTCCTTCGATCCGATCGGATCGTCCGCTGCTGGCAGACGACCGATCATCAACAGAAGACACCTGGTCCGATTGATCTTGCGTTGCAATTTCACCTTGTGTACACGATGGATTGGGCTGGTAACACACTCGGTGGATCGGTGCTGGGAATTGACTTGTGATATAAATGTGGTAGACCGTACTGGGTAGTGTACCCGGGGCGGAACTCTTCACCCTGGGTACGGGTAGACCAGTTATACTTGGAGTGAGTATACTCCAAAGGGCAGATCGCTCAACTGATCGTAGGGCCCAACCAATATGCGAATAAAACTCCAATAATCCAATAGGGAGATCCAAATGAGAACGTGATACACTCCACGAACGATATCCCCACGTAATAATCCAAAAGACTTAGTAACACGATCCAAACGTGCTCAACTTAAACTTGAGAGGTCGACCAAAGTGCACTCCCGTCGAGGGACTTCCGGCGGTCCAAGTGCGTCTGTGACGCGTCCCGGCCGGGTATAATGAGCTGGAGGGGATTATTCGACCCTCCGCTCCCAAAACACTCTGCGGCGTGCAGAGGCGACTGATGTGCAAAGCGAAACGACCCCCGGTAGAGTTAGAGGTCCAACAATTAAGTCGTAAAGCCAAAAACGCTCTTCTTAGACGAAGCCAAAACCGAAACCTTTTCCCAACAGGCAAACCCAAAACTAAACTACCTACCCCCTATAGTCCCCAATATGTACTTAACATGAAAATATGCAGTACACGCAATCTCATGTGACTTACCCAAATCCGTGTTCTTGACACCCCTTGCACACGACCGGCTTAAAAGCCTCCTGGATTTCCACCAATCCTATCGCCGATAGGCCGATCGGTGTGCTGCTGACCGGAAACGACCAAAATTCTTGGGTCCGCTTCGCCACACATGCACCGGGCCATATTCATGACGGTCCGATGCATACGTTCCGCCTTCCCGTTGCTGGCTTGATTTCCTGCTTCGCTGATCTGACGTGAAATGCCGGTGCTTCGACAAAAGTAATACACATCCATGAACTCAGCGCCGACATCTATCCTCAAGACGTGTATCTTTGCAGTTAAACTTGCGCTCGAAAAATGCCAAAAAATGTCCGAACTTTTTGGCCGCCACGTCCTTCGTTTTGTCCAAGAAAATTCTTACATAGTTACTTTTGTAGTCAATAAAATTGACCAAGTAACGGTTTCCCAATCGATCTCTTGGTGTGATTGGAACTTTAAGGTCGGAAAAAATTACACCACCAATCCGATCGATGGGCGCATTTTCTCCACTATATTTCTTGGTTGAATGTTCTTCGTGTGCTTTCCCTGCGCGCACGTAACGCAGTGACGTCGCGTGTAGTCCGTGATGCGGATACCATATTGCGGGTCTTTCGACAACGCAATAATTGTATCGAAATTTAGGTGACCAATCCGAGAGTGAAATGCATAGGTGTTCTACTCTGGATGTCTCTGTCCACCATAAAATTTGCGTCGTTTGTGGCAACCACAGACATAACAATTTCCTTGTAAGTCTTCTTTGTCCGATCCACTGTGCCTTCCACAGTCAAAACGTTGTTCTCCATGTCAATCTTTGAAATTCCAATGCCTGAATCACGCCTAACTAGCTTTATTTTTCCATTGACGTACGAGATAACAAATCCACATTCCTCGAAAATACCATACGAGAAGATATTGCGTGTCACTTCTTTTACATGGTAGACATCTTTAACTTTCACCCGGGTTTACTTTTTTCCATACTTGAAACGGATAAACATCGTATCCTTCCTTTTGATTTCGAACCTTTTACCATCTTCTTTGTAGCATTGATGGGTAACTCTCCTCACATCAATTAAACTCGTCAGGTCAGACCTCAGATGCATACTCGCATCGCTGTCTGTCACCCACGTATCCTTATCGCTTTGTTTATCGCCTCCAGCGATCATTAAAGCATAATATTCCTTTTGCGACTTTCTCTTCGGGCATTCCCGTTTAAAGTGCCCTTATTCACCACATGCGTAGCAACCACGATTCTTGGTCGGTTTCTTGGTCCTTTCGGCCACCAAAGATTTTACAGACCCCGCGTGGTGACCCCTCTGTCGCCGGCTGTTAAACTCAACAGCCTTCGCGAACTGGCAAATTTCTTCCGCCTGTCTTAGATGTTCCAGCCTCGTGTGGTTTTACCGGGAGATGAGAATATGTCCCATCTCCGGCGCAGCATGATAGACCACATTTTCTAACACCATAGCATCACAATCGGTGCCGACTGCTTCCGCCACCGCGGTGAGGTAAAGGAATTGGTCGGATGACGACCTTCCAGGTGCTTTACGCGCCCCGAAAAGCTTCATACCCTCTGCGTACGTAAGCTGCACATTGAACGCCGTCATTATTTTATTCATGACGTATCAGAGGGCTGGAGTTTCGTTCCACCACCCCTCTACCAATCGGTTATTATTGTCTTCCGCTGGGCCAGCCAAATAGTGGCCCAGCAGTTCCACCTTGATATCCTCCAACCACTGGAAACCGCAGGAGGCTTTTGCAAGAATTATCTGCCTGAGGAATTTCTTTCCCCAGGCCTGGAAACCCGACCCCAGCCCCTTATAAGTTTCAGATCCATCAAAGTGTCGGATTTGAAGCTTCTTCTCCTTCGCTGTTGGTGGTCTAACAACACCATAACCTTGTCCGCCCACGTTCCCAGGGGAAACGTATGCATGCTGGTACTGCTTGGCGTTCGGCTGTTGCGCGTAGGAGTTACCAGGGCTAGGACTCCAACCCCTCGTGAACGCATCCTTTCCGGCGTGACTGATGTGATCGAAGCTCATCCTTCCTGGCAAACCGGTGGGGTAGCCCCTTTTTTCTTCACCGCTACCCCCAAGGGAGGCGATACTCATCTTGGTATCTCCCCTGGGTTTAGGTTTGTGCCAGCGCCCCCTTGTTGATCGATAGTTCCATCTTATCTAATCGATCCATGACATGCGCGAAAAACCGCGCCATATCATCTGGCTTGAGTGTCTGAACTGAGGTGTCACTGCCCTTGCTTGGGCTCATAACCTGTTCATCATCATCACTCATTCTGCTTGCATGTACTTACTCGTGCGCGTACAGTTCCCTTCTTAGTACTAGCGTGTGAGATTCCACGATCAAACTATATCGACAGGAAGTAACGTAATACCAGCAATAAAGCGTAAACAAAATTTATTATCAACTTTATTATGTTCCGTGACTTGATGCGAGACAGTGACATAATCCAATAACCACGAGATAAAACGAGAGAAAATTCCAACCGCAAGTGCGGCGTACTTCAACTCCACAAACCACGTGATCGAGAGAGATCAAATTTAGAAGTGATTTATTAGTGTTAAGATTTAGACTTAAACTAATAATATGCATATATGTAAGTTTCTGTACTTAACCTAAGTTATGTACAGTACACCACCTTTTCACTGTAAGTCGTCGAAACAGCAATATTGCGACGCGAGGCGCCGCAGGAATTGCGCGCGCTTCCAACAGACGTAATCAAAGGAACGTGTATTTAGAAGTGATTAGCTAGCTTAGCATGAAGTAATGCTTTAGAAGTTGAAGTTATAGCGAGCCTCCATCTGTCGTGTACTTTACACCACTTATTAGTGCCCAAACATATATGTACTCAGATTCGTGTTTACCAATAAGTACGATATGAACGTTGCTACTACTACTAAAGTATCAATCATCCCGGCTTTAATAAAAGGGGTCAACTAAACAGTACCGTGTCCAAATAGGCTTATTTAGAACTCGATTTTGATTGGCTGTTTTCAGCCTGCATTTTTTTGGGGTCCCGCTCATTTTTGGTGCCTCTCTGCTGTCTCACATATACCACCCCATCCCACCAAGGAAACAAGCAAGCAAGCAGCCAACCAACGAACCTATTGACCACGGAAACTTACCAACAGACAAACAACCCTAAGCCCTAAACCCTGCACGCTGAAAACAGCCAATCAAAATCGAATAAAATCGAGCTCTAAATAAGCCTATTTGGACACGGTACTGTTTAGTTTTTCCCTTAATAAATATGGTATTATGAATTCCTTAAACACTCGCACCTCGACAAGATGCTTTTCCGCCACTCATCGCGAATTCGCAATCTTTCGCCATGATCTCGTGCTCAAACATCTTGAATTTTTGTTGGATGAGATCGTAGAGAGGACTCGATCATGTCGTAGCTTTGATCATAAGCAGATAGACAGATCTTGAAAGGGTCAGACAGTTAAAGTTTTCCAACGCGTCTGTGTTGCACATAGTAGCGATCTGTCTGTGCCTTACCAGCTGCTGCGTCAGGCTTTGGGTGACGCAATAGAGAGACGGACGTTACGTTGAAGGACGCGGTCGTGGCCGTTAAGTTTCTGCGTGTCATAAGGATCCATCCGTCGCTTCTTCTACTTCTCAAAAGGCTACGTTTATAAAAAACGCTCGATCTGACGCAAGGACGTGAAGGCATGTGCACTACCACGCTGAAACGAGCAAGTGAGTGGCCGAGGAGCTTTCCATCCTACCTACCATCTTGACACTTAGCCATTGCGTAAGCAGCTCCATAATGACTAGACGCTTAGAGTTTTCTAGAATCGCTAACCTAGTTCTTTCTCGTCTTTGTTGTCTAGTCTCTTGCGTCGTATTATCTTGGACCGCAAGCCATGCTTTCTGTCAATCTCGTTCGCTTCTTCCTGACTATGTTGTCCGTATCTGTTGCAATGGAACGTGACCACTACCGATGTCACTCTGTCTACACACTAGCGTAATCATCTCACCATTGCTTGACAAGCGTACAGCACAGCTAGCAACCACGTCTACCACGTATCACTCGAGGTTTAGAGGCAAGATTGCCAAACTTAATACGTTTGAGCGTAAACGCTGGTCTCTCCTCCCTCCACTGCGTCTACTTATGTACGTAGACGTTACGTCTCTCGGCACAAACGGAGTGGCACTTCAACCTACCGAGACGAAGAAAATGTACCTAACCGACACACGCCCGGCCATCCATGACCGGCCGTCCTCTGGCAGAGAAGGGTGTCGGTGCGCACTTCCTTCCAACGTTTACGAGAACCTTCCGACCACATGGTGTCGAAACCATCGATCACCTGGCGCCCTGTTGGTCCTCTCCCAAAACCTTTTTCCTTCACAGTTCACTTGCCCTGCTGAGCGCTCTTGGGTGTGTGCTCACTTTCCAACACTAGCGCCAACGGTCGTACGCCCTTCGATCGCAGAGGGGACTCGATCATCCATCACATCGAGTCGATCCAATGATCGCCCCGCACGCAACGACGCCGTCCACTTGCAACGCACTTGCACGAGGAGGCAACGATGCCCGTGTCTCCACGGATCCTCATTGGTCGCAGATGAGCGTCACGATACGAGGTGGTCGAGAGCCTCGTTCCGTCTTGCATCGGTTCTGGGGAAAGCCTTTGGTCGCGCCGTCGCAGTCGCCAGTGCCGCCGCATCAACGTCGTCGCGGCTCGGCGGCCGCGGCGTCGGTCATCGCAATGGTCCATAGTCCACGAACGTTTGGCACGCGGACGACGACCGAGGCGGCACGTGCTTCGCACGCCATGCCCGACGATTGGTGGGGCGACGGCATCGCGTCCACGACGAGTTCCGATCGAGCGAGCACGTGCAGTAGTGAATGCAGCAGTCCCGTCCCCACCCTGAGGCCTACTCCCGTCCTCGCTCCTCGTCGTCTCTCGTTCACGGACGAAAACGAAGCGGCCATTGTCTTGCTCCGTCAACAAGTTGCGCTCTTGGTGAAACGTCTCGAAGATGAGAAGAAACGACGGGCGCTCGAGCAACAGCTTATGCAGACAGTACGAAGTGCACGATCGCGAGAATGGCACACGAGCTCACGGGTTGATGCGTGCCTATGCGTGTCTCTCTATCTATGTATGTGTGTGTCTATGTTTGTGTGTGTAGAAAATTCTCGAGCTGCAAAGCTACATTCGAGCCAATGGACTAGGCAGTGGAGACGTTCGGGCTACGGATGGAATGGACATTCAAGGCACTGGACAGGACGCCGCTCGTGCACCAAGGAGCGTCCTCATGGTCAACGAAGACGAAGGTTAAGTAAGTGCGCGAACCGCACGTAGACAAAAGAGCCCGTTAGAGAGAAAAGGAAAGAGCACGTTAAAGACGAATGAAAGTCTCACCAAACACACACACGAATGGCACGGCGTGTCCAGTTACGACGACGAGGCGTTAAACTTGACTCGAATGTCCTCGTCACTTAAGAGCCCTGCACTAATGGCGCTCACGTTCCCCGTTAACACGCGTCGTTCCCACGTCGTCGTGTCAAAGTACACGAATTGGGGCGACCCGGGGGCACTGCCAATGGCCCCCATGCTCCCTCCACTCGCCGGGGCGCCGCCACTCGCGTCCGCTCCGCCTGCCCCGCTCGCTGGCGGTGGCAAGAGCGCTGTCTCGGCGGCCGACGCGCGTTTTAACCACGTTTTTAAGTCGCCATGGTAGCGCCACTCGCGCGTGTACAATTCCTGCGCCGCGTACGCTTGCAACACGTCCTTGGGCATGGCGTAGAAAATGTAAAAGAGCGTCTCGAGATGGAATTTCGACAAGTGCGTCGTCTTGAGCACGGGCGTGTGGTTGTAGTAGCACGACGGCAAGGTAAACGGCGGCTCCTTTGTGCGATTGGGCTCGTGCGCCCAGGGTGACGCAAACGTTGGATGGAGCGGTCTAGCGCAACGAGACGAAAGTGCGTGGTTAGTAGATCGCAGCAGACCCCTCGGTACACAAAACGCAGGCAACAACGTACTCGGCGGCATTGAGATTCAACCCGAGCGACGTGAGATCACACCCCATGGCCACGTTCGTGCGAGCGTCGGCGCCGGACCGAATGATCGAGTGCAGCATGCCCAGGAGGCCATACTCATGACTCGAGTCAAGCTTGCTCTTGTTCGTCTCGCCTTCGAGCGGCGCGTGCTCGCTCGATCGCGGCGCACGAAACGGATCAAACGCTTTGGCCCCGTACGTTCCACTCCCACTCGTGCTTTCTTTCCCCATGGACGACGAACCGCTCGCGCCCACGCGACTACCGATCAAGGAGGTACCACTTGTTGGCGGTTCTAGCTGGGACGACAGCAAGCCATCTGCTAGCGACGCCGTGAAGCTCGCGTGCCGTTTCAACTCGGTCGAGGCTCGACTCGGACTCTTGTCACTTGTGCTACTACTTCCAAACGTCGACAGCGCCGGGAAATCTTCCTTTTGAATCACAAACTCGGACGGTTGAGCTCGCATGCGATCGGCCACGGAACCTTCCAAGCCAGTGTCCAAGGAGAGCGAGCCGAGTCTGTACGAGTGCACAATCGACGTAGGCGTCAGCGTCGTCCAGATTCAAACTCGTTCACGCGACGAGAGGTGCCTACCTGGAGCTTAGAGCCGGAAATTCCGACAGATCGGGCGCCTTGGGGTCCGTCGGGACTTGGAACGTTCGTCCTTTCCATAGCGACAAAAGGTTTACACGTGGTGTCTCTCTCACCAACGATCCAGTGCCTACCTGCATTCCCACGATGCAGCTCGTGGCTGGACGACATGGCACCAGCACCACCTTGCAAGCGTCCAATACTCGTGGACCCCACAAACTACCGTGAGAGAATAAAAAACACATGCAACGACATGAGACGCCCACACACGCATCAGTCTACACGTCCGTGGCAACGCTCACCGGACTCGGTCCTCCTCCTCCTTGCATGAGACCACTGCTATAGCTCGAATACGGACTGTGCATGGGTGCTAGAGTCGCGTCTGCACAAGAAAAATCAATTTACATTGGTCCATCAACCCTTGAGGCAACGACAGACAGCGCAGCTTGCCTGTCTCGGTCTCGACGAGTGCGGCGCCCAAGCCAGTGGCCATCGAGTGGAACGCCGAGAGCGTCAAGTGGGGACTTGCCGTCGTTCCAAACGCCGTCGTCGCGTTTAAATTCTTGGTACTTAAGAAATCGTCGCGATGGTAGTAATACTGGCTCGCGTCAAAATCTTCCTACAAGACGCAAAGAGAAAGAGGAGGTTTAGCCCACGACGACGACAAAAGACTCGCGACAGGGCCAGGACGCACTTTATCTTCCGCTGTTTGAATATTGTCCTTAAAGTAGGCAAATTTGTCCTTGGACGGATCAATCATGAGCAATCACGTGCGTCGTCGATGCCTGCTATTGCGATGGCACTGAAGGGATGGCTAGATGATGTGCGCCACATCATCGTTGGCGCATAGTGGCACCTTGGTATTTGTGCCGCAGGGGCTCCTATGGCTTTCGTAGGCGCTGGACAATCTCAGCAAATGGTACGTTGCTCACGTTAGGAGATTGGGTTTTATTCAAGCGGGGGGGGATGAGTGATATAGCAAGAGTTTCATATCGTACTTAGGAGGAGATACGAGTGTGTACTCGTACCGTACCACTCACTGTATATCACCCTCGCTGAACCCAGCGCTTGATCTTTGGTGACGGAAAGATGCGCCCCATGTTGAACTCAAGTATACGTGGTGATTATACGTGAGCATACAAGTTTACTGTGGACCACCTTTTATGCTTTATTTGGAGTATATATTGTTTTTTCAACCAATCAGATACAAGTGCGACTCGCGACAGACTGTTAAGTTGCATATCAGGAGACTCTCAAGTTGCATATCAGTGAGACTGAACACTTAGGTAACTTTACATAATACACTTACTTTTACTATACAACTGCCACGTGCACCTAGTAACTGGACGGTCTCCTGGCAATAGCGCGCCGGAGTACAAGACATAAGCAGGACTCTAATCGGTCCGCTAGCTACGCATACACACTACAAGACAAAGGACACTACAACCTGCGTCTTCCTACAGGTTATGAGCCCAAGGGAGATCCGTTATTAAATTAAAGGAAAAGTCCCCTTAGACAGGGTAACAGTCTCGCGTGATTTTTCGGTTGACACGAAGGAAATTTATTTTGATTATCACGTTTTGTGGATTTTTGGGATTTTATCACGCGAATTTTCACGTTTTAAGTACAATTAACCATGGATGAAGACATGAGAGCCTCGCAAGATGAGGCGAGAGCGCTAAAAGAAGAAGTCAAGAGATTAAAAGCCGAGATCGAGGCTATGAAGAACACAAGCAGAATTTCTCCGCCAAGTACGCCGGATTCGGTAAGAAGACTTTTTTTGACTCTGGAAACAGCGTTTTCAAGGACGCGATACAGAATTATGGAGCTTTCGGGGAGAAAATGACGCTGAACAAACTGAGCGAAGATGCGTCACCCGATCAAGGAGTGAAGTATCGTGCGCTCCCACCCCGAATGGTCCCCGAATGTAACAGGGTTACATTCGAGTCACATTTAGTTGGTTGTATACGTGGGTACACTACGGTTGGTGTAATGGGGTGCCATTACATAATTGATATTCAAGTTAGAATATCAGTTTAATTTCAGACGCGTTGTCTGAAATTTAAATAAGAGATTATAAGTTATTATAATCTACGAAGGAAAAGTCGATTCGGTATAAATACCGAATATTGCAGGTTAACTAATAGTACAGTTAGTTGAATACTTGATATTATTATATTAATTAGGTAGTTACTATACTATTAGCCTCTAAGCCACCCATTAAATAAACACTCTTAATTTTGCGTTCTTAGACTCAAGTAAATATTTATATTTACTTTTTAGTATAGGATTAGTTGTTATCAACTAATCCTGCCCTAATTGTATTGCGCGCTTCCTCGCAATTACAGTGTAAGCCTGTAACAGGATCAGTCCTGTTACACCTGGTAGCACTTTGTGGTCCGTATTAACGACCACAGTTCTGTGGAGAAGCGTGCCCAAAATTTGGCACACTTCTGGTCAAGTTTCGTCAAGGCGTTTGGTCTAATTTCGGATTGGTTTAAACAAGGGGGATTTTCAGCCTATCAGACTCAAGAAGTGTCAAGAACGCAAGTTTTGGTGAGTCACCCGACTTTGGGTATTTTACATATTTTTGTGGGGGTACATTTAGGGACTATAGGGTAGTAGTATTTTAGTTGTGGTTTTACCTTTTAGGACAGAGGTTATACCTTTAAGTAAGGAAATCTTTTAGCTTTCGGATAAGTGGCTGAAACCTCTTCTGGTCTTGGTTCGCACCACAGCTAGGGGTCGCCATTCTTCCCTTTTCGTACACTAGTCGCCTCCGCCCGCCGCGGAGTGTTTGGGGGCAGAGGGTCGAATTATCCCCTCTCGCCCATTATACCCGGTATGGACGCGCCGCACGCGCACTTTGGCCCACCGGAAGTCCCTCGACGGGAGTACGATTTGGCGATCTCAACACCTCAACTCAAGTACGTTTGGAACGTGCTATTCACTGGATTGGTCTTGGCGTGGAGATATCGTTTGTGGAGTTTCACGAGCATATTGGGTCTTTACGCGGACATATTGGCTTATTTTAATATTGGTTGGAAACTAGACCAGTTTTGGTCTTATTTCGTATTGGTCAGGGGATAGACCGGAACGTTCGGTCTACCCTCTGTTATTTCGTATTGGTCAGGTCTTGATCGTTTGGACGATCAACCTATTGGAAGTTATCTCTTGGAAGTGTTTTTGGTCTGTTTGTGTCTGGGGTGAAGAGTTCCGCCCCAGAGATACCTACCCAGATCGGTCTTCTATATTCAAGACCGCTTCGATCCAATCTGCGATCCCGATCCACCCAGTGTGTAACTAGCCCATTCCATCGGGTACACAAGGTGATATGGACACTAAACAATCGGACCAAGTGGGTTCTGATGACGACCGGTCGTCTGCTTGCAGCGGACGATCGGACCAGATCTCGAGTGGTGGTCCGCGGAGTACCCCCTCCGAAAGTTGGAAGGCTGGGCGCGATGGTGGTAGTCAGGTTATCGATGCTAATGTTTTCGATTTCGAACTTGACTCCACCACAATGGTGCGCGTGCCCGGATCACTTGGTGATCGTGGATATCACCGTGCTGATATTCCACCAAAAATTGGATTCGAAGATTTGAATGATTTGAATATGGAGTCGTTCTGGAGAGGACGTAAGGAAAGGCTATAGCCTTACGTTCTCGTTGTTGATAAAGATGGCGATGTCCGATCTGGCCTGGCGGAGGACCAAATCGGGATTAATAAGTTTTTTCCTCCCCAAAGGGCTCCCACCGGAGCCGATCGGGACTATAGCAGGTCTTGCTATAGTTCCGGAAAGGATCAGGACCTTGGTCCTAATCCTATGTGTATGAATGAAAAAATTGATGGAAAACTAAAAGATGAAAATTACTTGGAGGCTGACTGGAACGATCCGGTCTACCTCCCTAAAGTCCCCAAGGTACCCAAGGTGCCCAGAAAAGGGCTGGAAATGCCACCCGACGAAGACGACTTCGAAGAAAAGTCGAAGGTCGGGGATGAGGCTATCACCGAACAAGACCTGGACAAGATGTATTATGTTTTTGAATTGAAGCGATTTGTTCGCCAAAACCAGGTCTTTCGGGTGTTGGACCTCCATATCCCCGACCGTCTTCTCGGTCCCACTACCGAGCCGATCCAGAGTGATCGACCATTACTGCTCGTCAAGAATTTGGTGGCGATGTTGGCGGAGGTTGGCATTAAAATGCAGAACCCCGCCGGTGTCAATAAATTGTTTGTATTTGATGCTTGGAGACTGGAGGCGTCGATGTCGGACCTCCACGACCATTTGGTGCCACTGGTGGGGGCGGTTCGCCGCCCAACTCCCACCACGGCAACGAAGGTCGCCGAAGCCTCCACAGAGCTTGTTGACATTGGTTCCGATGATGAATCGATCTACCAGTATCCACCGGCTTCTAACAGCTCATCAGAGTTGGAGACCGGTGTCGAGCGGATGACCATGGGGGTGGACCATGCCCGGTCTGAACAAAAAAGGGACATGCGGTAGCAAGGGGCTGTATGCCAGTCGGGGCTCCAGCAAGCCCCACAGGCCTCAGTTCCGCAAAATTAGCTTCGTCAACTTCCATCTTCAGCCTTATATGTTTCGTCCCTTTCAGAAATCTCAGTATTTGCTCGCTTAGTCCCAGTCCTCCCATGTCCGTCACGTAGCCTTATGCTATATCAGGCCTTGTATATCGTGCAGTCCCATAACAGACTCCCGACTAAGGACTGGAAGTTTTGCAGTCTTGCACACTAGGAGACCCTCTTTTCGTAATTCCTTCGATACCACTTGTTTCTCTAACATAAAGATTTTATGTACACTTCCGATAACTCTTTGAAGATAATACTACAACCGCAGTTTTCGCAACAATCGGAATGTTTTTGGGAGGTGTTTATTCTTTATTATTTTATAATCGAATTTGTTATGGTAATATTCAAAATACTTATTTAAAAATTTATTATGATTTAACTTATCGTGAATTTTTTACACAGTTTGCGTCTGCCAACGCGGATGATCTTTTGGTAACGGACAGAAAACCTTCGTAAAAAACATTTTTTTTAACACATGAGGTGTTTGGAATGAAAATAGTTTTTTGGAAATTTGTCGAAGTTATTAGACATGACATGATAATCGCTTATAATGATTAAAAAATTATACTATCTGGATCAGAAAATGATGATTGATGACTTGTTAAGGGAATAAAAGTACAAACCAATGAAAACTGTACTTGCTCCTTTTTCTACTAACAAAGGCACATGTTGTTACTGTTTTGCCTGCAATAGCTTCTCGTGTAGTATACGGTTCCACAAGCACCCCTCTCGCTTCAAATCGTACAATTCCTTCCTCACATTTGTAACTTGGTGTACTTTCAAAACTTCAACATCGATGTTCATTCTTTTCTGTATATGTATCATGTTCCTCCTCCTCCAATGCCTTTACATAGGCGTTAGGGATATCCCCATGCTAGGTCTTCACTCGCCACCTATTCGCCATTGCCAATATAATCTTGACTGCACCCAAATTCATAACCGCAGCAAAAGTGAGCTCGTATATTCAGATCTTTGCTCGTTCCCACTCGCGAGTAACCGTTCCTTTCACCCACTTGGTGTGCAATGGTTTATCGTCACTTAGTTTCGTCAAGATATTCGACACTTGGTTGTCTTCAAAGCTTGTATGTCTTCCTCCCTTGCTTGCGTCCATTTCTCCTTTCGGAAACTCTTTATAGTTGGTATTTTTCCTTGGATTCTACTTAGTGACTATATTCATCACACCAGTTTCCGCATCCTAGCCCTTACTTTCTTTTTTATTTATCCTCAATTTCTTTTTTTTCGCATATCCACGTGTCTCTTGCAGATCTCTTCTCCGCACCAATTTTCTCACTTTGGTGCTTTCTTGACTAGCTTCTCTCACTATTTCTGCGTATTTTCATCCACCTATACCTATTCTAGAAATATCTTTCGCAATCGTTTATTTTAGCGTATCATTCAGTGATTTGCGTGTCATTTTCCTCATTCTTCGCGTACTGCGTAACGATCATCTTTCTGTACATCTTCATCTGTACCTTAATCCTTTAGTCTCCTCACTTTTCTATCCATCGACGCGATCGACGCCCTGTGCGCCAAGGAAAACGTCAAAATACCAAATCTCGGAAAAATCGTGGCGTTCGAGTATGGTGTTCGTAACCCATACTTGATGATCCGAACGCCATAATTTTCCGAGATTTGGTATTTTGACGTTAAAGTTCCACCGCAATTGAGCAAAAGCTGTACTTCTGTTCAAAATGTAGGCTGCGCAGCCACTGTAGCACCCCCAAATGTCAAAATTAGTCTACTCGCCAACAACTTACATCTTGCCATGTTTATAATTGTACGATATATACGGTGTCTTTCTTAGATGTTTTGTTCATAGATGCTTACCTTGTGTACTGATCAAGCAATTCTGACCCGTTATGTCGGTTAGTTCGATCCTACAACTTGGTTTCTTCTCATATACGTCATGCGTCAGGTGGCCATACAGGCACGGAAGGCATCAGGGATCCACGCTGAATATCTCAAGTCAGCATGTGTCCTTCTCATTCTACTTAATGACTGAAATGGTAAGGTTTCCGACTGTTTTGTCTTAGGAATACCCACTCGATCTACAATCGTTACAACTTCGTTGATCATTTAAACGTACAAATGTTTTTAATTGCGAAAAAGACTACTTGTCTCCCTTCTATATACGTATGGGCGCCACTATTGCCACAGACACCACCGCCACAGCCAATCGGAAGCCGCCGTCGCCTGTCTCTCACTCCACCCACTGTTTTTCAAATTCTGAAGGAAATCTCAGGGTTCACTACCACGAAATCGGATCCTGAAGATGCAATGAACAATCTACGCGAGTTTCTGTTAAAATTAGTCTGTATACTTTAATTACTAAAATTAGGTAGGACCATTTGTTTTAGTTAGCAATCTGTATTTCTTACTTTTTAGTTGCAAAAAATACGGTATCCGTACTCGATTCTGAGGTCTGCCTATTTTTGCACTGATAAGTAATGCAGATAACACAACAGCTGTTGGAGGTATAGTATACCTTCAACTTCTTATGTATATGCATGTTAGGCTATCTAATCACTTCTCATACACATTCCATTGAACAAGCCCCTGGTTTAATCTACTTCGTCAAACTCATTATAATCTCTCTACGGGTGTCATTCTCGCAACCTAGCTGTAATTGATTGCTGAGATATTGACTTGAGACGATTTGGTAATATTGCTGTTATTATTCGACATCTACGCCCTCAAGTTTCGTACTCTACTGTGATACGATGGACGGAAACACCTTTCAACAGTTTCTGATCCCCATAACGTGATCCGTTGGTCTCCGATTTATCCCATATCAAGCTAAACAACTTAGTCGCTTACAGGCTGTGAGGGGGGTTAGTAACTTAGTGAGAAGTTAAGGAAAGATAGTGGTAGATTCGGATGATTTTAGCATAATATTGCAATGTGGATGTTTTCATTCGCATCTATCGCGTCTTTGTGAATTGTATCTTTAGCAATGTCCATAGATATCTTTTCGGAAGACGTCTTTGTTCTCCTTCGGACATGTCCAAAGGATCTTGTGAGAAAAGTGTAATGTCACGTATTCCATTAAAGGATCTTGTGAGGCAGCTGGCTGCTGTCCTTGGAGGTGTCCACTGGCCACGGTAGAGCGAGATCATTGTTGTGAGATTGCAGCTGTTGTGAACGACGTGTCGCGACCTTCACTGGTCGTAATCGGTGAGGTCCTGCGGTTCCGGGACTTAAAAACAGTCGGTACTTTTTGCTCTTGTCGCTAGCGAGTTCTGCGGCAAACAGTGGCTGCAGTGAGAGACAGGCGACGGTGGCTTCCGATTGGCTGTGGCGGTGGTGTCTGTGTCAATAGACAAAGTGTCTGTGGAAATAGACAAAACGTCTGTGGCAATAGACAAAACGTCTGTGGCAATAGACAAAACGTCTGTGGAAATAGACAAAACCTCTGTGGAAATACACAAAACGTCTGTGGAAATAGACAAAACGTCTGTGGCAATAGTGGCGCCCTATACGTATATATAGCAGCCTACATAGTTATTCTTCATGAATACCCAAAGAATATATGTTTTACGGAAGTATTTCCACGAAAAAGACATTTTCCACATTAATCAATCGCTCCCTTCTTCAACACATGACAGAAATAGAAATACTTCATTCTTCATAATTTCAACTCCTTTCTATCTGCTTGGAACAAACTATAGAAACTTACTCAGCGCCACTTCAAAAACACAAATAATTCGTCAAGTGCATGGTTGCTCCACTACCAATAATTCTTTTGTTTCGATACTCCATAGTTTCTTGCAAAATTGAGCGTAAATTCATGCTTCTTCCCATCCTTTTTCAGACTTCTGTTTGAAATTCCCCGCTCCTCTACATTGGTAGCATCCCCATATCGTGGTCTTGTTATCCATCTTATTCGACACCATATGCACATTTTTATGTTTGAAGATCTTTATGCTTCTGTCATGATACTTGACAGCCTGTGCGAATCCTCAGTTTGTCTTGTAATATCGCCTTGTGTGGTCCATTTTTGACACGAGAACTCGAATCATTTCAAGGGCTGCGTGATATAACAGTTTTTTAACATCAAAAAATCTGGATTTCCATCAATGGCCTTTGTCACAGTCGACAAGTACAAGAAATTCTCCCTCCAGGTATTCCCGGTGCTCTTTTGCACCGTGCATAGCATCATTCTTTGCGCTGACGTAACTTGCGTATGTAAATAGATAAAAATGTATATATGATGTACCAACGCAGGTTTCTCACACCACCACGTTTTCACTTGTCTGTTGTAGTCGATCTGTGCGATCCACCAAAAAAATGGCGTAACAGATCCACTTTCACGTCTTTTCTCCGTTAAAAACCGCACGCCGCCTCCATGATACTGATTTGCCTTAGGACGACAGGTGAATAAAACCAAGCTCAGGCCACGTACGTTTCCGTTCCATAAGAAATTCATATCTTCAAAGCGCATTCCTTCGCACTTGGCGTAAATTCTAGAGTCAGATAACGTCACCAACATCTTGCAGCAGAAGGTTCTGGACACTATTTTTACCGATACAACTGGAAATAATTTAGCTTACCGTGATTATCGCACTAATTCAGCTGATGCAAGAGGCCACGATCATCTCACGCGCTTTTGGCGCTCAGCGAAATATAATCTGTATCCGCACACAACCAACAAGTCCGCGAGGGTGTTACACCACAGTAGGAAAACATCACAACTAGAGATTCGATCAGGACTGTATTCTCGAGAGCGTAGGGCCAGATAGGGTCCTCGCAGTACAATTCCGTCGTCTGAAGCTCATCGGAGGAATATTCATTCGGCTCTTACATTTGCCAATGAGTCCTTAAAAGGGATGAACTGATCTGTAGTTTACCCACCCCAACCGACCCGCTCACATGCGTCACGAGATCAGTGCGACCCTAGAGTATTTTGTTAGGTAACAAAAATCGACGAACGCCGGATAACTACCTTATCATCGCCGTTTGATTCCAGTCAAAATTTGTTAGCTCGTTTGAAGCCTGTATTATGCGTGATCAGGACCGATCTCTTATTCTGGTCGATCTATTAGCGGTCCCGTGCGTTGTTGGTTTCTGCAAAGGGCCGGACAACTAGAAACAACTAGAAGCACTCCTCCAGGGGCAGATGCGCAGTACTAATATCATACAATGTCTATGGCTTCCATTATTACCATGCACGGAAGAAAGGGGATGAAAGACTGTTGGAGTATCTTCACCGACCCAACGTGGTGGAAATAGTTCGAAATGGCTGATTACGGATGGTTCCAATCAAATGCGCATGTACTCACGACATTTTATAGACACTCTGTACGGTACTATCCCGCTCATGCATTTACATCCCTATAGTTTTTAACTACATGGTTGTAGCAATGTGTATCCTGGAGGCCAGGTTGGGTTCATGCCGTCACCGTGGGTGGCTAATAAGGGCTCTTTCATGGCCACCTCCAAGATGTCAAGAATTAATCTTGAACGCACTGACATCTTGCTGTTGGTTGATGCAAGCGGTGAAGTTGGTTCTTTCTGCTAAAAAAATCTGCGCGTTTACGAACTCAACGCCATCAGTCTGAATACGAGCATTTTGGAAACCATAGCTGACTGTGACATGTCTTTTATAGCGGTTGAGAGACAGTCATTTATCGGTGCAGTGCATTATATGAACGATTAGGGCAGGGGTTGGGAAGTTCTCAACCTTGAAATAGGCGGGACGATTGCGCCTTACCACTTCTTTGCGTCCTATTAAACGCAATAAAACACGGTGGCTTGGCGTGATCAAAATGATTGCTCGTTACAAAAGGCTGCGACCGAACATCGACGACACCGATCCTGGAGTAGCTGATCTCCTTCCAACTTCTGTCCAACGAAATAACATTCGCCGACATAATGCTTCATTCTCTGATTTCAAGTCAGTGACCGAATCGTTACAAAGAGAGGATGCCACCATTGGAGAATCTCAAACTTTATTCCAATCTCTCATAGACAGATATCCGAATTTTCAGTTCAATTTGAACCTTTAAACTCAAGCTTCCATCGTTCACAGTGACGCATTTCAAGATGCAATTGTAAAGGTTCAATTGGGAAGGGAACAAGAAATGCTAATGAGTGAAGAGGCCGCTGTTCGATGACTTAAAATTCCCAATACCGGTAGGGACGAAGAAGTCGAAGATACTAACCTGTCTTTTGCAAAACGGGCACTCAAGCGGCAACGACTGCAGCAATCCAACAAATCTGCTTACTTTGATACCAAATTTTACCTGCCTACATCAAATCATGTAGAGCGTCTCTTCTGTATGAGCAAGCGAATCTTTTCGGAAAGACGCCGGCGCCTGTTGCCCTGTACTCTAGAGGGGTTACTGTTTCTTAAACAGAACAGCATCCTTTGAAACATGGCGCTGGTTTCAATAGTTGTTAATAATACCAATTGTGAGGTAGGTGACCCGAACGAGTCAGAAGAAAGTGAAACTGAATAAACATGGCTCGTATATCCTCAATGTGGCTGACATAACGAGGCGATCTCTTCTCTTGTCTCTTTACAACCGCCATCGCTTTCCAATCGATAGGCGTACTGCGACATCTTTCAAGCTTGGAAATGGCAGCGAAACCCCGTACCACTTCCATACTCTGCCAATGAATCAAATCCATCATTTGCTGCGCATGCTGTGGCTGATCCGTTTTGCCACTGAAGAACTTTTTGAACCATGGACACGGTCGCGGTACCGAAGGATACGTCGCCCATCATTAAACAGAATGAAGAAGGCACTTGAATCGGGTGCTGTCACGCAAACGTTCCAACATGCAAGCCACACATGCAAACGATGGAGATGTGGCCGTACCACGCGGTCGGTCACGCTCCAGATGCCTCGATTCGTCACACAGCGTGCAATTTCGCTGTATCGAGCGCGTCTTCCGCGACGAAAGCGTCCAAAATGGAGGATGGTAATTGGGTATAGACCTGGGAACCAAAGCACGCCGCCGAGACATCAAAACCACTGTCAATCTATCAAGAGTCAGACGTCAGTTAACGTTTTTCAAGCAAACAAGCACATGACTCCTCTGCGTACCTTACGCTGCACGTAGCAGTGACCTAATTGCGCTAAATGATGTACGAGCTCGAGATCCTGTTGCTGCTGTTCAAAGTAGAGACTAGGTATAAAAAATGCCACGAGCGCAGCCACAAGAGACGTTACGAGCGCCTCGGAGCTTCCGATCCCTGTCTTTAATGCCACAACCTGGTTGTCGCGTTCTACTCCATGACGTATCAAGCACTTTTTTCAGACAAAAAACAAAAAATAATCGGTATGGTACCTTCCATTGTAGGCGGAAGAAAGGGCGCCAAGCTATTAACATATTCGCGTCGAAGTGGCAGTTTGGCATCTTGAAGCTAACAATTCCATCATACGAGCGTTTTCGTCAATATACAGGCCGCGCATCTTTCGTCAATATCTTTATTGCTCTGTTTACCCTTTTTAATTGGGATTAAAAGTCATTGTCTCCTTCAAGGATAATGAGCACCCTTTTCTTGGTTTTGCTTAGCGATTGGAACGTCGTTGCCTTTCAAGCCAGAAATGCCATTGATTGAACACAATATTGTCTCTTCAATGTATGCATTCTGATGCGAACATTCTCTAAAAAGGATATTTTTCGTTATTCCACATGAAAAATATTGTAAAAAATGTTTTTTTTGCTACCTGAGCTGGAACCGCAATCGTCCGTCCGAATTTACCTCGATCCAGCCGTCGACGAATTGCCCAAATTGTTGACTAGCTACTTTTAATGGATATAATGGACGCCATCCACTGGAGGTCCCAGCTATTTGATCTACGTCTTCCCTTATCTACCAGAAAAAAACAAGTAGGACTTCCCCGGCGCAGGCCTCAAATCAATTATGTCTCATTTTCTATACAATATATTGTAATATATTGTAGTTTGATTTCGCAATACCAATATATTGTATTGTCTTAAGATGCAATACACAATATATTTTAGGGTCGCCCTACCGGCACACCCCTCCGCCCTACGGGCACACCCCACGTGACTTACGACCAATAGAAATCCGAGAAACTGGTAAAAAAACATCTTGTTATCAAAACACGAGGCTAGCTGGATCGACGGGTCGTTCCTTTTAGGGTATAATACTTCCAAATATAGCTGTAATTTCACAGCCACTTCTATTTTTTTGCTAGCCGCGCTAGCTTACTAAGACTATTCACGAATACGAGAACGCATTGCGACAGCTAGAGAGCAGTCTCGCTATCGATCACTTTTTCCAATTGCAGAGGAGATGGCTAGAGTGTTTGAAATTTGCCCTTCAAGAGAAGTTGTACTCGCGTTTGGCATACTCAATGGCTCCTTTAACCATGTTAATAGCACGCACGCGATCCTGACGCAATACACTGAAGGAGATCAGACCCACAAGTTGACCTTTCTTATAGACGGTTGCGCCGCCACTAAAAAAAACCATTGTCTAGCTGTGCTGCCGTACGAAGCATCGCTTTGTCAACTTCTTCACCTTCGTACACTTGGGAGTCTGTTCCAGAGCAGATTGCATGATGCACAGTAATGGTGTTGTGACCACTGCTCGGATACCCAAACATCCACATTTCGTCACCTGGCTCAACGTTGTTTGAATTGCCAATACGGACCGCTGGTAATTTTCCTATTGTTTCTCGAGAAGTGCCTTCCAATTTTGTCACTGTCTTGTGCGCGCTATGATACGGTCCGTCACGTCGCCAATGTACAGTCCACTGGGTGGATCTGAGATGAATTCGCAATCTATTCGCAACAATGCGTAATCGAACTCTTCATTAGAGCACTCGGTAACCACGCGGGCATGATACTTCCATAATGGCGGTAATGACGTGGATTCTGTGGGCACCACCAATATCATATACTCGTCGCTGTAGATGCAATCAAACTGCTTGCCTTGAAGACAATGTCGGGCCGTTGCAATAAGTCCGTCCTAGTGAATGATGATACCCGAACCAACATTACAAATCTCTCCTTCTGTGGTCAGGATAGCAATGCGAACTGCCCACTGCGGTACACGCCGTACAAGTCCAGCGCGGAAATGCTTCATTTCCGCGCGCTTCTGCTTGAATCGAGCCACAGTCGTGACAAGCGTTGATTCCATGGACTGTCGCTCGTCATCCTCATCTTCGTAAAAGTCTGCAAGACACGCTGCAGCATTTAGTATCTTTATGCGCGGGCCAAATGGAATGCCGAGGTCGCGCAAGTGACCAGCATTCATTAAACATAACGACTCAATGTAAATCTCCTCAGCTTCAAACAACGCGGCATGTTTACTGAGCTTGAGCGAAGCCAATAAGCTCGACATGACTAAAAAGCTCTTTTTATTTTCCGATAATATTGTTCCAATCTCTGTGATAGATGCGGTACGTTTTGTAGTGTTTTAAATGAAAAAAAAACTTCAATGTTTTTTTTTACTAGGAACTCATTACGGGGATCATCTTGAAGCGTACTACTACAACATGATCGAAAGACTTGGATATTTAGACGCGCAAGGCAATGAAACTGTCGACAATGGAGAAATAACTTTACGCTCTTTGCTGCTTTCGGATGACGACGGGGAACCGTCGACTTTGATGTCAATACCGTGCTTCGCTCATGGTATCAACCGGGTTGCCCGATAGGGCATAACAGCTTTCGAGGCGCCGATATTGAGGATTTGGACAGAGAAGAACATCAAGGACAGGCCGATGTTGAAGAGAATCCATTGCGATACGGTTGCATTTGGAGTACGTTGTGATACCGTTTGTCAGTTGCTGCTTCAGTGAAACTAACTTTTCTTGATTTTTAGTATTGAAGCCATGACCACAGAAGCGAGCACTGCCCGAGAAGACAAAAAATCGGTTTAAAAAAAAGTACGTGATCTGGCATCTACCATCAGTAGTAGTCCTCCGCACAGAGAGCGTCTGCAGACTGGTGTCGTGCTATATCAGGAGGACTACTGTTTGTACGATCGTAAAGACGCTGATACAAGGTGGAATTTAACCTATGCAATGTTAAAGAGGGCTTTGCATCTAAGTTACATGTTATTCAATTTCAATGGACACTATCATTGCCACGTACCTTGTTTTTGCCACTGACATTTGGTCATTCCACTGTTTAGACCAAGTATCGAACTCCTTACGGCAACGCGGGAGCACGGGAGTTCAAACACTTTGCGTTGTTGCTTGAAGTGTGGGACAGGCTCAAGCAGATGTGTGACTTCATCAAACCTTTCAATTCCGCCTGGAGACATGTACCCGACCCTTGGAACTGCGCTTCCAACGTACTCTTATCTGCAGAAAAGTCTGAATCAGGTTAAGGAACAATACGATGCCGCTCATTTGGGACCTGCAGCCGAAGCAATGCTGGACAAAATCGATAAGTATCATTGCCTAGCGTTGAAACGGGACTCAAACTTGTTGGAATCAACAGGGCGGCCAGAGTAGCACGAGGACTTGGCAAGAAGGGGTAATTTTCAAGACTACTTATTATGCACGTGTGGGATCTCCGCACCAAATCATACAAAATGCATCAACGGGACCGACCCTTCGGATACGTCGCCGGGAAGTGGATCTTTCGGATACTGCAGACCGCCATCCGGATCATCAGAATCATGCTGATTCCAACGCGCCCTCCTCAAAGTGAACACTTCGAACCCGTTGCCCCTTTTGACCGTGACTCGCGCTGCCAACACCGACCATCACCATCAACCTGGTAAGTCGTTTCTTGTCCAGCGCCTTTGTGAAGGCATCCGATGGGTTGTTATCCCCTTTCACCTTCACCAGCTCGATGATGACACCACGACGTGCTTGCTCTCTAACGTAGTGCCACCGTAGCTCGATGTGCCGAGTTCGCCGACTGTACGTTGGATTTGTCGCCATCCCGTACGCAGAATGGCTGTCGATGCCAATCACCGCCTTGATCTGGTACGTCGGAAACAGCTCGCTCAAGATGTTGTACTGGGCCGTGGCTTCCATTCCTTCCTTCACAGGACGCAATGTACTCGACCTCAGCCGTGGCCAAAGCGATGATCGGTTGTTTCTTGGACAACCACGACACGGCGCCACCTGCCAACTCGAACACGAACCCTCCGGTGCTCTTTCTCGTCTCTGGGTCGCCATCCCAGTCGCTATCACAGTATCCACGTAGCTCGATGGCCCCAACCGGCCGTTCACTGCGTCTCGTGAATCGAATGGACTGGTCGACGGTACCAACGAGGTATCTGAGCACTCTCTTCACCGCACCAAAGTGCACCTTCGTTGGAAACGATACAAATCGACTCAACTGGCCCAACGCATATGCCAGATCAGGTCGAGTCGACGTCGCCAAGTACATCAACATACCGATAGCGCCACGGTAGTCAAAAGTTGAATCCTTGGTGTCGTCACACGTCGCAGGTACGTAGTTGACGTTGGTCTACATTGGGTTTCCTGACTTGTGCGCATCAGTGTACCCAAACTTCTCCAGGATCTCACTCGCATACATGTACTGAGTAATGTATACGGCATCCTCAGTCTGAGTGATCTCCATACCCAGGTACGAGTGCAACTTGCCTTGGTACTTGATCCCGTATGACTTGTCCAACTCATCGAACAGCTGAATCTTGCCAGCTTCATCATCCGTTGCACACACGATGTCGTCCACATAGATGAGCACCAACATGATCGAGTATCCATCGTTGCGGAAGTACAAACAAGGATCCGTTGCACTCCGTTGGAATCCACGCTCGGTCAACCACCTGTCAAACTCGGTGTTCCACTCACGACAGACTGACACAGGCCGTACAGTGCTTTGAGTGCCACATAGATGTGGCCATCGATCTCGCATGGAAATCCATCTATGTTCTTGACGTATTGTGGAATCTTCAGTAGGACATTCAAATACGCGGTGTTGATGTCTCCACCAAACAACGTGAGACCAAACAGTGCAGCGATAGCAACGAGTAGACGAAACGTCGACGATCTTGCCACCGGTGCAAATGTGTCGGTATAGTCGATACCAGCACGCTGGTGGTTACCCAGTGCCACGAGCCGTGCTTTTATACGAGTCACATATCCTTGCATGTCCGTCTTGCAAGCCCACACCCACATGGTGCGAATCGCCTTCGCATCTTCCGGCATCTCACACTTGGGGATTTCACCAAGATCACCTTTCGTCCTGAGAGCAGCCAATTCCTCCAACTGAGCCATTCGAAACAGATCAGCAAACTTGGAACGTCTGGCTTTGCTATTGTTCCTCGGCAACTTGAGTTTCGACGCCAGGATGGGCTTGCCATTGTGTCCAAGCACACGGGTTGCTGCAAACGCGTTCATCACGTAGTCATCGTATCTCTTTGGCTTGCGAATGGTGCTTCGGTCACGTAGTCCTGTGCGCTGCCGTTTAGCTCCCGCAGCTTCTTCCAACGAGTTGTCCGAAGGCGTTGGGTCACAACCGTCGCGCTTGAGAACACGTGCTTGCTCCATGAACTCATCGATATCTGGTTCCAGTGTCGCTACTGGCCCATCGATCTCCACTGGCACTCCACGTTGGTTCTCGCCTAGGTTATCCATATCCATGGAATCACAAACCGAGCCACAAACACCAGTGGTGGATTTACTTCCATCCGACTGTTGATCTTCTCCTGCCGACTCACCGTCGTGCAGATGGGGCTCTCCATCACGACCAGACTCACTGTCGACCGCAGGCATGTCGAGCAATGCCACGCCGTCATCCGATGCCGTACCGGCATCATCACCGCTGAGTACACTGTTGTTTTCCTTCTTCAGTTGATACTTGATCTCCATCTTCCGCCGTGGCCGGGGAGTCGTGTGACGGTTCACTTGCGTGGGAATCGCGATCCACACTACCGTTCACAGCATTGGCAGAATCGTTGTTGGCATCATCATCAGTATTGGTATCTACACCGGTATCCGTGTCCTGGGAACCTGCACCGACCGCACGATTGTCATTATAAACCGTGGGGTCATGGAGGTCCACTCCATAGTTCATAGAGGCATCCTCGTCTTGTTCATCATCGTCGTCTGCGTCCACTTCCACGCCCCCATCAATTTCGACTGCACTTGACATAGACACGTAGAGATTGACAACACTACGCAGCGACGATGAAACTTGGTCGCCACTGGGGCCGATTGCGGCACCACTCACTGCGCCACTACTTGACGATGCGTCGTCATCGCTCGACTCCCCATCTCGATCAAATCGAAGCCAAGATCCAACCGGTGGTCGATCAGGGTCGACCGAGTGTCTATCGCGATAACACACGCTCTCTTCGATGCGAACAACAGACAAGAACTTCTTCGTACGCTCTCCAGGAAAGTACACCAGGAACTCCACCACATCCTCGACGTAGCCGAGCAAGTAGCCGATCTTGGCGTTGTGCATATCACGACGACGATCAGATGTATCGGGCACGTGCACGTAGACAAGTGCACCGAATTTACGGATGTGATGAATGTCCGGCTTGACCCCGAACATCTTTGTGTACGGCACTGCACCTGCACCCTTGCAGTAGGTACGATTCTTGATGTACACAGCGTTGATGAGTGTTTCCGGCCAAAACGAGCGTGGCAATCTTGATTACTCCATTTGCACCCGGGTCATCTCTGCCAACGATTGATGGGCTCGTTCACACGGGTTGAGTTGTGAGCTCTTGGGGCCCACCTTGATGTGCTCTATTCCCCGCGACTTGTACCAGTCGTCCATCTCACCGTTAACGAACTCGCGTCCCTTGTCCGTCAGGACTTGTTCAACTGGGTACTCCATCCCATCGTCACCAAAAACTTCACGCTGCACAATCCGTCGGATTCCCCGTCCAGCGTGGCGTTCCGCCCACAGCACGTACTGCTTCATCAGCGCATTTACAAGCGATTCTTTCTTGTAGGTGAGAAGATGCACCGTCAGGAACCTAGAGTATGCATCTATGATCACCAACACTGCACTGAACCGGGTCCCGTTCGACTTGCTCGGGAACATGAGATCAGCATAGGCGATCTGGTTTGGTGCCGATACCGTGCGATCGAGCTTCTTTCGGTGTCTACTTTCCCGTTGTTTGCCCAAGTGGCACGCGTCACATGCCGTGTGCTCACGTTTCGTCACTAACATACCATCCACCATCCCGCGGTCAGACATCAGCTTCACATACTGAGTACAAGTGTGAGCTAGCCGCTCATGCCAGACCTTCAAACTGGCAACACCGTCCGCCGTGGTGAAGTTCACGTTCACGTCGTCATCTCGTGGAGTGGCATCAGGTGGAGTCGTACCAACGGGGTACGAGTAGAACTTGTATGAGCGGCCAAATTTCTCTGCGTTCAGCAGAACCTCTCCAGCCTTCATAATCCTGTACCGTCGGTGAAGTCGATCGTACTCGTACTCGAAAGCCTGGTCTTCCACATGTCCCGATGACAACAGACTGTACCGTGCCCCGGGGAGGTAAAACATCTCATCCACGTAAAATCTCACTCTCTTCCCATCCACCTCAGTCACTAACGCGACTGTGCCTATTCCTTCGACGCTCCCTCTCACATCGGGGAACACACCACTTGCATTAACCTCGTAGCTCTCAGCAAACTCTTCGAAAGTCACAAAGTAGTCTCGATTGCCGGTTACGTGGGCATCCGCCCCTGAATCGAAATACCACAGGTGTTCAGTCGAACCCAACGGCTGCTGGTGATTGACTTGGCCGCTCATTGGCCCGCCATCAGTGACTTTTGCCACGCCGCTTCCAGACGCATGCGTGGATTGATGTCCACCACTACAAAAGACGTTTGTCTTCTTCGTTATAGCGCCTCCGCTGCCTTCACCGGAAGACGGCTTCTTGGTCTTGGGGCAATTGACTTTGATGTGACCAGTACTCTTGCACTTGAAACACCGTCGGGCGCCGGCTTCACCACCGTTCCCACTGTTCTTTGCTCCCTTGTCATCACCTTTGGCATTTCACTTCCCACCAGTCGCTTGACCACGGCCAGCTTGGGCTTGTATATCGGCCACTTCCTGTGCCGCCAACAGCATCCGATGGCGCACATCGGTCGGATCGAGGTTGGCTCGATATGAACCGAACTTGAGGACGGATTTGAACGAGAGAAAGACAGAATGATGGGGCAAACTCTTCAGCATCAAGTCAATCATTTCAGTGTCGTGGACCTTGAATTCGAGCTGCTCCAACTCGCGCTTCTTGTTGAACATCTGGTCCAGGTGCAGGTTCATATCACCACCCAACCGAAACGACATGTTCTCCAACTCCGACCGCAACCGCCGGATCTTGTGCGCACGCAACACTGCATCCTTCTTCGTCTCGTACAGCTCACACAGAGTCTCCCACATATCCGAACCAGTGTTGGCTTCCCGCAGCTGGGCTGCAACCGATGGTGGGACGGACATGTCGATGTACATGCGGACCTTGTGTTCCTTCTTGGTATCGGATTCCTTCTTCTCCACAGAGTCGATAAGATCTTGTTTAGCGAAGAAGTTGGTCATGGCACGCTTGTACGTATCGCAATCCTTGTCATCCCATTTCTTGGAGAGGCCGTATTCGTGGTACTTCATCTTGTACTCCGCCATATTGATTCCTATCGATTTTCACTTGGGCTCATAACCCTGTTGGAATCAACAGGGCGGCCAGAGGAGCACGAGGACTTGGCAAGCAGGGGTAATTTTCAAGACTATTTATTATGCACGTGCAGGATCTCCGCACCAAATCATACAAAATGCATCAACGGGACCGACCCTTCGGAACCGTCGCCGGGCAGTGGATCTTCGGGATACTGCATACCGCCATTCGGATCATCAGAATCATGCTTATTCCAACAAAACTATCTTTCAACTCTTTTGTATCACCGGTTCACTATGAAATGGTTTGAGCATCCCAAAAAATAGCCCCGAACTTGCAATTTTATGTTCGGAGCGTTTCAATTATCACGAGTTGTTTCCTCAGGGGTTACGCAAATTCAGAAAGCCAAAGCAGCCGATATACAGCACTAGGTCCAGTGGAAGTTGTCAATTCATCTTCAACTTCAGCAAACACGTCTTATAGAGAGCAAATCTTTGGTTGGGACCGCAACAATGGTGAGAACGGGGGAGAAGTTGCGCGGAACACCCTGGAGGATGAGGCTAATTTCTTCTTGTCCCTTAACACGTAAGATCTTGTTGATGCTTGCCTGCTAAATTGATGTAGGGTTCTCCAAAGCCAATCCCGATAGTGGCGCGAATGGCCAAAGCCATACTGTCGGTTCCGGCAACCAGTGCGCCATTGGAGAAAGTATTCTCGTCTGGTTTACGGACACTAAGATGGAATAGGAGCAGGCTTTATGGAGAGGTAGCAGCGGCATTGGTATGCTTGAAACATTTTACAGAATGAGAAGCTTTCTTGAAATCGAATACTTGGTTAATGACGGAAGGCAACGGTTTTTCCGGGCCTTTCATATCTTTTCAGTAGTGTCTGTAATCAATAATCATTTGTAGGAGCAGCTAGCTTGTTTGATCATTTTTCTCTTCGAAGATCCATATGACATGATCCATGGATGGAGCCATAAAGTGGCAAATTCTGGCATATCGGAAAACAATAAAAAAAACCTGGATGAGGAATATCAGATACCCTTGGTGTAGCAGGTGCGTTCACGCACGGTGCGGCTAGCGCACAGAGGAATACTTTCCTTCAGCGGCGATACGCCGCTACTTAGACGATACACCCTTATATAAGGGATTAGCAAGAGATCGCTCTCTTACTCGGGGCCAAGATTCCCTTAGTTTACAGTTAGTAAACACTAACGCCTTGTTACAAGGCTTCCCTTAGAAAGGAGGTAGCTAAGGGAGGTGCTCCCTTTTGCTACAATACTCACTGCGCGCGCGCCCGTTCGGGGTCGTGCGACTAGCATTAGGGCTGTCAATGGACCGGACGGGCCCGCGGGCGTACGGGCTGGGCCAGGGCCTGACTTCCAAGGCCCGCTTGCTACGTGGACGAACCGCGGTGCCAGCGGATTACACACGGGCCGGGCCAGGGCCGAGACTTTAAGGCCCGACCCGCCCATTTAGTGTATGGTGTCTTTGTTAATTCCTGATATGTAGGGTTGGAGAGAACATTCTAGGAGATTTTCTATCCCTTAAATTTCGAGTTTTTGATCTTTGGAGGTACTGGATGTAAAGCAGAGTGCTCCCCAGGCATCCCAGAAATTTTCCTGGCTTATCTACCCCCAAGAATCCACATCATTACCACACCTCCGATGGACGACGCTGTTGATATCGCTGATGACACCATCCTATCGGTGGCATCTGAATATAGCAGCGAACCTCCTGGAGCTTCGGTAGCTGACATCTGAAGTATTTACCACTTCAGACTTGATACACTTGGTACGTCTTGGTTTTCTTGCATCAACACATGCTGGGTGTATGTTTATCAATTACTCACCCATAATTCCCGGAACTAGCCAGTGAACCAAAAGACATCTGCAATCACTGAAGGCACGTTTTAAAGGAAAAGAGGCAGCTCTGGTACCAGTCATCTTCTGCATCATCTGAAGAAGTCATGTCCCAAGTTCAAGTCCATTGATTAAGGCCAACAGACACTGTCCTTCACCAAGGCTGTTAGCTCTGGGAAGCTCATCACGCATGGGTTTTGTCAAGAGCGTAGCCTTCAAGATCTTGCCCGGATGGTCATCATGCAGGAGTACCCTTTCAACATTGTCGAAGATTCTGCATTCCGCACATTCGCCACAAACCTCCAGCCGAGATTCAAGATGATTTCTCGGGGTACTCTTCGCTCCGACTGCCTTTCCATCTACGAGGACGAAAAAGACCAAGCTCCACAAGCTACTGGCAGATGCACCCGGCCGGCTGTGTTTGACCACCGATCTGTGGAAGAAATCGCTGGCTCTGGAGTATATGGCAATCACCTGCCATTGGATCGACAAGAATTGGAAGCTTCAGCGCCGGATTCTGAACTTTGGCATGATACCATCTCCCCATGGCGCCGAACATCTTACGGAGGTTTTCGAGAAGGCCATTGGACCAGCAAACTGGAGCATTGACAAAATGGTATTGGTGCCTGTCCACTGTTTGAACTGCCAGTATATTTACTTGAGCTAATAATAATTGTTTGGGAATAGCTATTCACTCTCACAGTCGACAACGTGTCTTTGAATGACAACCTTGCTGCAAAAATGAAGGATCATCTTGGCGACAGGAATGTACTACCCATCATCGTCATGTTCTTTCATGTCCGCTGTTGTTGCCACATTCTGAACCTAATCGTCAAGTATGGGCTAGTTTCCGTCAAGGATATAGTTGACAATGTAAGGAGCTTTGATGACATATGTTCATAAACTCATACATACTAATAATCATTCATTTTTACCGTTCCGATCCGCAACTTTATCAAGTATGTTCGATTATCTCAAGCTCGTAAGCAGCGTTTCATGGAACTATGCACCGAAATGCAGATCTCGACCAAGAAAGGGCTCTCTCTGGACGTAGATACAAGATGGAATTCTACATATCTCATGCTTGTGTCTGCGCAACCGTTCAAGGCGGTCTTCACACGTCTTCAGACAGACACGGGACCGAGACTTCAAGATTGCTCCGTCAGCGGCAGACTGGCAGAAGGCTGATGCATTGGCTAAGTACCTGAAAATTTTGTATGACAGTGAGTGTCACATATGTATGTGTTCCGCAATCTGAGATGTTTACTAACACAATCATTCTTAGCCACTGTCCTCTTTTCTCGGTCGCATTATCCAACTGCAAATGTCTACTTCAACGAAGTCGTCAAGGTTCAGGAGGAGATGCTAAAGGGCAGCCGTGATCCCGACCCATTCATCCGGACAATGACGCGGCCAATGCAGGAGAATTTCGACAAGTACTGGCGAAAGCTCAGCGTCGTCCTTTCACTTGCTGTGATTCTTGACCCGCGGTACAAGCTGCAACTCGTCAAGTTCATATTTGACAGATTGTACATAATGCATGCGCCTGAAAAACTAGCTGAAGTGAAGAAAACGTAAGTTTTTTGTTTGGTCAGACATAGAACATTATCCAAGCTTGGTACCATACTAATGTTCTGATTCACAGGTTGCTTGACCTTTACCACATCGAATATTCCAGGCACGAAGTGGTTTCTGCTGCAACCGCTGCCAACACAGCTACCCGTGACGCTTCCTCACTTCTGACGAGCACGTCAAATTCCTTGGACTACTTTGAACGCTACATAGCTGGACAAGATCATCCAGGCCTGAAGAAGTCGGAGCTCGACCGCTAACTTGAGGAGCCGCTCATGTCTCGTGCGGTGTCATTCGACATCCTCCAGTGGTGGAAAGACAAGACTACCATGTATCCTGCACTCGCAATAATGGCTCGAGACATCCTTGCCATCCCCATTTCAACAGTCTCTTCAGAATCAGTACGTTTCTTGTTCTTCTATCGTGTGAACATGAAGACTTAACTCGGATATTTACTCATGCATTTATGTGTCTGTCAATCTTTATTCCACAGTGTTTCAGCACGGGACGGCGAATCATCACCCCATGGTGTAGCCGCTTGTCGACGGAAATGGTCGGAGCGCTGATCTGCGGTCAGGACTGGTTACGAAATGGAGACATTGGCGATGCCATTCCTCTGGAGGAAGAGATGGAGGAGAACGGAGAGGATCTACCCAACTAGTAGATAACATGGCACTGTTTTTCCATGCCTCAATTAAGTTTAAGAATAAAAGGGTGGTGGTGGGAGAAGGTGGATATATGAGGTAGTGGTGGTAGTCGACCTAGTCGATGTACCAACATTGGTGAGTGATGATAATACCAAACGCTTGTTTTTCATTCGGCCATAGTCTACTTTTCTGTATCAGTATCAAATGCTCAATATTCTTTGAAGTTTACGTTCTGAGGTGCATTGACATGTTTTTCGTGTCCGAATAGAGCTGCGCCACTGACGGGCGTTCCTGAAATCAAATGGGCCTGAGCCGGACTTGGACTCGAGATATGCATGGCAGGCCTGGATCCGGTCCTGACAGTCCGGCCCGTGGGCCGGGCCCAGATCTCAATAACTTGGCCCGTCTTCTCACGGGACGGGCCGTGGGCGACGTAAGTCCCGGCTCGGCCCGGACCATTTACATCCCTACCTAGCAGTATTAGAGTATTTTGTAAAGTGATTTATATTTAATATGTAATTAGCCTAATTAATAAACTAATGTAAACTATATGTAATACTAAGTAGAACTTACTCAATTCGTACCTAGCTAAAATGTAGTGTACACCACCTGTGTACGAACACGTGGCTGGCTGTCACGCCTCCACCAAGGGCCCCTTCCCTGATTGGTTAAAATACCAATGGTCCAAAACCGGTCAATACTGACCCCAACCGTAGTGTACTCACGTACACCACATACCAAATGTAACCCGAATGTATCCCTGTTACATCCTCCCCCATCAAGACTATTGCTTACGCAATAAAACAATTTTAGTTGGAGAACTCCAACTGCCAGAACCTCTGGCTAACCATGAGCACGATTAGTGGTGATATGGAGTCTCCTCAAAAAGAGGAGGTAGACTATTCCGAGAACTCGGAGGTGGATGCCTTGGGGATATCTCCCCAACGGCTGACTGCTACGACAACGCCGAACGGCGATGTCGGCAGCCTAATCCGTTCCCCACACTTGGGGAAAATGCACTAACTCGTGCGCCACCCCTGCCAATGTCGGATGATACATCCGGAACGCCGAAGGCGATCATAACCAATGAGCTGGACGCAGCTCATGAAAGCCAACTTGCCGCACAGGCACTAAGGGCTGCGTTACGCGCCCCCAAACGCCCGCCACAGGCGGCGTATAATTTTGAAGGTCCTCGTGACCTTTCAAAGTGGGCTAGGCGTATGGTAAGGAATGTATTGGCATCCTATACCCCTTCCCCTGCGGCTGAACAGCCGTATTAATGTGAACGCCGGGAGAAACTCCGGCAACAACTGCTCACGCAAAAGCATTTCACTAGCGTCTCATACCGAGAACGCCTCGACAGGCAGGCACAGGGTGCCCATGTTGAGAACCTCCGCGAGGTTCCTATCATCCTTTCTCCGGGAGAAAATTCCGAAGATACAGAGAATAAATTCCGCGCTTGGGAGGAAGGGGAGAAGCTCCTCCCCAGCTTCAATGAGCTGCACAACAGCTATTCCCGTCGTGACGTTTGGGTGGAGAGGGCGTTGCGCCTGGCATTCGCCAGAGCCAAAGCGATGGAGCTATTACGTGCTCCATATCGCACGCGCTACGCCAGCGCCCCTGCCCCCACCACGGTGCCAGAGGACAGTGTGAGCGCCACATCTGCCTCCGGCGAACTCCCAACTATTGGGATTGAAGGGGATTCTCGCGCCCCTTTGGTCGTTCACCTGCAGTGGGATTCTACCGCTCGAAAGCATCAACGACGTCGCGGAAATCCTGCCGTAGGGGAGTCTCGGACTCCCATAAACTCTGTGAGTGTGGATAACCCTTCCACTTTACCAGATACTGGGTTTGACCCCGATGATGGCGTCACGCCATCAGACGCTCCACATGATAATGTGGAGTCCCCTCCGCATCGAGCATTGGAGGGGGAGGTCGCGCAATTGCTACATGAGATTCGTGCGCGCTGTGATCGACACAGCCGTCACATCTATGATGTCCACGAGAGACTTCGCGATGAGTGGGATACCACTGAACGCTTCGAGAGGCGGATTGCCTCTCTCGAGACTACCGTTGCGCAACTTCGTGGTTGCATTTTAGCCCTGTCGGGGTTCCTCTGCCCTGCCGTTTCTTACGTCTCTTATGGCTATCCGCCTTACCGACCCCCCTACAAGAGGGGACACGCCTCCGGGTCCTGGTATGGCTTAAGCATACCCACATAGAAGGCTGGATGCGTACGCATCGCCTTCGGCATGTCCAAGGTATACGACAAGCCCTTTCGGGATAGTACCTTAAAAGGATCCACAAACCTGGGGCGCAGTTTATTACGCAACACGTTGGAAACTGCCTGTGTAGGAAGATTTTTAGCGTTTAACAAAACACTTTCTCCTACTTTGTAAACCTGTTCGTTACGCCGCCCTTGCGGTCAGCCTGATCCTTCTGCTTGTGTTGGCTTTCCGCCATGGCATCGCAGACGTGTCGTAAGACACTAAGGCGCGTCGATAAGAACTTATCGATGTGCTTCCGCACAGATACAGGGCTCACATCAGGGAATCCTCCCTCCCCCTCAATCCCTGGGACACACACACGTAGCGTCAACGGAACCCTC
>CM047587.1:45382634-45393350 GCA_026184515.1 Peronosclerospora sorghi | reverse complement strand
CGTTCCCACCAATCCGATCGCTGACCAGCTGATCGGCACGCCGTTGACAGAAGGTGACCAAAATTTTTCCTTCGCTTCGCCACAGCCGCCCCTGAGTCTGGTCGCAGCCGCGCAACGGTAGCGACCCGATCTCACCACCAGTTAACCCTTTCGACAGCATTTGACCTCCTTGACCTTCACGGCAACCAACATTCCACCAATGGACAGGTCTTCGGCCCCTCCTTCACCAGGTATGCGCCCCTTGTACGTCTGATCTCCTTGTAACTTCTCTTGACGCTTGATCATGCAGGTGCCCTGTGCGACGAGTCACCACACATCGATTCCCTTAGCCGATCGACCCGATCGACAGCTCTTGCAGCACCCCAGGTTCCAACAGACCGGATGGGGATCAGATCGGTTCTGATCAGCTTTGAAAGACCATCTGCGACCTTCAGTCGGAGCTGGCCACCAAGAATGCATCGTTCCTGCAGATGCGGAAGGATGTAGACACCTTGACCCCCTTGGCTGCGCAGTTGAAAGATGTTCTCGCCGAGAACGCACATCTCCGGGCCCAGCTTGCCCAACAAGCAGCGCGAGGTAAGTCGATCGATCCGATTTTCACCTTGGAACTTCCCTAACCTCTCTTCGTATGCAGATCGGTTGCCCACTGACATCGCTCAAGCGTTTGACGCCTTGCTTGCGGCTGCTCGACAGTCGCGTGACCACTGCGTTCAGATCCGCCCCATATTGGACGGGATGATCGGCGCTCGGCATGATCTGTCTCGCCTAGAAGCGTACTGGTCACACCTCCGGGAACAGCTCGCGCTGGTCAACCGGCAGAGGTTGGAGGATCAGTCCGACCGGACCCTACTCTGTACCCAACATGGTGACCTAGAGCGGCAGATCAGCGAGCTACAGGTCGTGGTCAAGGGTCAGGTCGATAAGGTTTGGTCTTTCCAGAGCCAATCGGACACCTGGACCCAGGCGTCAGACCGCCGTTGGGCTGCCGTAGAGCAGTGCCATAAACAGCTGACCGACTTGCTGTACCGGCGTCCGGCTATTAGCTCCAGCGCGGACCGGTCTGCATCGGCCGTTCTGGTCGACCTACACCAAGTTCGGGAACAACGTCACCCATTGGCTAAAATTCGCCACTACAAGATTTCGAAAACTTCCAAGCGTAAACGCAAGGACGCGTCGAGGGGCACAAGGGCGCGGGGCATAGCTCGCGACTCCGAATTCGAGTAGAAGTGGGCGGTGCACCAAAAGAAAGCCAAGACGACGGCGCATCTCTCAAGCCCAAGATCGGCTGCAAATCACAATTCTAACATCGCCAAATCTCATGCGCCCTCGCGCCCCCGTGCTGTTCGTACCCAGCACACAGAGGTCTCCTCCGGAGGGGACTCGGACAGCGGATCGGGAGATTCTGAGTTCACACTCAGCGCGTTATCTAAGTCCCGGTCCGATCAGTGTCGAGGTCCTGCTCCGATGAAGTCTGCATCGGGGACTGATCAGGAGATCAGTTCCCAGAGTAACGAAACTGCACGGGCTCGTGAACCATTCGGATCGGCGCCTTCCTGCCAGCCTGGCACTTCTGGACTACGCCGTCACGCTCGATTAAGGGAATATCGATAGGAGATCGACCTCTCCCATCGCGGACTTTCGACGCCATTATGCCGTGGTCACCGGGGCATATCGGTAGCTTGCACCGGTCAGCCCTGACCAAACAAGGTCTCGTCCAGTTTCTGTCCTGACCCGACTTTTGGCTCTTCCCTCCAGCTCCGAAGGCTCCTGACCCATCTGCATGGCGGGTGGACCTGGTTACAGCACCACATATCGCCCGTTTGTATGCAGATAAGCCATGGAAAGTGTTCATCCGCCCCAAGACGGGGTTCATATTTGTGCCGGCTGCCTGGGTTGACTCGTTCTTTGGTCGAGTGAAAGCCTTCAATGAAGCCCACAGCCAGGCGATCTGGGAGTCTACGCACTATCTATTGCTTCCTCCTGACCGATTGCAACATGACCAAGGTCTGGTCTCGTTCCAGAAGAACCGGAAGAGGCGCCGGATTCGGGCAGGCGAGGCCTGGCAGACCCTATGCCAGTTTATTCTGGAAGGGATGATGGCCCGCGAATGCGACATCGACATATTTTTATATCCTGTGGTTCTTCATATGACCAAGCGTCGGGTTGAGAAAGCCGGGGTGTTGGCTGACGACGGCGTCTGGTATCCTGGTCTCCACTGTGACGAGCCAATTGCAGACCTGAAGGACGCCTTGATACAGATGGATCGGAAGGAGCCTTGGCGTAATCAGTTCCAGGACCAGATTGTAGATCACCCGGCGCTGACTATCGGTCGCCTGTGGGGTGATTGAGAATCTTGATACAGCAATATCTGACCAGATAATTCATAATATATGTCATCATTCTTTCAAAAATTTTGATCACCTGGTCACTTGACCAAAATTCATCACTTTATCCAAACTTGCACCAACACGTTATCATATACAGTTCCATTCACATCGTGAAAATCATCATCACGTTCGTCACTCCACCACTCCAGTTCATCACAGTTTAGCATATGTTCACAATAATTCAGACCTTACACATATTCACACCGATCGGTCTGATCGGTGCTACTGCGTGTCTTGGTCTGCATCTTCATGAGTCTGCATCACTGCGAAGCGATTCCGACTGACTCGTTCTCTCTCTAACTCTCGTAGCAGTGCTCCACAATTTAGATCAAGTTAATCTATCCAAGCTGCTTCATCATGATCTTTCCACCGGACCAGATATTCTCGGTGGGTACGACCGAAACGTGTCTTCTTGACCGATCGGACATCTAGCACCTTCTCCACCTCGAATTCGTCCTCCTCCAATGGCCTTTCCCAACTGTCCTCCGGCAGCAGAGCTTCATCAAAATCGAATCTCTCCGCTTCATCCACCAGACAGGGTGTTTGGGTCCGATCGGGTAACTCTCTGACCAACTTCAATTTGGACACATGCACGATCGGAAAAACTATATAATCAGTGCCGCTCGTGATCAGACGGGCAGCATGCTCACCGATCAGCTCTGCTACACAGAAAGGACCGTGCTACATATGAGCCAACTTCCTTGCATAACCTTCCTTGACCCGATCGAGATATAACAAGACCCTCGCCCCTGGTTCAACACCGTGAGGTCGGACCTGATCGTTATTCCGATCTGCTCGATCTTGTGTGGCCTGACGCAACTTTTCGTTGACGACTTCCTTCGCATGTTGTTAGTGCTTCTGGACCTGCATAAGCCAACGGCGGGCATCGCGATCACGGGTCCGAGTGCAACCGATCGGTATCGCCGCTTCAAGTGTCGATCGAGGGTCCCATCCATACGCCAGATAGAAAGGCGTCTCTCCTCGGACCCGATCGGTTGAAGAGTTGAGTGCGAATACCAGTCTTTCTGCATACTCATCCCAGTCACGTTGGTCTGGGTCGGCCGCATACATCTTGATCGCCCTTGTTATTGTCTGAACCATGCGTTCAGCCGATCCGTTCGCTTGCGGACGATATGCCATCGTCGCACTCTGTTTCTGGCCTAGCATGTTATTGAACGACCGGAACACCTCGGCCATAAAACCGGGTTCCCGATCGTGTCTGATAACTTCGCTGGCGCCGAACCTTCTAAACACGCATTCTTCGTAACTCTGGGCGATCTGCTCCGCAGATCGGGATGCACTAGCCTTTGAAATCACCAGACCGGTGAATAGGTCGACCCAGATCAGCAGCTCAGTGTTGCCGCGTGTCGATCTGGGCAGTGATGGTATGTGGTCCATCGCTATCACCTGGAAAGGGTAGGTAGCCTCGATATTTCCGGGCGATCGGCCCTTGATTATCGGTCTGCCCTTTCCGGTCTCGCAATCCGTGCAACAGCCCACATATTTCTGCACGCTTCGAAAAAGTCCTCTCCAGTGAAAGTGGGCCCTGATCTTGTGATATGTTCTGCCTATGCCTTGATGTCCCCCTTCTAGACTCACATGGAAGTCATGAAGGACATCCGGCTGCAGCAACTCAGGGATCACCAGTTTCGCCACTCGATCTCGATCGGCACTGTCTTGATCAGTGTCGCGGAAGTAATATAGCAATCCATTTTCACCCACATCGTAACTGTCCGCGATATTGGCACACTCTTTCACCTGACCATTTGTCAACTTGGACAATTCACCGCGCAGATAAGCCTTCAGGTTGACGATCCACTCTTCTTCGTCCTGCGCCTTGAGGATCCGTTCCGCCCTTAGCTGTTGTACAACGTACTCACTCAGCCTTTCCTTGGGGAACGATCGGCGAGACTTCCGAGCTCGCGATCTGGTTGCGGCCATCACATTCACCTGACCAGGGCTGTCCTTGGGCTTGATCACCTCCGGGAGCCTGTTTATGTCCATAAGTTCCTGTAAAACGGCTTCCTCGGTGATCGTCGCCCCGGTCTGGTCTCGCATGGCTTGGGTCGCGAGGTGATCGTCGCTTCTGTTACAGTCCCGTTTCACGTGCAACAGCTCGTGGTTGGGGTAGTATTTCAGCGCTTTCATCACCCGATCATTTAGCAACTTTAGCCGTGGCGCCTTGCAGTCGATCTCCCCGGTGATCTGCCTTATCACTAGGTTGGAGTCACCACATATGATGATCCGCCCTTTCTGTTGTGATGACAGCAGATCAAGACATAGATGTAGACCCCGATATGCTGCCTCGTTGACCGTTATGTCAGGCGTGAAATCGGTAGCGGCTGCGACTATAGACCATTGTGGTAACTTCCACAGTATGGCACTATAGGAGCCGACCTTCTTCTTCTCGCTGGCCGACCCGTCAAAACCCAAAACCAGGAGTTCCTCATCCTGATCGACGGTCGGCGGTGGCCGCGAGATTGACTGTTGAGGTTGCTTCCTTGGGGCAATCGCCACTAAAGCCTCATCCACTTCGGACCGAGGGGTGATACTGGCAGCTAATGTGCCCAATATCTCTTCCTCTCCCTTGGTGCACTTGACGACCTCGAGAGACCACTGCTACAAGATAGCTGACCATCTGCCGAGCCGACCGTCCATCCCATTGGATGATAATAAACAGGCCAATGTCGACTTTCTTGAAAGGACCTTTACAGATCGTCCGACCAGTAGGTTGTAGCACACATCCAAGATCCGTAGTAAAGCCAGAACTTCTTTTTCGACGATCCCATAGTTGAACTCGTTCGGCTTCAATGTCTGGCTCGTACAAGTGACCGGGTGGTACACTCCATCATGTTCTTGTACTAGAGTGGCCGAAATGGCCCACTTACTAGCATACACAATGACGATCGGCACTTTCTCCGGATCGAAGTGCTTGAGAATCGGTGCCGTCGCCATCTTGGCCTTTAGCATACTGAAAGCAACCTTTCCACGCCTGATGTGATCCTCTGCCTCCACTTGCGGACAATCTGCGGGCAGATCAGAGTCGCTGCCCTCCCGTAAAGTTTCCCGATCTTCTTTGCGCAACATATGGTAGTCGACTTCCCGGAGCTCGTACAGCACGGCCGCGTAAATCGCAAAGTCTTCAATGAAGCGGCTGTAGTAATTTAGGCTTCCCAAGAAGGACTGCATTGCCTTCAGCGATCTGGAAAACGGGAGGTTATTCAGTGATTCCAGATCTTTGGGATTGGCCTCCAGCCCACTGAACGACACCATATGACCCAAATAGGCGACCTTGGACATGCCCCAATAACTTTTCACAGCACTGATCGACAGTTTCCAGCGATCGCATGTCTCCAACAAACGTTCGACCTTCTCGTACAGATCGCTCCATGACGAGGCAGGGATCAGAATGTCGTCGATATACGATCGCCTTCCCAGAACGGACGGTCTCCTCTCCCGGTCAGGTTCACCCTCTGTAAACACATCATAATTTTTGGTGAGGTCCTGATCGGTGCCGATCTTGAAATGTCCATACAGTGCGTTGTCGATCAGCCTCTGGTAGATCTGGGGCGCGTTCTTCAACCCGAACGGCATACGGTTCCACTCGAACAGACCGAACGGAGTAACAAATGCGGAGATCTCGCGAGCCCGATCGGTCATCGAAACCACCCAAAATCCACTTGCCATGTCTAGTGAGCAATACCACAGAGTCTTGTCAAGGTCTTCTAGTAGATCGCTGATCAGCGGCATCGTGTACACCATAAGCTTGGTCAACCGATTTACCAACCGATAGTCGATACACAACCTGATGTCGACACCGTTCTTCTTGATCACGATCACGATCGGTGAGGCCCATGGAGAGGTCGACGGTCTGATGATCTTGGTAGCCAACAGTCCTTTAATAAGGTCAGACAATTTTTCGCGGTACTGTGGCTCCACACGTCGGCATCGCTGGGCGATCGGCTTGGCATCTCCAACGTTGATGTCACAAATCGCTCCGCGAGCAGCAGGGGGTAAGGAATTGCCTTTACCGATCAGCAGATGTTTCTTCTTCCATATGATCTGCTTTAGCTGATCGATCTGATCGGGACTGTTGAGATCCCGATCGCCCACTTGCAGATCGTCCATAGTAACCTCGGGCGGGTCAGCAGACACTTCAGGGAGGACTGCCATCTGGCTCTCCAACTCCTGAATGTATTGGTTCCCGCCCTCATGGATGCAGACCTGGTCATCTTCCGGGGCAATAACACCCAAACCGTCCTGATCGGCTGAACACTGCTGTTCCCGATCGGCGTGCTGCCCTTCACCGACATCGACCTGCTCAAGCGTGCCATCATGGTCCGCCCCAGTCTCGCCATGCTTCCCTTTTTCTATTTACGGCTCCGCTGTCGCCTGTTCTTGTGTCGCCACCACGTTAACGAACTTTGGCTCATCTACTTGATGGTCCACCGTATCCGGCGCCTGCGGTGCCTTTCTTCGAACTAGCATATTCCTAGGGGTTACATAGCTGGGTCGTTCCACCATAGGTGAGGTATCTTCTTCCACCGATCCATCATTGCTGACCAGATCGGTGGTCGCTTGGTATGCCAAGTTCTGCCACTCAACATACCGTATCGATCTGATAGAGACGAACCCCATCTTCCTTGGCACTTTCCCTTCTGCCAGCCACATGCCAACAATCGTGTTGTTGTCGAGCGTAAGCGGCTTGTCACTGATATTAGTGACTCGGACAAAATCATGTCGGCCGGCGCTCTTCACAAAGTCGACACCCACCGATCACCCCTGGTCACCCATAACTTCCTTGAACGAAAACCTTTATCGACCGGGGTGTCAGCGGATTGGCCGACTGGAATGGTGGCATCTTGATCCCACCTGACCAGATCGTTGTACGATCCGTATAGGGGCCGGTGACCAGCTAACTAGATCTGGACCTCATCCGGTAGTGTAAGCACTCCATGAGACAGATCAAGGCGAATACCCGCCGGCACCATGAAATCCATGCCTAACAGGGCATCCTGACCGGCCAGCTTACCAACCCAAGCACTGAAGAAGTAGACCACGAACCCGATAGGGTGATCTTCACGCGTGTCCTTCCTTCGGTCATATAAGAATTTTCACCGATCCCGAAGCATTCTTGTCTCTGGGTATCGTCTATACGACATCCGACCTTACGAGAAAAGGCGGAGTCAATAATCGAGACTTCAGCCCCAGAGTCGAACAACATCGTCGCTTTCTGGTTATTTATCTTACCACAGGCTTTCGCCTGCTTAAACCATTTGTCCGGAGCATGATACTTCCAGTATCCGCGAGACTCTCCAGGCAGCAGATCTAGCTGCATGACCACCTTCGATCGGGAATATTCATCGGTCGTGAGATTGTAGACCGGATGATCCCGATCGATGCAATTGAGAACAGAACATGTATTGTCGGTTTTATTCTCCTTGCCGACATATTCATAGATGCCAAACGTAGACCGCTCGGCTCGATCCAGATTCCAACCTGGCGAGCGTTCTACTTTAACATCTTTTCCACGTCAGGTGGAAGCATCCCCGCGTGCTTGACCGGCACATACCACTTGCACATCAGGTTGAAGAATTCTTCCATCTTGCAGTGGCCGGCCTCGTGGATCTCTCCACATGACTTGCACACGAAAAGGCAGTGATCGGTGGGGTGGCCGCGTCTTTCGCATTTCTTGCATATTAACTTCTTCCAGCAGCCCCGATCATCATGCTTGTTTGACCCGCAGTGAGAACACTTCTTGCGGGGTCGGTCCGGGTCAGACTTGGTTCCGCTCCTGCCCTTCCGATCTGCCTGGTCAGGCGTCGATCTGGTTTTCGGGGCAGGTTACGCGACGAATATATGGCGGTCCTCGTCTGACTCCAGACTGGACTGGCCGCTGCTTTCCTCTTCCAACCCAGTGCTGTCCTCAGCTACGATCGCCTTAACAGCACGGGCCGATCTGGTCAAGGGTCTCTTCACCGGATCGGTCTGGGTCTTGGATCTGTAACGACCTGATCCAACGGCGCCCTTTGATCTCATGCTGCGGGAGTGTTGCAACGTTCACAACGTCTGCTCCACTTTTCCCACATCCTTTAGGCGCAACAGGGTGAGCTGATCTGCCAGCTCCTGGTCATCAAGGGTACTAATATAGTGACCCACGTGTTCCAAAGCGGCACCGGTCGGCGGGTTGCCTTCCTTGATCACTATGCCGGCGCGAATTGCAGCCACATTCAGACGGTGTAAGTACTCGATCGGCGTCTCGTCGCCCCGCTTCTGCATGTGATGATATTTGCGGGCGCTCGAGAATCCGGAGTTGCAGTAATTCCCCTAAAACTCTGAACATAGCAGGTCCCAGTCAGATCGGACATCCCGACTCAACTGTTGGACCCAGTTCGCAGCCGGTCCTTTCAGCAGATCTCTAAAGATCAAAAACCGTTCCTTTTTTGGTGTCTGATCCCGTAAAAAAGCAGACTTGACCCGACCAAACCACGACCTGACCTGATCCTCGTCGGTGTCCTTTCCGGTGAAATCCTTGAAATCAGTAGTCGCAGCCATGCGAATGCGCGGGATCGCAGTAGATCCGAAATCAAAAGCGGTCGTGGAGGCTAGATTAGCCCTGAGCGTTCTGCCCGCACCTTCGCCGTCTGACCCATAGTGGTCATCCGGATCGCCGATCGACTCCATGTCGTAATCACTGTTCTTGCTTGATCGGCGCGATCGAGCTGGTTGCGGCTTGCGTCTTCCTTTGCCAATTGGTTTAACACCTCGAGTGGCCTTGTCCACTGATGCTACTGACTCCATATTTACATCCCGGCAAATATTGACATTTTGCCGGGCAGATCGTTCCTGAGCATGAGGGCGCGGAGGTGATCTGCATCGATCTCCCATGAAACGCTCCATCATTGCTTCAAACATGGCTTGGACGTTAGCTTGGGTCATGGGCAACGTGTGGGTATCCTCCTTTGGAGGTACTGACACCTGTGGGGGCTCCTGGGGACCCGACCGGCATGCAGCCCCATGCTGCAGCACGTCCTTTTTATGCTCCCATGGGGTATGATCTGCCCCCATGGTCATCCGCTCAACACCGACCTCCAACTCCGATGAGCTGTTAGAGGAAGGTGGAGACTGATATACCGATTTATCATCGGAGCACGCATCGTCATGTGCTGCCGTGTCTTCAGCAACCTTCAATGCCATGGTGGGAGTTGGGAGGCGAACCGCCCCCACCAACGGCACCAAATGATCATGGAGAGTCGACATCGACAGCTCCAGCCTGCGAGTGTTCAGATCAAACAGCTTGTGGACGTTGGCCGGGTTCTGCACTTCTATGCCTACCTCAGCCAACATCACCAGTAGGTTTTTCACCAGCAGCAGTGGTCGATCACTTTGGATCGGCTCGGTAGTGGGTCCGAGGAGGCGATCAGGGATCTGGGGGTTCAAAATTTGCATGACCTGGTCTTCACGAATTAATCACTTCAACTCGTGGATGTAATACATCCTGGTCAGGTCTTGTTCGCCAAGAACCCCATCCCCGACCTGCGACTTTTCTTCCAAGTCGTCCTCCTCGGGCGGCATTCCTAGCCTTTGCTTGGGGACCTTAGGCATGTGGATCGGATCGTTCCGATCAGCCTCAGATTGGTTCTCATTTTTTATTCCATCAATTTTTCCATGTAAATGCATAGGATCCTTTCCGGAACTATAGCAAAACTTGCTATAGTCCCGATCGGCTCCGGTGGGAGCCTTATGGGGAGGAAAAAAACTTATTAATCCCGATCTGGTCCTCCACCCGGCCAGATCGGACATCGCCATCTTTATCAACAACGAGAAAATAAGGTGACAGCTTTTCCTTATGTCCTTTCCAGAACGATTCCACATTTAAATCACTTAAGTCAACTTTTGACCGGACATCATCTCGGTGATATCCACGATCACCAAATGATCCGGGCACGCGCACCATTGTGGTGGAGTCAAGTTCAAAATCGAACACAGTTGTGTCGAGAACCTGACCACCATCGTGCCCAGCCTTCCAACTTACGGGGGGGTACCCCGCGGACCTTCGCTTGCGATCCGATCTGATCGTCTGCTTCTGGCAGACGACCGATCATCAACAGAAGACGCCTGGTCCGATTCATCTTCCGTTGCCATCTCACCTTGTGTACCAGATGGAATGGGCTAGTTCAACACTCGGTGGATCGTGTCGCTGGTTGACTTGGGTCTGATAGTATGCAGACCGTACTGGGGGGGTGTACCCTGGGCGGAACTCTTCACCCTGGGTACTTGTGGACCGGTTACACTTGAAATATGTATAGTCCAATGGGTCGACCGTCCA
>CM047587.1:45279364-45361231 GCA_026184515.1 Peronosclerospora sorghi | reverse complement strand
TTCGTGCGTTCAACAAAATCGTGGGACAACGTCAGAGTGCCACTATGACATACCGTCCACAGGCGAACGGTAAGGCGGAAAGGACGGTGCAGACGATTACGCGGGAAATCAAGATGTATGTATCAGATGTCGGCCAGAAAGATTGAAGCTTGTATGCAGATCGTCTGGTATTCGCGCTGAACTCGACCCCTGATCGCATCCGCGGAGAGACACCATTTTATTTGGCGTATGGGTGGGATCCTCGATCGTCGTTGGAATCGACATTACAACTGGGTGGAATTCGGCGTAAAGACCGAGATGCTCGTCGGTGGAGATATAAGTTGCAGAAAGACTACAGATACGCCCGCGACCAAGTGATCACTCGATTGCATCAAGCGATAGACGAGCGAGCTGAGAGGCACAATGATCAAGTGACACCACACAAGATCGAAGCTGGATCAAGGGTCTGGTTATATATCGATCGGGTGAAAGAAGGGTTCGCGAAGAAACTGGCGCATATGTGGCATGGACCCTTCAGAGTCGATGAGGTGATCGGTAATCACGCGGCGATATTGGTTACAGCTGGCAGAGACTATCGTATGTTCCCAGTAGTGCACCTGTCCAAGTTGAAATTGGTCAAGGAATTTCCAGATCGCCCTACTACTGCGCTAACAGTCGGGATAGAGGATCGTTTTGACTTCGATGAAGCTTTGTTACCCGAAGACAGCTGGGAAAGGACGCTAGATCCAGATGAATTTGAAGTTGATCGTATCACCGATGTCCGATCTGGCCGAAATACTAGGTATGGAAGAACGTTACGCGAATATCAAGTCTACTGGAAAGGTTATGCCGAGCCGTCGTGGGTAGACGAGGCAGATCTGAACTGTGATGCTCTGATACTTAGAAAAGAAGAGGATCAACAGACATCTGTTTGACGTAATGCAAGTGGACGAAGAGACCAACTAATGCGTGATCTGCGGACTGATCATGGAATTACCATCGAAGAGCCTCCGATTGAAGAAAAATGATTGATGAAACTCACAACTGATGAAGAAATGATGAATGACTTGAAGTTGTGTGTTTACGATGGATATTGCGAGACATGGTGATGGAGCAACGACAGATGAGGCGACGGAATACCGATTTATATTATGCATTGAAAAGCAAGGAAGCAACAGTGGAAATAGCATGATCAAGAGTGCTTAATGATTAAAGAAGAAACGATCAACCGACTAATTAGACCCAAAGAACTTGCGACGAATACGAGGAATTTTACGGCCAGGGTGGCTTTCGGGGGAAAACGATATTGAACCCTCCAAGGTTCAAATTCATCAACCTCCCTCAACGCGTCCAATAGTGTCCGAGGTGGCGGGTCTGAAAGGATCCCTGGGTACCACGCCCCATCGTCAGCCGGGGCATACTTCAAAGGACGGTTGCGAGCACAATGGGTGATCGACGGGTCCAGGAAAATGTCGAGATCACACCTCCCTTCGATCATCCCCCGCAGGAAAAAGTCCAGAACCCTCTTTCATGCCGCCTCGGCACGACTTTTGCGTTGGCGCCGATCATTGTAGTAGTACCGGAAGAAGTCATTCGTCTCGCGAAGGCCTTTCGCGATGGGAGGTAATGCGTCGACTCCCAGATCGCCAGCGCGTGATGGTCGAGAAACGACCGGTACTTCGTCTCAAAGTCGGCGAACCAGCCGACTGAGCGGAAAGAAATGGGCGGCAGCATGGTTGTGAAACGCCCCAAGGGCATTGAGAATATAGCAGCTCCACTTCCGTCTGGGTAATCAAATGACTGAAACACAAATCAGCCGGAGGGGCATGCACGGCGGCCGGGAACAACCAACCTGCGGGGCGGGTCAAGTAGGCAAAGACCAATTGAGCCGTGACGCTACGCATATCGAACCCACCGAGTTGATCTGGAGTCCACGGCAGGATGTTGGCGTCACTGGCATCATCAGGCACCGCGATCAGAGTCTTGAAACCACCCGTACGAGGAAAAAGAGACCCGGCAGTGCCTTGATCAGGTAAATCCTCACTCCCGAACTCGCTAATTGTGGGAGTAGAGGGAATGGAAGCGATCGGGTCAGGAAATCCGCCTTCATCGTCCTGATCAGTACTTGGGGGATCATCGTCCTCCGTCTTCGCCTCCGAAATGGGGGAAAGGTGGCGTGGCCGCCTTGACCGACAGGATAGTCGGGAACGCTGAATACGCTTTTTAGGCGAAGGGTCGGCGCGGCTGATCGAGCCGTCTGGAGAAGCAGCGGGAAGGCTAGCCAGTGATGTGGCTTGATCGGAACCTGCCGGAGGGGTGCGGACAGCCGGTGTGATCTGCATCCGCGACGACATACCAGCCAACTGGTACTGAAGGTCCGAGTGAAACGAGCGCAAATGCATGACTTCGTCTTGAACCTGTTGCGGTTGATTGCGTAGCGTGTCGCGTTCTGCGCAAACTTGATCGAAGCGGCATTTAACGGTGAAAAGCTCCTTCTCCAGCTGGGAATATGCGGCGTGTGGATCACCCAGCTCAGCTTGGAGGTCAGACACTCCCTCGACCCGATCAGATATTTCCTGCGTCTGGGCCATGATGGCGGTGTATTCGTCCATCTTCATCCAATTAGACTTATTCTTCTTCCGGAGGCTATTATACTGGCGTTTGCGCCTATCAATATCGGCGGTGAGCTTGAACGCCTGTTCGACCAAGCTCTGATTCCTAGAAGCAGCCCGATCGTATTCTTCTTGTAACTTGGCCATGCGCTGCTGAAGCTGATCCAGCTCTCGCGCTTGATCTGCGATCGTCTCCTCATGCACTGATCGCAGATAACGATCACGGGCACGAAGGCTCTCCAGATCCCGGATCTGGGCGCGTTGATCGGCCATAGCGTTTTCGACGGTCTTCAACTTAGTCTGGAGATAGTTGACTTTGGTGTCAACGAAGTCACGCAAGGGCTTGAGCTGTTTGAAGGCGGACCGCTTGATCTCAGTATCTCGCTCCACCACGGCGCGTTTGGCGCGAGAGAGCTGCTGCCGAAGCATCGCGATAGTGTCTTCGCTCATCGCGAGCGAGTCGGATAACATGGCGATCTGATCATCGCGCGCGTGGAGGGCCTCTGTAATCTGTAAGCCTGATTGATGGCAGCGATAGCCTGATCATCTGCGGCCCGACCCAGGGAAGGAGCGTTGGCGGTGTTTGCCGGGGTGCCGTCCGTTATCGCTTGCATGATGGAAATGCAGAAATGCCTGATCGAGACAGCTTGATCGTAGATGCCATGGTTGGTGGATGATGAACGTTGGATCGCGAGGAGCATACCTCTAACGGTAAGGGCCTAATAGATGGGGACCTGATCGACGGGAGAAGGGGCAGAGTGATGGGTGATGATTACCAGGTCGATGATGTCATGATTGATGGGTGTGGACAACTCGACCAACAGTAGCATGATCCATGATATCCAACGGCATGATCGACCCTCGCCCCAACCGCTGTACGGCTGGGACGAGGATCAGGGGCGGCTGTCGTAAATCGTGTAACGGGGTTACATTCGAGTTACATTTAGTGTTGGTGTACATGAGTACACTACGGTTGAGGTCAGTATTGACCGGTTGGAAAGGTTTCGAACCTTTGGTTATTTTAACCAATCAGGGCAGGGGCCTTGGTGTGGTGGTGTGTCAGCCATCCACGTGTCGGTACACAGGTGTGTACACTACATTTAAGCTAGGTACGAATTTCGAATATTCTACTTTGCATTACATATAGTTTATATTAGTTTAAATTAATTTAGGCTAATTACATATTAAATATATTCAGTTTACAAAAATACTTAAGACTGCCAAGCGCACGACCACACCTGGTCGCGCGCGCAGTGGGTGCAGTAGCTAAAGGCAGCCCTCCCTTTAGCTACACCCTTAGTAAGGGAGCCTTGCCGTTAAGGCATTAGCGGAGCTAGGCGCGCGACTACGCCCGGTCGCGCGCGCAGTGAGTATTGTAGCCTAAGGGAGTTCTCCCTTACGCTACCTCCCTTTATAAGGGAAGTTTTGTTACAAGGGGTTAGCGAAAGCTATCTGTAAACCACCCCGGGAATCTTGGCCCCGAGTAGGAGAGCTCTCTCCTACTAATCCCTTTTATATGGGCGAATCGGCTAAGTAGCGGCGAACGCCGCTTAAAGGAAAGTCTTCCTCTATGCGCTAGCCGCACCTTGCGTGTACGCACCCGGCTACAAAGCGTGCTATAATTGGGCCTAATTAGGGGACTAATTAGTGGTCTGATTACGGGCACAAATTGGGTACGTAATTGTATACGATTGTGTGTGCCTCGGTGTATACAGTTGCTTGTACAACCGTGGTGCACATAGACATGACATAGACGGGGCATGGGAAGATGGGACGATTACGCACAGGTACTCAGCAAACACCGACGAACACCGACGAACGACGGAGGAATCAGGTCGACTGGTGGACGGAGGACGCTTGAATGGACGGTTCTGATTGGCTGAAATTAGGGAAATGGTAGATCTAAGGCTTTAAGCAATAATAAAGTTCTCCTTTTGCGTCCAAACACTAAGGACACCTCAGGGACGGCAACTAGCGCCTCCCTTTAGTTAATAAACACCTCTACGTCCCAGGCGGGAGCAGTTTGTGCGTTTTTGACCCACCGGCAGGTGAAGAGTGTGAGAACTCACCCCGCAACTCCGCCCGCTGTGCCAGCGGTTCTTCTGTAAAGGTTTTTTTGGTCTTGGGGGTGTGATTGAGAAGTGCTCTCACCTTTCCCCGTTTGGTTATCGTTTGGCCCCTAGAGTTCGGCTGCTGTAAGCGCCCCACGGGAACTCTAGGTGGATTAAGTGAAAGTTACCCCCCCCCTCGCAGGTCTAGGCTTGGAATACAGATATTTGGGTGTTCCTTTAGCTGTTTAAAGACTCCAGAGGCTCCGTAATCGGGCAGTGAAGACTTCCGCTGCCTGATCAAGTACCCCCTTCGCCGATCAACACCTGATCGACACTCTGCGACTCGCGACCCTCGATCAACAACTCGCAGATCGCACCAACTTGTACGTGAGCGACGTTTAGCACTTGATCAAGCCTGATCAAGTCTTATCGCAGCAGATCAACCACTTTTAGCACCTGATCAAGCCTGATCAAGTCTGATCACAGCTGATCAACTACTTTTAGCACCTGATGAAGCCTGATCAAGTCTGATCACAGCTGATCAACGTCTTTCAGTACCTGATCAAGCCTGATCACACCTGATCCGAGCTTGATTGTACTTGATCACGCCTGATCAGCACATAGGTCAACTCGTTACAAGTTCCCCCCAATCTTGCATCATGGAATTGACGTGTTTACATCCCCGCCACCTGGAGAGCGACCCACGCCCAAGCCGTCGGGTACACAAGGTGAGCAGAAACACAAGCAGTCAAGGACAACCGGAGGACCCCTTCGTTAGTCGACAGTCCGGGCACCGCGGTACCGCCTGATCAAGCGTAAAAAACTTTCATCAGCCGCTCCACCACACACCACTCTTGGACTGCGCGTTGATGGGACCCATCAAATTGTCATGAATAATCTCAAGCAGTCCGTCGGTCTTGACCACACTATTCGAAGTCCTCGAAGACTTATCTAACGTCATTTTACCACACTCACAACCTTCACATGGAACATTAGAAGCAACTTCCCTTTTCAGATGAGGAACACCATCTACAACCTCACTCGTTCGCGAGACTCTGTCACCACCCACATGGCCGAGTCGTGCATGCCACAGTTCCCATTCTTCCGATTCAGTAACCATGTTAACTTCACTCATTTAAGGATGTTGTATGCTAACCATGTTAAGCACATACAATTTTCCCATACGTCGGCCGCTTCCAATATTCTTCCCATTGAACCAGAGTGAACATTCTACACTGGTAAATCGTGTCTCTACACCCTTGGCTGATAATGCTGACACCGATAGCAATTTTCTATCTAGCCCTGAAATGTACAACACATCACGAATATATGCTGTATTTCCACTCGATAATTGTAACTCCACTGATCCAATACCACATACTGGGAGCCTCTCACCATTCGCGACCAAAACATTGAAACCATCCTCAACAGCACGAAAATCAACAAAATCATCACGGTCAAATGACATATGTGAGATAGCTCCACTATCCAGCAACCACATATTCATGTCATCTTGGTCATCTGTGACCGAAAATACAGACGTCTCCCTGGCATGATGCTTGATACCACCCTTCCGCTTTGGACACTGGTCTCTCTTGTGGCCAATTTCATCACACTCGAAGCATCGACCTTTGAATTTACCTTGAATATGGTCTTGACGCTTGTTGCAGTTACTACCACAACCGCCTTTGCCGTGGTTGTGCCCATGACCACCATGTCTACTTCGTCCTTGTTTACGCATCAATGATGACTTGAATGCCATTTCTTGTTGCTCACGCTTGTGGATGGTTTCATATTTACGCTTCAACATCTCCTTGGCCTCATATAAATCCATACTACCCCGAGCCTCAATAATCTTCACAATGTCATCATAATCAGGGGTGAGGCTTCCGAGAAAAACAACCAACCGCCTCCAAACGCATGCATATATCATCAAACTTCAAAAGATGATCCATTATATTATCACCGAGGGTCATCATAAACTCATGAAGCTCCCTACGTAGTCGAACACGATTGTGTAGACTACGCTTCACGTGAAACTCCCGTAAAATAATACATGCTTCCACTGCACACTAAGCGTTAAGAATCATCGACTGATATGGAGGGCTAAGCATCTTCGCAATGTCGCCCAACGCCTTGCCATCTATAGATCTCCACTCAGCATTCTCCAAATGCGCCACCGCCTTCTCAGGTGTCAAATTAATGTGGGGTTCACAAGACCCTTCCTTGCTAGGGCCATACGAGCCGAAAATTCTCACATAAAATAATTGACGTCAGTCAGAATGTCGTTGTTCATGTTGGAGGGAGATGTTGGGCTCATAACCTGTAATTCTTAACAACTGCGGCACTGGCAACTGGGTGATATAGTGAAAAATGAAAAGTAAGATTCGATTACATGAGACCCTACATCTATTTCGAATGTTCTAGAATGGAACAATCTAGAATTGGTAACATGTAAAGAGTTGCACTATGATTCAAGAGATGAGTCAACATTCGTGTCTCTGAACCATATGCGATTGCGTCATCCATTACAGATACACCTAGCTTAGTCGCTTTAAAGCCCAAAGAGACATAAAATAACAGACGACACGGTGTACAGTTTGAACACCAAAGAGGTCATGCGAGCAACTAGTATCAAGGAAGAGAACCTTCGAAATTATACAAGATTATTTTGGGATACAATAAGTACCAACACCAGCAACCGGAAGTTGTATGGTAATACCCAGGGGTCAAGTATTGTTGAGCTCGAGCTGCATGTTAAGATTTTACCCGGATGATGCGAATGCAAAACACGTATTTCACACCAACGTATCACCTTCACCCATCGGTCTTCTCGTTTAAGTTATCAAGATGTCTTGTCCCTGTGCGCCTTTGCTCTATAGTTTGTTTTGTTGTTGTATATTCCTTGAGACACTAACCTCCACTTTTCGTGTGTCGAATTAAGCCTAGGAAACTTCCGGTAGAAGAACTGGTTTTGATTAGGACCGAAGCTGTCGTTTGCTTGAAAAAGGCTATTATGAAATTAAATGTTATCCGGTAGAGTCGCATGGTTGCCGATATATGACGCTCCATACTCCGCCAAGTGTTTTATATAATTACCAGTTGCATCGGTAATCTCCCACCAAATACTAGTGCCTTCGTATCCAGATCCAGATCCATTGGTCTGGGATCCATGGATCCCACTGTATCCCTGTATATAATACTGTTATCTAAACCAAACAGACTCGAAACCAAACGAAGACAAAGAGGAAACGGTTGGGTATGGGGTGAGCGTTTTGATGTAGTTAAATGCTTAGAAATATTGTACCAAGTAAGGAGTGAAGCGAAAAAAATAATTATAACGACTTCCAAATCGCACCATACGTTTTACGCTTCGAGAAGGACACCATTTAAAATATTATTTGAAATATTTGGTATATTCCTTACCGCACGTTCCCTATCATTCTTTCTACTAACCGCAAAAGAAATAACATCACCTGGACATCCCAACTTTCCGTTCAAATAATAGTTATCACTAATGCCCCAACCAACACCTCAAAAGATTCAATAGATATGGAAGCACACCCTCACGACAGTATTTAAACCCTCAGGCAGTGTTAGGAAGGTAATATCTGACCAGGAATAAACCCTATACACTGCCAGTGTCAACAAGAAAACCAAAACTGGGTTTGGTCGTATTCTAGCTCGTCATTCAGGAGACAAGAAACGGGAGAACTGATAAAATACAGCGGTATTTCAGGTGAAGCATATAGTTCAAAATACGAAAATAGTTAGCGTAAGGCTAGCCTAAGGCTTGGGGCCTCAGGCTAAGTCGTAACCCCCCCCTCCCACTTTTTTTACTGGATGAAAAATTTTACTACTATTTTTTCATAAATTAGAGCCGATATAGGTACAAGTTTTGTACGTTGCGTCCTCATGAGTCCCGTAAAAAGGACTCGAGCAGCGCTGGAACGTGTTCACGTGCTTCACATCGATGCAGCTAACATTTCGACGGATTATGCGCAAGTTCAACAAAGTCGATCATAAAAACTTGTAAAATCCGCTTTCGTTTTTCCACGTTTGTCGTGAGCGACGTGAGAAGCCGTGTCTGCCGCAATTTAAATCGCATGTAGTGGTCAAACTCGTGGCAGTAATGGCACATGAATTGCGCGCTCCGGCAGGTCCAGACTTTGACTTGGTGGCTCAGGATGGAAAAGTCTGAGTACCGTCGCTCGACTCGAAAAGCAGGCGCTTGCGTCTCACTGTCGTGCGAGGAGGCCATGCGCGGGTTGTTGACAGTCGTGTGCAGCCGCGAATTGTAATGGAAGAGGTAAACTTCCAGCACGTAGTACTCCACGCCACCTCGCTCGACCGTGTCCTGGATCTCAATGTGGTTAATATGACTCAAGAACGAGAGCGGCGAAGATGCGACGGAACAGGACAGCGGCTCCACGACCACAGGCGCGAGGGGCGGCGCCTTCATCTTGGCGGGCGTTTCACTCTGTGACTTCTTTTTTTACCAGGCGCGGAAGAGGATTAATTGCAAGGGTGTATCCTCACATGTACTCCGCATAAACGATGCCAATAGCATTGCAAGAGCAAAGACGCCTGGATCAAAGCTGATGACGCCTCGTAGGATACTTTCTCTTCCAGTGCGACAACGAAAACGTGTCATCAAGATTATTAGTTTACGCAATCTGTTGTCTAGTATTTAACCGCAGACTGTGGTCTTTCATGCGAAAGCCGCGCTACATGTGCGCGTTAAACCAATAGCACTAAAATATATTTTAGTGCACAGTGGACTCATGAGGACGCAACGTACAAAACTTGTACCTTTATCGGATTTACGAACAAATAGTAGTAAGCTTTTTCGTCCAATAAACAACAAGTGGGAGGGGGGGCTTACGGCTTAGACTGAGGCCTGGGGCCTCAGGCTATCATTACTCAAATAGTTATATTCAATTTACATTTGTGATTGACTATAATTCCGGTTAATCAAATATAATCACTTTTACATTTTTCTTAACTCACGACTGGACTTTTCTTTTACGTGTTTCTGTGGACTCTCACGCTTACGTTGTGGATACCAAGTGGAGACAGGCTATAACGTGGAGTTAACGTATTACAATCGCGTGGATTGTGGATTATACTAAGTTTCGCTATGATATCAATTGTAATTTTATGCAATTAATATCCTTACATTTCTGTTCTAAGTGTTGTTATCGGTATTCGAAGGGAATGTGCCAATGTCTACTCCTGTAGACCCAACCCTAAACTATGATCGACCTCTCGTCGATTCAATCTACGATCCGGTGAGGCCTTTGAACCTCCGTTGATTGCGCTGCCAACCTTCCTGGATGAGGATATTACTGCCTCCTTTCGGAAGAAGGTGACTCTTGCTGGAAAAATCAAAGCCAAAAGAGCTGCCACACAAAAGATGACTGAGCATCATGCCAACGACACTTGCCCAAAATCGTTTCAAAATTCCCACACGATGCCCTTTTCTAAAGATCTTCGGGAATTTGACCCTGGGTTTGTGAAAGTTCAAAACGATTATTTTGAGGAACTTAAAACTCAGTTTTATAAAAGCTTGGGTTTTAATCTCAATTTAATCAGGAATATCTTCATCAGAACTATAACTAGAACCATCATCTCCAAATATGACTAATAAAAATGCAATAAATAAAAATAAAAAAACTAAAAATAGCCAAAAGGGTAAATGTTTTTTAAATTCTTGAAGTTTTTTTCATTTATTCTTCATCCAGATCAATATCTTGATCGTAAAAAAATGTTAAATCCAGTGGTAAAAAAAGTTTATGAATATACTTATAGATATAAGTTTTTTTAAATTATCAATTGCTTGAAATAAAATAAAATTAGATCTTTTTTTGGTTGTTTTTTTCAAGTTAATTAAAAAAAATTAAACATATTCTCTGAATAATTTCTTACCTTTTTTAATAATATTTTAATAAATAATTATTTTGTTTTATACTCTTCGTATTTTAGTTCCATATTTTGATCTTAATGTTTTTCTAGAAAAAAATCATAATAAATCATATTTACCTCAAACAATATGATATTTACTCAAGGTAATTTTTTTAAAGGACTAAACATAAAAAAAATTAACTACCCCCCCCCCACCAATATACAACTACAACTACAAATAACCAAACAACATCTACAAAATTCCAATACCATGCAGTAGCTTCAAAACCAAAATGATGCTGTTGTTTGGCACCTCGATGTCAACTCATCACATCCTGGAGTTGAAGAGGTTCCAAGGGTTTGGCTGTTCGCCGATTAAAGTGGTACGTGAGATGCTTTTTTTTAACATTTTTAGTATTTGTTACAATAGGATAATCATTTTTTATAATTCGATTTGTATTTATTAATGAAATTATTGAAATTTTTAAAGTAGAAATTTCTTGATTTAAAAAAACATGTTTAGTTGAACTTTTAACTAAAGATGTTTTTTAAATCAAGAAAGTTTAAAAAGAAATACTGCCATGGCAATCAAAGTGCAACATGAGGAACTTAAAATGCTCAACATACAATTTGGTAATCTTTATACTGAACCTTTTAATACAACCTGTTTTATATTTGATGACCAGCAAAATTCATCTTACCCGACTATGCCTTTAACTAGAGGTATTGCGGAATGTCGCCGAACTGGTTTCAATGTTATACTGGGGAATTTCATTTTCCTTATCTGATTGAATTGGCCTATCAGAATTACCACGCTAAGTTGTCAGAATATCTTGACGGTATTCATGACCGCCTTGCTTTAATGACCATAAAAGGCCCTCAAGGCCAAGCGGGCCGCTGCGGAAGACATCGGAATGGGTCTACTCAATGAAGCCAAAATCAAAGACCTGGTTTTTCAGGTTACTGATGCCAAGGTTAAAAAACTTGAAACTATGATCCGAGGGCTTGCAAAGCCCGGCCCGGGTCAGAAGACGAAATCAAGAGCCAATCAAGGCTATAAAAATTGTCCAAAAAACGCCAGGCCGGACACAAGACCCATAAAACGGTAATAAACCCGCAAAAGGAAACGCAGGTGGCGGTCGGTTGGGCAAAAAAAAGCGAAAGAGAGTCGGAGATTCTACCGGAATCAAAAACACCAATCAAAGAAACAAGCCTTAAGAGCTGCATTTTTAGCTAGAAAAACCGTTAATAGAGATAAAACATTCTATTAAATCTAACGTCTTACGATTTTTTGGTAATAGGCCGATGTTTACTTTTAACCATCCGATTACAAATCTTTCCTTTCATGACTTAACTACTCCTGCTACAAACCTACCAAAAGGTCTATCTCATTTATTAGGTCTCAATTTTAAGTTTTGTCCTACACCTTTACGTCTTAAACAATCTACATATTTAGGAGTTTTTGAAAATCTAATTCATACGACTAAAATTGATTTTTCCTTCTTTAATCGGCCTCAAGGGCAGTTTATTAAACAACTTATTGTGTCTAATTCTCACTATGCACCACCTATATTAGCAGATTATAGACTAATGCAATTATTTGTGGATATTCGGGAAAAATTAGACACTAGTAAAATGGTACAAAATTCGTAAAAGCTGTAACTTACCTCGACGACATCGAATATAATTAAAAGAAATGTGTCGAGCTCACAAACTTAAATTTTTAGTTTAAGTTTCAGGCAAAACTTTAGGTTCCGCTGTAATGTTTTCACAACAATATTTCAAATGGTGTCTTAACCATTTAACTTCTGATAATATTTACTTACGTACCATCACCTTACCACAACGTGGTCTACAACTTATGTTGACGTTGTGGCACAACGAGTTTTGTAGTACATTTCCTCAACTTCAAAACAGTGTTACAATCGTTGTTGCAAACTTGTCGACAACAAGATCAAGATTTTATGGAATGCCTAAAATCCTAAAAAAAATCCACTTGGGTTTCGACCAATTATTGCATCGATTAATACCCCCTTTCTGGGGGGTTAAACATAAGGTAGATGAACAAGAACAGAGAGAAGTCTTGTAAGCAAACCCTTTTGTGGCAAACAAGGGAAGCGCCAACTTGAACCGCTATTTGACCAGTGCCAACAAAATTATAAAAGTAGACAAACTGATACCAGACGTCCACCAGTCTCTGGACTCTTTCTTGTCAGTGACTAAAAATTGGACACAGAATCTGGTAAAGAATGACATCGAGTCGCTGCGGGGAACAACTGTTTTTTTTGCTAAACATAATTGACTTTCTACACACTTTGAGGATCTCAACTCAGTAAATTTGAGAACAATGATCAATGAAGCCGTTGGGGACTTGGAGTTGTCGTTTGAGGATGTTGAAATGAACTCTTTTATCAATATGTTGAATGTTTTTAGCAATGGCAAAACTTTTACGATGATGGTCAAGACTAAAGCTACAAAAAATTGGGCCCAATGACCTAAGCTTGTCAACGACAAACATTTGGCCGCACGAGTGCGCGATAATGTCAAGGACATTCATGTGATTACTTCACCATTAAGAGCTGTAGATCTCCTTCAAGAAAGGATGCGTACATGGCTTGACAGGGTTTGGATCAACTCCAAGTTCAAAATGAGAAGCTTTAAAAGGAGATTGAAAATATGTTATGGATTGCGGGGACTTAAAAATTTTCCCAGTTCTTTTTTAAAGTATTTTGAATCTTATTCTTCATTTGCTTGGATCTTACAACGGCGAGCATCTTTAGGAGTATTACTACGGATGATAAAACGGATTATATTGTTGGATATTCATGTACATGTGACCGTCCATAATGGAGCCAACAACATTACCATGCTTCCCTTTTTTACAAACTGGACTGGATTTTGATGCGGATAACATGATTCACCGTTTCATTAATCGGATGGCCAAGGCCAGTATCTTTCGATAACCAAATACTAATACATCGGACTGACTGGAGGACCAAAGACAGGATGACCTCTAGGGCGATCCCATGAGGTATGTTTATGTTCAGTTGCTTGCATTTTGAGAAAAAAATATTTGTGTAACTGATTATCAAGTTCTTTTTAGCATTCTGGATATAACAATAGAAGCAGACAGTGCCCCAGTTGATATTAAACCAGTGTACAAACGCATTAAGGGTCTGGTGGTGGCAGTCAAGTCTAGTACTTAACGGCAGGAACAATTGTCGTCAGTTGTTAGGTTGGGCAGCCACAGTCGATAGTAAAATAAGTTGAAAAGCGACAACGACACTTTTGGAACTCTTCATTTAGCATGTTTAAGAGAACACTACAGCTGAAGTAAGTTTTGCGAGCATTTGAGTCAACTTATGAATTCTTCAATTATACTCTCCCTTCTTTTGTAGGCCCATCATTAAACATTGACAGAGTTGATCGACTTCAGGAAGTTTACGTTGGATCCAGAAGATTGGGACAAGCTGAAGCTAATGTGCAATTTTCTTAAACCATTGAATGGTGCTACCGAAATGCTTTCTGGTGACTCCTTGGAACAGTGTTGCCTAACTGCGCGTTTCTCCAAAAGGCTGCGCCAAAAAATCAGTTGGCCGTATGTTAATGGCATGCAGCTGACGAGATTCTGGAAAAGCTGCAAAGTATTATGGGATGGCTGTCAAACTGGACGCAATCTACTTTGCAACGATTTTTGATCCCAGCTTCAGTATAAAGTAGTATCATCAACCGCGCAATGCATTCAAGGTTACGGCAAAAGCGTGACTTCTATCAAGGAACGGTTTTATTTGGAGCTGACGAAGTTTTACAAGCCGGAGCCACCCATTTCTAGTGCCAGTAGTGAACCAGCGGCAAATCATCGTACAGAGAAGATATTTTAGATGGGATACCTAGACCACCGCATTTTAAAACTCTGGAGGAAGATCTCGGTCGCTTTTGGGTTATCAAAACAAATATTGAGGAGGAACCTGCCAGTTGGAATGGTGAAAAATCCAGAAGAAATTAATTTTCAACAGTGGCTAAAATGACCAGAGCTGTTCTGTCCATACCGGAAACAAGATCAACAGCGTAGAGGGTGTTTTCCTCCAAATGGAGGACACTAAGATTGGTCCGCAGTAATCTTTCGGCAAGATAGGTAGTAGCGTTGTTATACCTCAAGGAATTTTACATAAAAAGAGGCTTTCTTGAGGCAGAGTACTAGCGATAGAAATAAGTAGTATTTAGGGGTAAGAGCGCAACTTTTTCATGTACGAGGGTATATTATACGGGCACTCCACCCCTTAGTTAGTAGTTAGTGTTAGTGAATAAATTGTTTTTGGTGGTGAATGCTACGTTCATACATTCATCAGCAACACATGACTCGTCGACGACTGAACGCCAACAGCCAAAAGTTGCACTATGAGGATCCACGGAGGATCATGTTTCCCTTGGATCTGGATCATGAAATGCTGGCTGAGACTGAGATCTTTTTTGTTTCATAAAAGAGATGACGTCTAATATGCCCCTGTTTTGGCCCAACATTCTAAAATGCACCTCTTTTTCAAAAAATCCTAAAATGCCCCTGTTTTCGCGGTGATATTTCGGCTGGAGAAGTAAGTTCATTAGGGTTTTATATCAGAGCCAGCTGTGGAAGTGAGATTGCTCAGATCGGTGAGATTGCGACCAATATCCACGCCAAGATCTGAGAGATCGGAGCTAAGATCACTGCAATCATGGAAGTTGGTGCCTGCTTTGACAACTTTGCTGTCGTTAAACGTGCTGCTGCGGACCATGACTATCTCAATGGGTATTCTTTTAATGTGGACAATCACGACAAGAAACGCCTGGTGTTGGCTTGTCGAACGAACGACTGTCCCTATCATCTACGTGCAATCATTGATTCTCACTCAGTCTGCAATATCGCAAAACTGAACCTTACGCACACCTGAGTCGGCAACCTCCAGGAGTGGCGTGGATCGCAGAACGCGAGGAAGTGGATCTCTCAGGAGATTCACACCGGAATGGTTGTGAATCCGAAGGCTACACCCAAGCAAATTCAAGATCACATGCGAATGCAGCATTGGACGGTTCCTTCTTACTCTACGGCGTTGCGTGTCAAAGAAGATCTACTTTCAGAATCTGCAGATGACCAACGGGAACAATTCAGGAAGTTCAGATCCTACTGTGCAGCTCTAAAGGCTGCGGACTCTCAAAACACGGCCATAGTCAATGCAAGCAGTATTATTGTCCCTTCAATTCTTCCCGACTCCCCCCGAGCATTTGCCCAGCATTTTCACAGAGTTTTTATCTGCACCGGAGGTGCAAAGCATTTCTGGGCCCACAAACGGAAGTTCCTTGATATAGACGGAACATTTACCAAGAATCGACTTATCCAAGCCTTACTGCTCGCATGTGCGATGGATGGCAATGATAGCCTGGTTGTTTTGGCTTGAGCGCTAGTACCCAATGAATGCGAGGAAACCTGGAAATGGTTTATGGAGCATTTGTGCGCTGCATTGCCAACGTTGATTACCAGTCAAACTACTATCATCAATGACCGTGTGAAAGGATTGATCAATGCTCTGGAGACGCTAGTTCCAGCCTCTTATGCTGCATGGTGCTGTTTTCATATTGCTCAAAACGTTCAAACCAAATTTGGTCTCAAAGCCAAACGTTTGTTCTGGCGCTTCGCTTACGCTGGTGGGTTGTTTGGACACTTGAAAGTACAACAACCGAGATGCGTCATCTATATAGGTACAGAGGCGAAATTTACCGAATGTTTGGCAGAGGTTCGTTCGGAGAACCCAAGTACCGCAGATTATATCAACGAGATTCCTCACGATGGGCCACTTATGCAGTTACTGGCAGGCGTTTTGGACATGTCACGTCCAATTTGGCCAAAATTTTCAATGCTATTTTCACGACATCCGTTGACTCCCTGAGATGGAAATGATGAATGCCGTCTACTTGCACCAAATGGGAAAATTCTATCAACGCACCCAAGACTCTCTTCCTGGCGAAGCTAGTTGGTGCCCTCGATGGAGGAATCTCTGCGGAAGAACATGCTGTCTGCACGTGCCTATACACCAATGCCTGCAACAGCAACAGATGGTGTCTTAATTTGTACTAAACCGGCTAAGCAGTTCACCGTCTACCTTCAGACAACAGCGAATGGTAAGGGACGCTGTTACTGCACAGAATTCCAGCTGTTGTGGATTCCTTATGCCTGCGCCTTTGGCAATGCAGCGAGAACCTCTACCATCTCCCTCGTGTCAGACGTGTAATCGACCGCAACATAAAGAAATGCATATGGACATCCGTATGCACCAGTAACGTTGGAGGGGATAGAAAAGGACGATTTAAATCCTCCTGTCTTGAAACTTCCCCGTGTTCGTCCCAAAATTCGACGTGTGGAAAGCGGGATGCAAGCCACTAGATTCTCTGGCTCTTCTTCTAACCAGGGATGTCGCACATGTGGAGAGGCCGGACACAATCGTCGTACTTTTCATGAAGCGCACAGTTGATGCATACTATTTTAAAATTTTAGGTAGCTGTTGAGATGTATTTTAGACCGTATATATGTTTGCGTGTGAAAAGCACCCAGTCAAATGTCACCCAAAGAAAGCCTTATAGCCCATATGTAGTGTTGTGACCCGGGTCAACTTTTGGTCAACCCGACCTCATTTGGGTCAACAGGTGCCCGACCCGGGTCAACCTGAGTAATAAGCCTAACATTACTATTGGACTCGGGTTACTCGGGTTGCCTATATATAACATAAGCGACTTGCCAAACCTCATTGTGTAGTTGTTGTAGGGGTTCGGTATGGTGAAGTGTAGACTTGTCCACCTCATGGATATCTCCTGACGTCCCCTTCCGCGAGCTCTTTCGTCTTCTTCGGCCTCTACTACCGACCACCAAGAAGTCTCAAGGAGACTCCTTGTGCTGACGGAGGAGAGCTTCGTATCATCTAGTAGGAGGGCGAGTTCAACTACAAGTAGTGCCATAAGTCGCCGCCCTGATGGTCCATATTACAGTAGTGGTATCTATCTGGCTTTGAATTGATGGAGGGCGGGAAGTGAACATGAGTGCAGAGCATTTTGGCCGGCGGCGGAAGAAGAGAAGAAAACGATAATGACAGTATTGGTGTCATCTCTTCGAATCTCTGTTCTTCTCTTGCTCCTTCTTCCTCTTCTCTTCGTTGCTACTTTGTATCTATTGCCCTTATCACACCATCGCTTTTAAATGTGGGGCGAGATAGCGCGGGAACTGGACACAAGTCAGGCGCTTTTGGTGCGAATGAGGTCCCGCTTTTATAATATTATATCTCCAATATATCCTGCTATGCTACTTCCGGTCGCTCTTGTCCACTCTATTTGATCATCTCCTTCATTGATAAAGCTCGATCTACTCTATCCTCCTTCATGTTCCTCCCTCCTCTCCGCCTACTTTTGCTTCCTTCTCTTCTAACGGTGCCTCTCTCAAGTGGCGACTAAGTGATCGTCTTCTGCTGATATCTTGGAGGGATAACACGCTCGTAGTTCAGCCTTGATATACTACTGATATGTAAATTTCGTCATAATCCCATTTCCTGAGCCACTCTAAGTACCCCTCTAGCCCTCAAATCGTTCCCGCCAAGACGATATTATCTACTCTTACTCTTACCAACTAATGGTGGGTGGTGCCTCAACGAGCCGTAAGCAGTACTTCAACCGACAACGGTACTGGCAGTGAGAATGCACCAGTGCAGAGAGAGAATGGTTTACGAGGACGCTCTGTCACTCCTATCCTTAAGGTACGTCGGGGACTTCTTTCTCGTCTAGGTGGCACTGACCATCCATCAGTCAATCCAACCCGCTCTCCTTCCACCACCGGCTCGATGTCATCGGAGTTATCGTCGCCCGAAAATGATGGTCTATCTATGTCACCTTCTTCCAATAACGAAACTGCTTCTTCACTAAGTGGTTCCGAGACTGCAACGTTCCCAGCATCCACCTTATTGGAGGAGGAGTAGGAGGACGTAAGTGCAGACGATCAACGACGCAGCGCCTCCTCCGGACCACCTCATTGCCTGGACCTGCTAGAGGAAGAGGGCCACCAAAGTCCTCTTGGGTATGGGAGCATTTTCAAGGGGTCATGAGCAAGACCAAAGTTAGAAATTTTAGCAAAAGAGTCCAAGAAAGGCTTCAGCAAACCAAGGATCCCGTCCTATGCCTAAAGTGTGCAACAGTTTATTCAAAGGCAAGTGGTATTGGTGTATTAAACAAGCACCTGACGAAGCACCGAATCTTTGACCCAGAGGCTTACGCCGGAGAGCCTACAAACGCCAAAGCAGTAATAGCACCTACGGGAACTAACAATGTTGTTAACGAAGGAGAGGGGGCCAAACCCTCTCGTCAGCAAACTTTGGGGGAATGCACGGAACGGATTGCTCCCTACAACGAAAAAGCCAACAGTGTCCACTTGAATAGGTATATCGTATTTGTAGTGATGGAGATGGAACCACTGCCACTTTCTGAGTCTAAACCGTTCAAGAGGTTTATCCAAGGGCTCAATCTTCGATACCGTTATCCATATCGGCATCATGTCAAGCGGAAGGTGCAGGAGAAGTGTGATTTCAAAAGGGGTCAGCTTAGGACAGATGTTTTGTCTTCTGTCGAGACTGTTCACGCTACTACCGAATTTTGGACATCTGGCGCCAACGAGCCATATTGTGGAGTCACTTTACATTGGCTCAGTCCATCTGGAACTACGATTGAGACGGTAGACGTGCGGACGAAGCTGGTGCCATATCCTCACACCTCGGTTGAGATACTCAGTACGTTCCGCTCCATCTTAGAAGAAGAAGGCTTGACCTCAAAAGTCTCCTTGGTAACCTCGGACAACGGTAGAAATGTGGTGAAAGCCTTTGAAAACACTGAGTTTGTGCACATACGATGTGCTTCGCATTCTCTCCAGCTAGTTGTTCGTATTGGTGTTGAGCATGATTCGCTTGCAGATTGCCTGGAGAAAGTTAGAGGTCCAATTGTCGAGGCCAAAGCAGGAGAAATACCTCAGGGATGCCCAGGTCTTCCTTGGAGTGTAAGAGACAGATACCGTTTGCGTGATTAAGGAGGCAGATACAAGGTGGAATTCCACACTATTTATGGTGGAGAGATTGCGGAGGCTATGAGAGCCATTAAAAGGTATAAATCCAAGCTGGAGAGTGATCTAGCTGCCCAACGAGCAGCTTGGAATAGCTTTAAAGCACAAGAGACCACCCGAATGTTACCAGGTTTTATTAAGCCTGTTAAACCGAGTGCAGACTTTATCAAGCTTGTCATAAACGTCTCGACCCTCTGACAAATGGAGATTACTGGCAGATATCGTAAACCTTCTAAATCCTTTCGAAGCTGTTACGGTTCAGCTTGGAGGCTCGTAATACTCAACTTTCTCTACGGTTATTCATTGCCGCTACAAGCTAAAGACTCACCTGATTAAGAAGCGTAACAGTTCAGGAGTGCCCCTCAGTCTCTCGGGTAGCCGGAGCGATGTACAACATATTTGACGACAAGTGGAAGGCTCCAGGTGTACAAGCTTTCATCGCTTGCTATCTGGATACTCGTTTCAAGCCTGTTGTACAACAGATGGACACCTATCTCGTTGGTACCGCCAAGAAGCTGATTGCTGAGATGATAGAAGAGGAACAATACCGCCAAAGAGAGAAAAAAGGAGACACCAACTAACGAAGACGGTAGTCAGTCGGACGAAGAAGACGATTAAGGACCATCAACAGTTGGTCTGGGAGCTAGAGGGGGCTTTTATCTCTTGTCCGAAGTGATAATGTTGGTTGGTGATCATGTGGACGACATTGAGGTTGAGAAAGAGTTGGAGGACGAACTTACCAGATACGACAAGCTCAATTCGATCTTAAGTACTTCAGGGGCAAGCAAAAAATGGTTGACAACTTTGATGTGATCGCATGGTGGAATGGCAATTCGGGACTTTTCCCTATTCTCGCAAAAGTTGCCTTGAAATATGCTTCCGTCCCGGGAATCTCAGTGCCTGCAGAAAGACTCTTTTCGGGAGCAGGATTAACAGTTACAAAGAAGCGAAAGAGACTCGACAGTGATTTGGTTGATGACCTGATGTTTCTTCGCAGTACCCTACGACAAGAATACCGTAACAAAGTAGCGGTTCAAAAGCATCAGCAGCAATCTAGTTTGAGTAATAAGAGTCTTAGGACCTCCTAGTCTTAGTAACATAAGCAAAGCTGATCCATGGTGGCACCACCAAAGTGATGACTAGTAGTGATGAAGATAAAAGAAGGTGCATTGTCAACATCTTAAGACTCACGGACTTCATCCTCGTTCTTCTTCGTCGAGAGTTATGATGAGTCGAGGTAAGTTATTATTCTTGGCGTGGGCCACTGGGCTACTGCTATACTCCTGTCTGGCTTCGCTGCTTGTCGTCCTATCCATCGTCATCGCTTGGTGGGTGAAAAAGTAATGCTTAGATTTTGTTAGGATTATTTGATTCTTCTGAGCCGCCTATCTTCGTACTCGATAAAGTTGAACTCATTTTGACTGCAGAAATGGATTGATCTCATCATGAGGAGCGCGAATCACTCTTCAGCCTTTGTGTCAGCAGACTTCGCCTAACCCGGGTCATAGCCATGCCAACCCAACCTGACTTGGGTCAACCTGAATTGGGTTAATCTGAGTTTTGGTCAACCCGGAACACAACACTACCCATATGTCCCAATATCACCGCGAAAACAGGGGTATTTTAGGATTTTTGGAAAAAGAGGGGCATTTTAGAATTTTTGGGCCAAAACTGGGGCATATCAGACGTTATCTATCTACTTCTATAATATAAAACCGTCTGTCTGTCCGTCTGCTGAGGCCGTACCTAATCGAATTCCAACTGTCCTGTCAACAGTTGCGAAAACAAATTGGTTTCTATTGAAAAAAAAATTACAGCCCGGGGAGTGTTAAAATTGGGGTGGAAATACAATTATAAAGGACGAAACTACATGGGCTACAATTATCAAGACTAATTTTCTTAGCTATATCTACTTCTATAATATTACAGCTGAAATTGGTGTTAAATCGTATGATGAAAATGGATGTATCAAATGCAGTTTTAAAAAATGGATCCGGCTTCATCCACCGGCCCCATTGCATAACAGATGCATACACAAAAAATACAGCACGGTAAGCCTAATCCAAATGTAGAACGTTTATGATTGGAATTCGTGCACTTTCAACAAAAGTATCCATGGACGTGTATTGAAAGATGAGCAAGCAATATTGCAAAAAAATCTTTTAGAGATAAATAGAAGTGAGCGAGCGCACGTTATAAGTGCGACGTACTACAATCAAGATCCACCAATGGATCTGGACGTGCGTGTATTAAAAACCGTGTGGAACGGGTCATCCCAATACAATTTACGCCATTCTACACCTTTCCGGTAAATGCTGAATGCATTGCTTTAGCTCTCTACGATAAGTGACTGATCAGGATTGAAACTAGTACTATACTATATAATAAAAAATGGATTTCTGTGACTTTTGACAAAAAGGGTGGGGCTTTTGAGACTTATGACAAAAAGGGTGGGGATCTTGAAGACTATCCACTTCCCTGAAACATTTAGCGAAATATATTCGCAAGCGGTTCGATGCGTCGGAAGCAGGGGTGTGCGGTATTGATACCGGTATTTTCCCATACCGATACCGATACCGGCCTTACTAAAGTTGGTACTGAGCCAGGGTATACCATATACCGTACCACGTAAAATCGGTATGAAATGTCGGTATACCCTACCCTGCCACACAAAGTCGGTATCAATTGAGGGTATACCCTACCGCTCTACATAACGTCGGTATCATTAGTGTGGATACCGTACCGCTCAATACAAACTTGGTATCAATTTTCGGTATACCATACCGCGCTACACAAAGTCGTTATCATTTTTTGATATACCCTACCGCCCAATACAAAGTCGGTATCATTTTTCGGTAACCCTTACCGCGTCTGCACCCAATCTGTATTTGATACTACTACTTGGATATTACTGCTTGGTATATCTCCGTCCTCCTGCCTTCCCGATATAAGAAAAGATCTTGCTAGTACCAGTAGTAGTACTATGGACTACGACCATCCTCCTCATCCGCCTTCCCGCGACACTGATGATGCTGGCGGCGGCGATGGTCCTTCCACGTCGTCGTCGTCATCTTCTTCTTCTTCTTCTACACCATCATCTAGATCGCTCTCACAACAACCGCAAGAAAGAGGCGTCCCCATCCTCACTGCTGCTCGTGATGATGACGATGAAAGGAGCAGCATTGGAGGCGGCATATCAGCATCAACAACCACCACTACGACGAGAGAGGAACAGGTTGTTGAACAAAAGAGACAACAAGAGAGTTTTGTATCGCCAACAGCAACGAGGAAACGGGCCTACGGTCATTCCGCATTCAGTGATACGCGGTCACCTCTTTGGCAATATTTCAAGAAGGTCAAAGCCTCAAACAAGTCAATTGCAAAATATGCGAGAAAGAAGTGGGCTCTCTACATGAGAGCAATCTTTTTTCTCACGAAAGGACTGCTGGAAGATCGGATGTGGATCATGCCACAGCAGCCGAGGACTGCCAAGAGAAGAGAGAGAAAAAGCGAGCTCGACGCTTTGGACCTGCTGCCATGGAAGCAGGCTCCTCCTTGAACGCTGAGAATAACACCACTACAACCTCTGATGATCTGAAGGGGAAGAGCGATGGCAATACTGACGCAGGCAGGAAAATGAAGACCTCGAAGCTTAATGACCATTTCGCATTGAGGAAGAAGCTAACCACTCAGACCTTGGCTCGTGACATTGGTAAGTGACTTATCCTTTGCTTTAGTCCATAAAGTAATCCATGCCTGTGAGCAAGAGATGCTTAGCAGTCCCCCTTTCTGTGTGTAATAGCGCTGATGGTCGTTCTGTACAACATGCCATTAACGGTTGTGACGAGACCTGGCTTTGCCCATCTCCTAGCCAAGTATGTCATAGGTGGCCGCCATGACTCCCTGCAAATGCCTTCAAGAGAGAAAGTGCGAAAAGAGGTTTTCTTCCCCCATGCAGAAATCTTCGATAAACTGAAGGAGCTGCTAGGAAAGGCCAAATCTGTAGGTCTTGCTTTCCATATTCTTATATCTATCTTTGTTGTCCTTAACCTCCACACTCATCAGGTGAGTGTCATTATGGATGGCTGGAAGGCTAAGAATGCCAAGACAGAGTAAATTGGAATAACTGCAAACTTTAGTGTCCATTTTAAGCGCTACGACGTTCTCATTGGATTTACACGAGCAGACGGAGAGCGGCAGACAGTAGAGAACATATTGGAGGTGCTGAAAAAATTGCTAAAGGTATGTGGCTCAGGTTTGTTCCTTATCCGATGGAAAAGTGTAACCATTCACTATATCTTGTACTGCTGGTATTGATCTAGAGGGCAGGAATTGAGGATAAGATCATTGCCATGGTCACCGATGGGGGGAGCAACATGGTGAAGACCGGAAGGTTGTAACGGGATTCAATTTACACCGCCATGAATTCAAAAGTCTCAGATGATACTTATGTTGGAGATATTGGTTCTGAGAAAGCAGCATTAGCGCGTCTAGTATCGTGCGACGATGGTGAGGATGACGAAGCAGATGCTGACCTTGAAGGGGCTGAAAGAAGCCGTACTTGCATTGAAGAGGCTAGTAAGGACATGGCTCTGGACTGCGAGATGATGCGAAACGTTGTCTCTACTTCCTTTACTGCCCTACCGTGTGCTGTTCACAGACTCCAGCTCTGTGTCAAAGCGAAAGCATGGTTCGGCGAGGTCAGAAGAGAGACTTAAAGCGACAAGGAGCTCTTCAAGACAGGGGTATCAAGCGTTGCCCCAATCTCTTCCGCCTTACTACAGCATGTCAGTAAACGACGCAAGTTGGCCGCTGATGGCCGCTTAGGAAAAGGGAAAAAGGGTAGCTATTATGAAGACATCCCGTGTAGCCGGTGCGTAAACGCACGGTGCGGCTAGCGCACAGAGGAAAACTTTCCTTTAAGCGGCGTTCGCCGCTACTTAGTCGATACGACCTTGTATAAGAGCTTAGCAAGAGATCACTCTCTTGCTCGGGGCCAAGATTCCCCGGGTGGTTTACAGTTAGCTTTCGCTAACGCCTTGTAACAAGGCTTCCCTTATAAAGAAGGTAGCGTAAGGGAGAACTCCCTGACTCTATACTACTCACTGCGCGCGCGACCGGGCGTGGTAGCGCGCCTATTAGTCTTAAGTATTTTTGTAAACTGATTTATATTTAAATATGTAATTAGTCTAAGTTAATTAAACTAATGTAAACTATATGTAATAATAAGTAGAGCTTATTCAAGTCGTACCTAGCTGAAATGTAGTGTACACCACCTGTGTACTAACACGTGGCAGGCTGCCACACCTTCACAAAGGGCTCCTGCCCTGATTGGTTAAAACAACCAATCAGTCCGAACCTTTCGGACTGGTCAATATCTGACCTTAACCGTGGTGTACTTACGTACACTAATGTAACCACATGTAACCCGGTTACATCCCGCCAGAGAGTTTAGACGACTGGCCGACTTTTTACAGCACTTGGAGGAATCACTACACAGGCGTTTTGCTAGTCTGTCAGACCTCTGTTCCGCAGCAACTCTTCTGGACCCCCGGTATAGAGCACAAGAGGCGTGGTATCCGTACAAGGGTAAAGACATCAAAGATAGCAAGGCTTTTCTAGCGAAGATGGTGGAGTCTATAGATAATATGGCTGTGCAGCAGGAGGAAGAGACGACTAATGACGCATTTCAAGATGAACGAGGGGCCCAAGCTGGAGAATCGAACGAGAACACCATGAACGATCATGTACGAGAAGAGGAGAAGCGAGACATCGAGATAAGTAGTGATGATGATGAGGACGATGAGGAAGTGGATCTTCTAGCTGGTCTTCGTAAAAAGTCTTCCTCTTCTGTCTCCGTCACTCGCACCTCAAAGAGAGATATCTTGGAACGAGAACTGAAAGTCTTCTTAGAGGATGTTGAGGTTGTTGACAGCAACGAAGATCCACTCCTGTGGTAGAAGAAGAATCAGGGACGATATCCTCTCCTCTCCCAGCTCGCGGAAATACTATTAGCAATTCCTGCCTCTTCGGCCCCAGCGGAACGGGTCTTCTCTCAGTACAAACTAGTCTTGAATGATCTCCGAACGCTTCTTTGAGATGAGGTGTTCGAAGCTACTCTTTTAATAAGGGTGAATAAGTATCTCGTTAGAGAGTGGTATGACGTGGCCCCACTAGTAGCCTCCAGCTGATTGACGACAACAGAAGAAGCTACCTGAACTCTAATATATATTGCGAGCATCTCAAGTAGTGGTTGATAGTATACTATTATATGGACGCAGAGTAATGCTACAATAGTCTTTCTAACTACTCCTCCAATGCCGTTGGTGTCCAGTGCCCATCCTCACCTATCACGAGTACCACGTAATATATCTACTCTGTTAATAGAGACTCAAGCTTTAGCACCTTCTTCCAATACCGATGCTGCAAGCATTATACCACGGCTTTTTGCTGCCACTGCTCTCCTTATGCATGCTGCTACGGCAGTTTGCCTGATGTTGCCACAAGTGCTACTGTACTGTACCCCTCTCACAGATCTCTATAATAACTACCTCACACGTACTCTAATAGCTGTACTCTAAACTCGGTGTTGGTACCGGTATTAGATACCGCTTTTTTCTCAAAGTCGATATCGGTACTGGTATTGGATACCGCTTCTTGGCAAAGTCGGTATTGATATCGGTATTAAATACCGCTGCTGCCAAAAGTCGGTATTGTTTACCGGTATTAGGTACCGCTCTCCTGTTTTCTCGGTATCATACCGGTTGTATCATACCGTGTGGCCTAAACTCGGAAATGGTACCAGTACTGGGGTACCCTTGAGGCAAAAGTCGGTAGCAATACCCTAATACCGATATCGTTGATTTGAAAATCGGTATCATATACCTAATACCATACCCCCTCCATTTTCGGTATTCACCTAGAAATACCATACCGAACCTTAAAAATCGATACCGCACAACCCTGGTCAGAGATTGGAACAATATTATCCGATATTATATTGTCTTTTCTGAAAACACAATAAAATATATTGTGTATTGCATTTTAAGACAATATAATATATTGGTATTGCGAAATCAAACTACAATATATTACAATATATTGTATAGAAAATGAGATATAATTGATTTGAGGCCTGCGCCTGGGAAAGTCCTACTTGTCGGTGGGTATCTGGTCTTGAATGAGAAATATGCGGGGCTCGTAGTAGCCACGACTGCAAGATTCTACTGCCAAGTGGAGGAAAAGGTAGCGTAATCGTATGTAAAATAACATGTATGTAACAAAAAAAACGCAAATTGGATTAATATATTTTTTTCTGGTAGATGAAGGAAGACGTAGATCAAATAGCTGGTACCTCCAGTGGATGGCGTCCATTATATCCATTAACAGTAGCTAGCCAACAATTCGGGCAATTCATCGACGGCTGGATCGAGGTAAATTCGGACGGACGATGCGGTTCCAGCTCAGGTAGCAAAAAACATTTTTTGCAATATTTTTCATGTGGAATAACGAAGAAATATCATTTTTAGAGAATGTTCGCATCGGAATGCATAGGAAGGTAAGAGAAAAAAGATCCTACCGAATTGTCTGGACAAAAAATATTTTGTATCGGTATTTAAATTTTTAAAACTGCAGCAATACAATATATTGGTATTGGAGATGGCGTCCAATACAATATATTGGTATTGGAGAGGGCAGCCAATACAATATATTGCTCGCAATATATTATAATAGATTGTTAGATAAATATATTATTCCCAATCCCTGGTCAGACATGAGGTGAGATTCATTTTATACCATAGAAGATGCGATTATGTATGGTTTGAGTGTTTGTTCTCTACCATAGACACGATCATGCTCTTTGGAATATGACTAGACAAGTAGGTCCAAATAGGAACGTGTTGCATAACAGTTCCCAATATTAGGTGATAGCTCCGAATAGTTCTCGAAGTACTAACATCACGAAATCTTCATGCTTTCTCAAAGCAGTTGTTAAGAGTGCGCGACAGTTTAGTACGGCTATAACAGGGTTACATTCTGGTTACATTTAGTATGTGGTGTATGTGAGTACACTACGGTTGGGGTCAGTGTTGACCGGTTGGACCTATTGGTTATTTTAACCAATCAGGGCAGGAGCCCTTGGTGGAGGCGTGGCATCCAGCCACGTGTTAGTACACAGGTGGTGTACACTACATTTCGGCTAGGTACGAATTGAGTAAGTTCTACTTAGTATTACATATAGATTCCATTAATTTAAATTAATTTAGGCTAATTACATATTAAATATACATTCAGTTTACATTTCACTCAAAAGACTGCAGGACGCACGACCTCGACCGGTCGCGCGCGCAGTGAGTGTAATAGCGTAAGGGAAGTTATTCCCTTAGCCACCCCCTTATTAAGTGATCCTTGTGTTAAGGCGTTAGCTTGTGCTAACTGGTAAACCACCCCGAGAATCTTGGCCCCGAGTAAGAGAGTAATCTCTTACTAAGCCCTTTTATAAGGGCGTATCGGCTAAGTAGCGGCACATTGCCGCTTTAGGAAAGTCTTCCTCTGTGCGCTAGCCGCACCGTGCGTGTACGCACCGTCTACAACGGCAGGACGTTTGGCACTTTGGACCATAAAATTGGGTATTACCCGAATTGTAATCGGTTAGCACTCAAATGCATAGATACATTTAGTTAGGTTAAGTTTTAGGATTTAATCTAATTTAATCACTTTTACGTTTTCTTTTTTTAAGTAACAAGTTCCTTTTGTGTGTGGATCCTGTCGATTGGAGAACTGTCGCGGTGATTACAGTGGATTGGCTTTCTCGTAGTGGTTCTGGTTATGCATTGCGCTGTGGAAAGAGGCATTAGTGGAGATCACGTTGGATAATTAACTTATGTTTGTTTCTCGTTATTGGAATTTGTTTATTATAATTAACCGCGTAGTATGCTATCGACCCTAGCTGGAAACGCGCAAGACTCACCGAGATGTCCGAGACGCACAAGATTGGATATTCTATTCATGTGCCATTTACATTAGATGACATGGACGTAGAAGGCAGCGTGAGGAGTTCAGATAGCTGCCAAGGGTTTCCGACGAGATAGATTGGGATAAATCGCATTATATTGTGTGGTATGGTTTGCGGTGTGATCACTTCGGAATTTTCTTCTTCATACGGATACCACTAAGACTTTGGAGGGAATACTGCGTTCGTCGAATCTGAACAAGGCCGTTCAGCATCATATCGGTGTGCCCGGACGCCGCGAGCATTATCTTCATCCCGGAAATCTCTAGAATCCACCACAATAACCGCGTATCCAAGCGTATTGGATGTTACTCTCTCTCTGGGTGAACTTTTAATGGTTATATCAGTGCTCCTCAGTAAGGTCAGATAAAATTGAGTGGCGAATGGGATTAGATCCTGGGCGGGAATTTTTCACCGGGGAGCGGGCAGCAATTATACTTGATTAAATTATAGTAAGGACGCTAACCGAGAAATATAAATTCGTCAGGTCAGTTTTATACAGAGGGATTACTCCAATCGAACTTCGAACTTGAAAGAAAATCGTAAAGTGCTAAATTTATCCTTAAAAATTACATGGCACAACAACCCATGTGATCTACCCGAAAACTATAATCCTAAATCTTAACATACGATTGGCAATATTTTCTTCTGCAGAGTAGCCTTGTAAGGTGACCTTCTTTACTGCATCTTGAACGTCCTGTTGCGCCGGCGACAAGTAGTGACACCACTTGACAACTTTTTCCATACCCCTTGTCTCGTATTAATCATCGATCAACTCCTGTAATATCTCTCCAACTTCCCTTGCAAAATATTCAACATTATAGCCTGAAACTAATTTGGCTTCTGCTTCTGGCAAATCAAATGGATGTCGATTGGTTTCTGCTAAAGATCATATAAGAATTAAGAAAGGAAAAAAGGAAAACAACAAACATCCAGTTCTGGATGACATCGAACGGTTAACCCACCCATGCTTGTAAAAACACTGCATATTTTCACTTTCAACCCTCATCAAGATTTAGCAGTCACCGTAATCATCCGCAGATCGAAATGTTTGGACGCTGCCCATCCCGCACAGCTTTTTGACTAGTTAAATCACTCTATCTCTATTACAGGCAATCTCATCACCCAGAAAGATTTTATCCAATCGTATTTTTTCTCAGTGGGCCAGAAAACTCAACCGTTGGGGTTTTCTTGAAATCACGTAACCACAGCCTCCCCTGAGTCTTGTCATAGCCATAAAGCGGTTGAGGCATGATTTCGCATTTTATTAGGGTTCCAAATGATGAACATCCGCCTGATCGTCTACTCGGTCGTAGTATAGATTTCCCGCCTTACCTTGTGCTGTTCTTTTTCACTCAGAAATATCTGCAACTACCACGATGCTTCGAACTGATTCTCGCGTTTCTGCAGCCGAGGGAGACCAGTTCCTGCCGTTCTAGGCGATTAATCGGCTCCCACGTCTGCCGCCGAGTGAGATGAGTCTGTTAAAGAACAGGTGGTTCGCTGAGCGGTGTATCCTGCTTTTAATGAAAGAGTGCATCAGAACTTCGGGTAGCCGAGGCCATTGCCCGTAAAAATATTAGCTTTTATGACTATGTTCCACCAAATGGCGTACTTGAGGCACGAAAGAGACAGGCTGCACCTGATTGATGACACCATAGTTCCTCTACTTGGCTCATTCCACTGGAGAGGTCTTTGTCGAAGTGTACCGAGATATATGAGCAGCCGCACGGACGGTGTAACGGGGTTACATTCGGGTAACACTGAGTGTTGGTGTACATGAGTACACCGCGGTTGAGGTCAGTATTGTCCGGGTTGAAAGGTTTCGAACCTTTGGTTATTTTAACCAATCAGGGCATGGGCCCTTGTTGTGGTGGTGTGTCAGACATCCACGTGTCAGTACACAGGTGTGTACGCTACATTTTAGCTAGGTACGAATTAGGAATATTCTACTTAGTGTTACATATAGTTTATATTAGTTTAAATAATTACATATTAAATATATTCAGTTTTACTTTCACTCCTTAGTACAGACGCACGACCTCGACCGGTCGTGCGTGTAGTGAGTGCCGTAGCGTAAGGGGGGCCCTCCCCTTAGCTACACCCTTTGTAAGGGAGCCTTTCCGTTAAGGCACTAGAAAAGGCTACAGTAAACTAACCCGGGAATCTTGGCCCCGACTAGGAGAGCTCTCTCCTACTAAGCCCTTAATAAGGGCGTATCGGCTAAGTAGCGGCGAACGCCGCTTCAAGGAAAGTCTTCCTCTGTGCGCTAGCCGCACCGTGCGTATACGCACCGGCTACATCTGGTAGCACTCGTAGTCAATCCAACACCTGCGTTGGTAGACTAGGCATCCTCTGCAAAGTATGAATCAGGACGATTGGGATAGTTTGACCCTCGTCCAGCAGGAAGCCTTTAAAAGTCTGTTACCCTTACTGGGTGACGAGGGTATGCAGCTCCTAGTGGAGCAGGGCCTTGAGGCCGTAAAGGCAAGGCTGAATGCCCTGATCGCTCATGAGGCGAGTTGCGGTGGAGGTCATTCCACGGGGGTGCGCCCTACATTATCGTTTAAGATAAAGGATTTCACCGGGGAGAAGGGTGATAACCTTTATGTTTGGTTGCGAGAGGTCGAAACGGCCTTCGCCACAGCGAACATGACCGCTGATCACTTGCAAGTGGGAATTTCATTGACCCATCTTACGGGCAAAGACCGTACATGGGCGTTCACATGCTCGGAATCAGTCAAGGACGTGTTTCCAACATGGAAGGTCCTTAGGCAGAAGCTTATGGACATGTACGCAACGCCTGATCTGGTTTTCCAGAATCAACTGGCGTTCCTGAGGTGCCGTCAAGGCACTAAGGACATGGAGGCTTATATCCAGGAGCTTAATACCTTGTTAGCAGGGATGTACGCGAAAGCGTATTCGGACGATGTGTTCATCCCCGTCTTCATGGGAGGCCTGAGAGAGGGGCCAGAACGTTCGGAATTGTTCCGATGCCGACCCGAATCCCTGGAAGAGGCATTCAAGATGGCGTTCAACGCCGAGAGGAACTTCCGTTCCTCTAAGGTGGGTCCCGAACCCATGGACCTGAGTCAGGTCGAAGCGGAGGAGAAACCTCCCGCTAAGAGTCATTCTGACTCTTTTTCACAGAGCTTCGAGGCAGAGCTCTTGGCTATGTTGCAGCGGCGTGGGCCGCTGAGATGCTTCCTGTGTGGGAGCATGGATCATCTGAAGAACAGATGTCCGAAAAATCCCCAGCGAGACACTCGCTACAAGGGACCAAGGGTGGGGAAAAAGCCCTTGTCCAAGCCGTCGGAAAAAGACGGCTCCCAGTAGGTGCGGGTCGCCCTACTGAGGGACCCCTCAGTGCTGTTAAGCCCCAGGGTAGGGGACGACAGCAAAGCCCCGAGGGAAGCGGTGCTTTCTAGCACCGAGTTGGTGTACCAGCCAGGTTTGCTGGTAGTCCTTGCGGACGTGAAAGGCTTTGATAAGCCTTGGAGAGTCTTGATAGACTCTGGATCGTCTGACAATTATGTCAGACGGGCTTCTGTTGTGAAGAGTCGGCTGTATGCCGAGGCCCTAGAGGCACGGTTTCGTGACGTTGTCACGGTCCGTCTTGCGACGGGCGTACAGGTTTCTGTACCCAAGGTCTCGATTGACCTTAAGCTGAAGTTTGAAGACTTCGACAGCTTAGAACGTTGCCTAGTCCTGGATTTGGACTCGAGGTATGACCTAATTCTGGGCATGAAGTGGCTGGAACGCCACGATCCATGGATAGACTGGAAGTCTAAGTCCATTGGCCCAACGCACCCGCGGTCGGGTGAAGCATTGGTGAGTCATGAACCCACCTTTGCTCGATCGCAAAAGCGATTCTGGCGTGAGATGCCAGAGATTGGGATGTCTGAAACGATCATTCCTAATGGCGTTAAGGAAGAGTTCCTTAACGAGGGGGATTCTGCGGTTAATCCCCGCGCCGATGTAGGTAAGACTGGTGAGTCGCCAGTGGAAGAGGTGGATTTCTCTGAGGCGACTCCAGTGGTAGGGGTAGAGACCCCTGTGGTTAAGCGCGAGGCGCTGCCAAGCGAAGAGACCCGGAGTTCGTCTCTTTCGCACGTCGTAAATGATTCCGATTACGCCGTTATAGGTGAGACCGGCGAGTCACCGGTGGTAGAGGTAGAGACCTCTGTGGATAGGCGCGTGGCGCTTCCAGTAGATGGGGCAATTGACTCCCCCCCATCTGGGCTCGGGATGAGTCCCTAGGGAAGTAGTCAGCGGTCCTACAGGATGCTGAATAGTGTGACAATTGTTGTCACAGAAGGCGTAAGCCTGGAACGGTTGCCTGGGGTAGGCGAACTGTTGTCGTTGGAGGAGATGTCCTTCAACGAGTTTGAGACTGCTTTGAAAGCAGATGAAATCGACGAGATCGTCGTGTTGCGTCCGGAAGAGGAGTTGAACTCCTCATCCACGATGGACGAGTCAGTTTTGGTGAAAACCAAACAGGCATTGAATGCCCGAAGCGGCCTCAAGATCCTCGCGGATCCTGAGGACCCTTACCATTCCTTATTAAAGCAATTTGGAGATGTCATTAGTGACAACCCACCGATGGGGTTACCACCGGATCGGGGAGTCCGACATGAAATTGATTTGGTTCCTCGAACCAAATACTGCGTCACTAGACAGTGGCTTCTCCCCAAGGAGCAATACGACGTCATCGACGCATTCTTCAAGAGGAAAGAAGAGGAAGAGACAGGGATGGTACGGGAATGCAAGTCTCCCCACTCATCTCCCACTTTTTGTGTTCGTAAACCGAACGGAAAGTGGCGCATTGTGCATGCGTATAACAAGCTGAATGCAGCTACTGTACCCATGAAGACTCCGATTCCTCGGAAGGATGTCCTCTAGAACAATATGGCGGGCTGTACTGTGTACAGTGCCTTAGATCTGGTGGACGGGTATTATCAGGTGCTCATGCGAGCGTCCGATATTCCGCTGACAGCGGTTAGCACGCCTAGTGGAATCCTGTGGGAGTGGCTTGTTATGCCACAAGGGCTTTCAAATGCACCAGCAACTTTCAATCGCTTGGTGACTCAACTCTTCCGCCCTCATAGGAAGTACGCTCAGACGTACTTCGACGATATATTCGTTCATAGTCGTGCGGAAGGATACTCGTCTGATGTTCATACGCATCTGATTAACCTTCGAGCTGTGATCTAATGTATTCGTGAGCATAAGTTATATGCAAACGCATCCAAGTGTATATTTGGTGCTGAGGAAATTCCTTTCCTCGGATGCTTCATCGGTAAGGATGGAGTGCGGGCGGATCCCGCGAAGGTGAAAGCCATTGTGGAGTGGCATTCGCCTGTAAATCTTAGAGATTTACGGAAGTGGCTTGGGTTATCCAACTATCTCCACAAGTACAGCGATAACTACGCTGAAATGGCGAAGCCATTGACCGACCTTCTTAGGAAGGATGTTGATTGGTGTTGGGAAACTGAACACGAAAACGCTTTTGAAGTGGTTTAGGGGAGATTGTTAAAAGCTCCCGTTCTTGCTCTCCCAGACTCTGGAAAACCATTTAGTGTCGTCTGCTACGCCTCCGATTTCGCAATCGGATGTGCTTTGTTACAAGCAGACGATGCAGGAAGGGAACGCGTAATTGCGTTTGAGTCGAGGAAGATTAAAGCTGCAGAACGAAATTATCCCGTTCATGACAAGGAGCTACTTGCAATGAAGTATGCTCTTGTCAAATTTAGGGTTCACCTACTCAGCTCAAAGCCGTTCGTGGTTTATACTGACCACGCGTCGTTACGGACAGCGACAAAGTCGCCTAATCTCTCTTGCAACGGATGGCCCGTTGGCTCTCCTTCTTTGCGGAGTACAACTTTGAGGTTAAGTATAAACCTGGCAAGCAAAACGTGCTTGAAGACGCGTTGTCGCGTCGTCCCCATTACGAGCTCGCTCACAAGACATTCGTCACCACGTCTGTGGTGGATCTCATAAGCCAGGCGTATGAGAAAGACCCACAATGTACGACGCTTATCCAGGCGTTAGGTGAAAAGGGTCTTGGCTCGTCTGAGCCAACCCTGTCAAGTCGAGCTAGAGCTCGGTTACACCGTTACAGTTACTGTGACGGTTTGCTATATTATAGCACGAGCGCGGAGGACACTCCACGGGTGGTTGTTCCTCATGATGAGGAACTGAAGTATAGAGTCCTCTTTGAGGCACATGACGCCCCTACCGGGGGTCATTCAGGTCGGGATAAGACCACAGCGCTTTAAGCGCTTTGTATTGGTGGACCAACATGTATAAGTGGGTCGGTGCGTATATACGCACCTGTGAGACGTGTCAGAGGGTTAAACCCTCTGCAAGTTCAGCTGCGCCTTTGGCGATCTTATCGGTTCCAACGGAGTGTTGGAAATCCATTAGCATGGATTTTATCTTTGGTTCTCCGAAGGATAAGGCCGTGAACACCGGCATATTGGTCTTTGTAGACCGTTTGAGCAAGATGGCTCACCTGGCGGCGGTGCCAGAGTCCATAGATAGACAAGGAACAGCGAAAGTGTTCCTAGACCGTGTCTTTCGACAGCATGGTCTACCCGATTCCGTTGTATCGGATCAGGATCCCCGTTTTACGGGACAATTCTGGGGAGCGTTGTTTAAGGTGCTAGGCACCAAGCTCCTCATGTTCACTGCGGATCATCCGCAGACGGACGGTCAGACGGAACGCGTTAATCGCGTTGTTGAGGATATTATCCGGAGTTTATGTCCGGATTCTCCAAAGATTTGGAGTGAGATGCTCCCGATGGTTGAATTTGCTATCAACAATTCGGTACATGCATCTACGGGGTTTACCCCGTTTTACGTGAACGGATTGGTGAATCCGAGGGTTCCGTTAACGCCACGTGTGTGTGGCCCAGGGCTTGAGGGGGGAGGATTCCCCGATGTCAGCCCTGTATCTGTGCGAAAGCACATCGATAAGTTTTTATCGACGCGCCTTAGTGTCTTACGACACGTCTGCGATGCCATGGCTGAAAGCCAAGACAAGCAGAAGGAGCAAGATGACCGAAAGGGGAGGCGTAATAAAAAGGTATACAGAGTAGGAGAAAGTGTTTTATTAAACGCAAAAAAAATCTTCCTACACATGCAGTTTCAAATGTGTTGCGCAATAAACTGCGCCCCAGGTTTGTGGGCCCCTTTAAGGTGTTAGCCCGAAAGGGCTTGTCGTACACCTTAGACATCCCGAAGGCGATGCGTACGCATCCAACCTTTTATGTGGGTATGCTTAAGCCATACCAGAACCCGGAGGCGGGTCCCCTCTCGGAGGAGGGTGAGAAACCGGATAGCCGAAAGGCGCAACAGGTCGGAACATCTCCGACAGGGTTGATATACGACCCTGAAGCTCCGCAACGAGAGTATCGAGAGAGGCAAGCCGCTCCTCGATGCGTTCATTCGCACTCCCCTCGTTGCGGAGTTCCTCCTAAGCATCTTGGATGCGAAGGCTGTGCCGATAACAGCGCTCGTGGAAGTCACGCCGCAATAGCGCGACCCCCTCCTCCAGTGCTCGATACGGAGGGTACGCCACATTATCATGTGGAACGCCTGATGGCACGACGCCATCACCGGGGTGAGACCCAGTACCTGGTGAAGTGGAAAGGGTATCCACATTCCCAGAACTCGTGGGAGTACGATACTCCCCTGCGGCAGGATTTCCGTGACGTCGTTGACGCTTTCGAGCGGGAGAATCCTACTGAGAGTCAACGACCAAAGGGGCTGAAGAAGCCCCTTCACTCCCAATAGCTGGGAGTTCGCCGGAGGCAGATGCTGTGCTTGCATTGCTCTCTGGCACCACATCGAGAGCATAGCGCGTATAATAGGAGGCAGGCAATTGCCCTTGCGCTTTGACCTGAGCATAGGCCAAGCGTAGCGCTCTCTCTACCCGAACGTCGTGTTCGGAGAAGCTGTTGTACAGCGCATCGAAACTGGGGAGGCGTTTCTCCCTTTCCGCGCAGGCGCGGAACGCCTGTTCTGCGTCTTCGACGCTTTCGTCCCTCAGGATAACAAGGGGAATCTCGCGGAGAACATCCACGAGGGCACCGCGTGCCTGTTTCCCGAGGCGCGTCCGGTAGGACTTAACGGAATAATGTTTGGGCGTTAGTAGCCGGCCCCGGAGTTGGTTCCGATGCGCAATTTCACGCGTCAGTATAGCCGCTGGTCCAGGGGTATAAGAGGATAAACCCCTCTTGACCGCGTTCTTAGCCCTCTTTTGAGGGTCGCGAGGTCCCTTACGTGCCCGTCCGGCACGTCGGGCCTCTTGAACCAAGGACGGTTCATTGGTGGTGGTTGCCTGTGGCAACCCGGAGGTATCACCCCCAGCGGGTAACGGTGGCGCACGAGTTAGTGCGTTTTCCCCACGTGTGGGGAATGGGTTGGATGACAGATAGCGCCGTTCGGCGCTATCAACATGGCCAGCCGTTGGAGACAGCTCCCCAAGGGCGTCCACTTCCGAGCTGTCGGAATAGTTTGCGTCCATAGCACCGCTGAGGGTGTACAGTGGACAGCCAGAGGTATGGCGTTGGAGTTCTCCAACAAAATTTTGTTTATTGCGTAAGCAATAGTCTTGATGGGGGAGGATGTAACGGGGTTACATTCGGGTAACACCGAGTGTTGGTGTACATGAGTACACCGCGGTTGAGGTCAGTATTGGCCGGGTTGAAAGGTTTCGAACCTTTGGTTATTTTAACCAATCAGGGCATGGGCCCTTGGTGTGGTGGTGTGTCAGCCATCCACGTGTCAGTACACAGGTGTGTACACTACATTTAGCTAGGTACGAATTAGGAATCTTCTACTTAGTATTACATATAGTTTATATTAGTTAAATTAGTTTAGGCTAAATACATATTCAGTTTACATTTCAGTATATCTTACAGACGCACGACCTCGACCGGTCGTGCGTGTAGTGAGTGCCGTAGCGTAAGGGGAGCCCTCCTCTTAGCTACACCCTTTGTAAGGGAGCCTTTCCGTTAAGGCACTAGAAAAGGCTACAGTAAACTAACCCGGGAATCTTGGCCCCGAGTAGGAGAGCTCTCTCCTACTAAGCCCTTAATAAGGGCGTATCGGCTAAGTAGCGGCGAACGCCGCTTTAAGGAAAGTCTTCCTCTGTGCGCTAGCCGCACCGTGCGTATACTCACCGGCTACAGACGGCGACCTCGAAACAGGGAAGAGCCTAGGCAAGACCAATGTTATCCCGCCAGAAAATATACAGGCGACTTACACGTTCTAGGCTATCACAATGGCCCATATCCCGTCGTGGGACAAGTCGTCGCAAGGATCTTTATCTGGACATATCAATTCTTTGGGCTGGTGATCAACAAGACCGGTTATACCCGCACCCGCACCGCACAACAAGTTCTCCAGAACTACGAAGAGTGTGTGGTTCAAAGATTAGGCGCAAGTAGAGTGATTCAACATGACCAGGATCCGGGATAATCGCGGTGTCTTCCGAGCATTCAAGAGAATTCTGTGGCAGAGGGAAATTGTAATCAAATGGAAAAACTGAATGACTGATGCAGATGCTGACCCGAGCAATAAAGTGTATGTGACGCATGCTCGTCATCCTTATTGGGACGAAGATTATGTTAGCGTATGGTCCTCGCCCCAAAACCATGGGTTGACCGGGTATAGGATAACCCATTTCTATTTGGCATATGGCTGAGACCTAAGGTTTCATGTCAGATTCTGTGTTCCAATTGGCTCTATGAGGAGCCCAAATATTGACGCTCGCCTGTGAAGAATTAACATTCAACGTCTGCACCAACTAGTTAAATGAGCGTCTTATCATGGCGATGAAGGATCGAGCTGACCAGAACAACGATCAAGTCAACCCGCACCACCAAACCGATTTTTGTGTGGAGAAGCGCATAGAAGATTTTTGGTCAACTGTAATGAACATGGACGGGCCATCCGGAGCAATAGGGACGCAAGGTACAGGTACATGATGGTAAGCGACAGAAGAATGATGCATATCAGGATGGGTAGAGTTGATTGGTCGATATTAGGTATTTGGTTGATTTTAGGATTTAAGGAATAATAAAGTTCTCTTTTTGCGTCCGATCAAAAAGATCATCGATTGGGACGGCGTGATAACTTCGCGCCTCCCTTTCATTGCATACGCACATTTACACGTCCCGGGCGGTAGCACGTAGTGTGCTTTTTGGCCCACCGGCAGACGTAAAGTTCCGCAGAACCCGTCCTCAACTCCGCCCGCTGTGTCAGCGGCCCTTTTTCGTAAAGGCTACTGGGAGGGTGATCTAGCCAAGTGTTCTCACGTCTTTCCCCATTGGTTTACACCTATCCTCTAGAAGTTCGTCTGCTTTAAGCGCTCCTGGGAACTCTGAGTTGATTTTGTAAAATCCGTCGATCTGCACATAGAAAGTGCAGATCGACCCCCTTCCTCTAAAGTTTAGGCTAGGAATACAATATATTGGGTATTTCCTTAGCGATATAGGCTTGAGAGTCTCGACGATCAAGTGGTGAAGACTTCCGCCACGTGATCAAGTACCCCTTCGCTTATTTCCACTAGATCGACAGCGTCGATCTGCGATCTACAGATCCGCGATCTCGCCAATTCGCACTAGATCAACTGGGTCGATCTGCGATCTTCGACCCCCAGTTTTTCCCCGGGATCTCGAATCTGCGATTTTCCACCACATCTACATCTGTCGATCTGCTACGAATTCGCTTGATCTACATCGAATTGCACTGATCTACGTCCCCAGTCACCTGTAGAGCGACCCACTCCCAAACCGTCGGGTACACAAGGTGATCAAGACATAGGCCTGTCACAGGACAACCGGAGGACCCCCTTCGTTAGTCGGTAGTCCGGGCGCTGTGGGAACGACTGTCCAAGCCTCAAAATTTGGCCAGCCGCTCCACCACAGTTTCTATACTTAGACCAGGCTACTCCAGGAAACTGGCACGATGAGATATGAGCGGCCGAGTTTGTCGCGGAATATTGCGTAAGTCTGGTCACCGCCGGTACGGATTACAGCGTGTTACCGATAGTTCATGTCTACAAACTCAAAATTGTGAAAAAAAATCCCAGATTGAACGTATGATTCGACGAGGTTTAACTTTGACAAAGCCTTCTTGCCCAAAGACGAGTGTAAAAAGCTGCTCTATTCGAAGTGGAAAAGATTGTAGATGTCCGATCGGGTCGAAGAACAAATATGGGCGGCTCTATTTTGAATTCCTCGTGATGTGTAAGGCCTCCCTGGGCGGACGAACTGGTGCTGAACTGTGGAGCTTTTCTGGGAGGGTTTAACCGATAACAATTCATTCGGAAGCGGTCTAGCGTTAAGCAAACACACGAAGATGCAGATGTCCCGTAGACTCGTTCCGCACGTATTCAGAATTAATTCAGCTTGTCTGCTAAGTCGGCATTCAACCAATCAGATGGTGATGTCTGGCGTGAGCCACATGGGCGGGCAGGTGTGTGGTGGAATGTGATGAAACGACGATGGAAACGTGTAACGCTGAGTTTAGTGACGAATAGTTATGTGTGCGATTGATATTGAATTAGCATGGAATATAGAGTAAATGTGGAGTTGACAGGCATGACGAATCGTTTATTAAAGGACAAAAAAGCAGCTATACTTACAAGTACTTCCTTATAAGACTATCATCTAGGAGGCCGGAATGGGTGTGGGTATTCGTGCGATAATGAAATTCTCCAAGGTATCAAGCATGTCTGTGTCACTCAAAACGTCGCTTAGATTCGTAGTTTGCACCCAATTGTACGGCTTAAGATAACAGGTCTTTTATCCAGCCAGATAGTTTTACTTCTCGATCTCGGCAATGCGCCATGTGCATCATCAGGATATCAATATTGTTGCGATCTCGGTGGATATATAGCTGCCAAGTCTCCCCCACCCTTATTTCACCTGACCTACCGCGGTGGGTCTTGTGTGTTAGCCGGGATGACGAGGAAGTGTTGATTATCTGCTTCGTCTGCCATGACTGATTGCAAACACTTGGTTCCAGCAATCAAATGTACTTCAAGGGTAATCAATAGCGAGACAGCGAGAGTAACGAGATAACAGTAATAAAAAGCAAACGCAACTTTATTATCACCAAAATATCACTTGTAACACTCCACAAGGTAACAACGTCAGTTTCCACAGTCTTCCACTGTGATCCAAACACTCCACGAGATAAATATAGCGTTCCGCCCTCAATAGGGCGTACTAACTCCACAAGAGAGAAATCACTGGACGTGAGCCAGAAGAACAAAAACAAAAAGTGTATTATTATAATTAAAGATTTAGTCCTAAGCTTTGATTATAATTCCATGCATATAAAAACGACTTCAAATCATTGCGATTTTTGTCCAATGAAAATTTGCCCGCGACGGCCAGATCGCGACCGATAAAATACCGTACCAGTACTGTACCAAATAAGTACCACCGGTACCCATCAGTTCTTCAACAAAGGTTTTCATTGAAAGTCGCCAAGCAAAAACACAAATCACGCGATGCGAGGTGTGTCGCAGGATCTGCGCGCCCTTCCAACAGGAAGTGTGTTGATTTTCAAATAGTTTGGGCCTGTTTCTCCATAATTGCTTTAAGCTTCGCTTGAAAAAAATGTCGCAAAATCAGTCCGTGATTAGAATGGCCATATCCAACACCTTGCCAGCAAAAATTCCTAAGGGGAGGACGCAAGCAGGGCAGATAAAGCGTCACCGTTTACCGATTAAGGGTACCAATTTAAAAAACGAGAGACTGACAATTCTTCGGGAAGATCCCGAAAGGAGGACGAATAAACGAATAAGAATATATCTTTTGAGCAACAATTGCGAAGTTATGAGCACGTGCAGATGGATAGGATCCAAATGTGTCAGGGCAGAGGTAGCTGCATCGCTCAAAGGCTTAGAACGTGAGAATTAGTCGGCTTTGGACCGAGATGTGCCTGGTGCTGCAGTACGGAACGGGAGGCTGGAAGGGATGGAGAAAAAGAAGGATGTACAGAGCCAGCTTCATCAGTCTTCTTCCGTCTCTTCTTCATCTTCCTATTTCTCACTCGATTGACAGAAGTCTGTTCCTCGAGGTAACCTTTGTCTTCATCCTCTTGTATATCATCCGACATTCATTACTGGCCTCCGACTATTCTGCATAACTCGGCTTTGATTGCTCGGGGGCTACAGTTGGTGGCATCATCCGAGAGAATGTACCAAGCCTTAGAATCTGTGGGATACCCTCCGCCTGCGTTAAACAGGTTCTTCGATTCTAAACCAACACCAGCGCAGACGGCATACTTCCATAGACTTAGACTCATTATCCCAGGCTGCACAAGAAAGAAGCACACGTTAACGAGCCAAAACTGGGGCGACACAAGCTGTTCAGCTATGGGGTGTGCAAGCTTCCCGAAAGAAGGGCCATCTAGAGTAGAGTTTGGCGGCCTTGAGCTCAAAGCAAAAAAGGAGTCGGTAATGAAGGAGCGTAAGGCGGGACCGCTTGAAAAGGATGCGGGTCAGGTATGTTAGCCTGTCTTTTTACAAAGTGCGCCAACAACTCCCGATGAACCTGGGAACGTCCCTTTATCAGCGATCCTTTGAATGATAAAGTCGAGCTTGCAGGGTCTGCAGCCAAGAAAGCCATTCCTGCGCTTGACCATGCATCATCGCAAAGGTTGACCATGGCAAGTTCAGACTCGACTCCAAGTCGTAAAAAACACGAGCTCGACGCCCGAATTTGGCCGCGCAGCCCTTACCATCCCGACAGCATTTCGAGCATCGTACCACCGGGTGTCTATGATCCCTGGGTATGCGCTTTACATCCAAAAGTCAGTCTGAGCTTGGTTCAACTTTTGGGAGATCCTGTGGGTTCCTAATAGTTCATCGTCATCTCGTGCGATGTCTGGGTCAGAGAGGCTGACAATGTTTGGATGTTTGCGGTGTCTTTAGCTGTGGAGCATGAAAGAAGGTCAATCCAGGTCGCCCGGGGTGAGGAAAAGGAGATAAAACTTACGTTGCTGGTGTGTTGTTGGTCCCTGATGCCCTCCATCTAGACGGACGTGATAATAAATCACTGTAGCCTCTTAGGAGCCACCAGTTCAGCTGTCATATCTTGTTCAGTATCATTCCAGTCAGCTGTCCGAAACCCGAGAGTCGAACATCAGTCAATCCATTACTCGACTTTGTATTATGTGAGGCAATATTGATGCATTCCTTGGCTTGTTACAGACTCAGTGATTGCATTTCGTTACACAGGTAAGCTTTCCGGTTACTGACCCACTCTTCTTCATTTGGCGATTGGAGGATCCGGTTGGCGTAACTGTTGAACCTCTTCTTCCTCGTGGTTTTTCGTGGGTATGGGTTAGCGAGGTCTCAATCAACGAGTATTAGAGCTGGTCACGATCTGTCACTTGCCCTTCATTTCTCTGTTGGTAGGGTATGGCAGCTCCGATAACATATCTAGGTAAGTCATCATGAGACCGCCATCGCGCATCGTTAGGGTAGCTACATAATCAGCACTGCGATTACAGTATCTTTATTACATGCAGCATCTCATGGTCTAAGCGTCGGTCGTTGAGCAGCTTCGACCATGGCGCCTTGCACTCTATCTCGTCAGTGATCTTCCATATCACTAAATTTAAATCTCCACTATGACAGTCGGGCACTTCTATCTGGCAACAAGAAGCCCCCAACAAGAGGAGTAGCCCGCCTTCCTCATTGACCGTAATGTTGGGAATAAATCTGAGGCAATATCCACTCTGAAAGCTTCCAAAATATTGCAAGGTAGGCGGTTTTTAGTCTTTTCTTGACGCTTTAACACCCATTGAAAATAAAGGCTAATAGTTACTACTCCTACCCGACGGTTGGTGTCGGTAGAGCGATAGAATATCTGGATTGCTTTCGATGGGCTATCTTGATTAGTGCCTCCTCTAATTCCGCTCCATGCGTTATGCTTGTTGCCTGAGTCCTAAGATTTCCCTTTTGCCTTGGTATGTTCGATTTCCTATTAGAAGAGCAGGGCAGCCCACCTTCCTATTCGCCCGTCGATTCCATTAGACGCGAGCATCCAAGACGCCCGAACAGCACCTTGATCGGCTTCGAGTCCAGCTGAGTATAGCACTTATCGAGTATCCGTAGCAAAGCCAGCACATCTTTGTGAAACATTCCATAATTTATTTATTTTCCTTTAGCGTTCGGCTGGTCGCGCAGTACACTCCATCATGCTCTTGCACTAGAACAGCTGATATAGCCCATTTATCTTGTATACAAAATACCCGCTGGGTCTTTCTGGTCAAATGTCTTAAAATTAGTCTGTAGTCATATCTTCGTCTCCATCCAACACCACCATTGCCGTCAGACAGGAAGGAGAGCAGGTTGGTGGACGATTGTGCGTCCCGGGAAGCCACTTATCTTTCTTAATGACTTCGTCATCCACTACGGTCAGCAACTTCTCCTGCCGATTTGTTTACTCAGCTTGAGGTAATCCAGTTTCCAAAATTTATATTGTCTTGCAGCGTAGACGCGGAGTCCTCTATGAACCTGCTGTACTGACCAAGAATGATTGCATAAGGATTAAATCAATTAATGATTATATATATATATGCAAAAAGTGCTCTTAGAGAACGCAGGAAGGGCAGGTTGCTCAACGCCTTCAAATCCTTAGTACTCATTTCCATGCCCTCAATCGACACCTTGTGGCCCAATTAAACAACCTTGGTTTCTCAAAAAAACTCTTCGTCACATCAATTGAGAGATTCAATCGTTCGCAGTTGGTCAGAAGCTGCTCGACCTTATTACATAGGCATTCCAGGATGCTTCGGTAACAGGATAGTACTGTAAGACGTTCGCCCCAATACAGAAAGACTTTTGCTCCTCGTAGGGCTTACCTTAAAGTTCCATATTATTCTTCTGATAAAAAATATATTTATTAGCTAATAATATTTTCTTACAAAAAATTGTAAAAATACTTTATCCTTACAAGTATTACTGACATTCTTATTATTAATATGCCTATAGCACTTTTTAGAACTTTTTCAAAATAATACAATTATTTATTTTACTAGTTTGTTTTCTAGCAGAAGGTTGATATAAATTTGAAATTTTATTTTTATCAATTTTATATTTTGTATCTATTTTTTAATTTATTAATAATAACTTTAATTTTATAAATATTATTCCAAAAATTTCTCGAGATGGGTTCATAGAAATATCCAGCGAGCCAAACCACGGCATTTTATCCAAATCCTCTAGTAAGTCACTAAAAAGAAGTATAGGGTAGATCATTGACTTGGTCAGTCGCTTCACTAGCCTATAATCGATGCACAACCGGATTTTCGCGCCATTCGTCTTGATAATGATGAAGACTATTGGCGACGCCTAAAGTGAGGTGTAAGGTTGGATAAGTTTGGTGGCAGGTAGCGCTTTAATCAGTTTGAAAAGATTTCTTCTTCGAGATATTAAGGGGCTACATGTTGACAGATTTGAGCGACCAGCATGGCATTTCCATGTTAATGTCACAAATACGGCTCCATGGGCAGCCGGGGAAGTGTGTCCTATGTCCTATCAGCAATTGTCGCTTCTTCCACATGAACCGCTTCATTCGCTATATATTCTGAGGAACGTTGACCTCCTACGACCTGCAAAATGCCCATTGTGACGTAGACAACACGTTGGGTATCATTCCCATATGATTATCGATGTCGTCGATGAACTGGTCGACCCCTTCGTGGATGCATACCTTCTCGGCTTCCGACTCACATCTGCTGATCCTCTCTCGTTACTTTCCGGAGGTACAATCAGCACCTTTGTATCGTGGTCAACACGGGCATCTCGACCGGCTTCTCCTGGTGGCTCCGGCTTCGGCTCTGAACCTGCAGTGTCGCTGCCACGTGTTTCTCAATGATTGTCTATGGAGCATCCTTATCTTTGAGGAGCTTTGCCTTTACGATTGTCTACCATTGGTCGTCTTTTCCCTTCTCTCATATCCTACCGTTCTTAAGACTCTGACTTACTATGGTGGAATTTTTGTACGTACCCCGACTTCTCTATCATCAGAGGCGTATCTACTACTACTGACTCTTCTTCACCTACCGAAAAGGTGGTCAACTGGTAGGCAAGTTTTACCACTCCTCATACCGTCGCAACCCATTGTTATGTACCTACTCCAACCACGTCGCCACAACTATGTTTCATGTGAAATAAGGATATGACAGAAGATGTTTTTAGTTATATGGTACTTGTATGGATCGATCTTGGCATGCCCCTTCCTTTGAACCATGTCAATACCGACCTCTTTCCGCTATTCAACCACAGTTTATGCTGACAATCGCAATGAAGTAAGATAACACCTGTTGACCAGCCCACTAGAACGGTCGAAAATTTTTGTAACGTAATGAACACATACAACGAGCGCCGCTCAGTCAACTGGATCTGTAACTCGTGGGTCTGGCCACAATTTTTTTGCCAATTCTAGCCAAACACCGGTGGGAACCAAGAGTCCATTACCAAGATAACCTCCTGCTTGGCCATTCTCCCGACCCCAGCATTGAAGTAACAAATTAGCGAACCTTCCAGATGTTGTTGATTCGAGTTCTTCTTTGAATCGTGTATAACCTTTCTCCAATTCAATACAATCGCACTTATTCCTTTCATCAATTTGACGCCCGACATTACCAGCAAAGGTAGCGTCCAAAATTAAAACTTCCTCACCGTAACCTAATAAGATGAATGCCCTCTTCTTATTAGTCTCTCAGGTCTTTGCTTATATAACCTTATATCCGAGGAGTGGTACTTCCATTTCCCCCGTGATTCCCCGGGTAGCAATTTTGGCTCCATAGTTATGTTGGGCCAAGAAAAAACAACTACGCGTACACACATCCACCAGAGATGCTGCTGAACACGAACACCGACATATAATATCGTCAAGTTCCCATTTACTCTCGTTAGGGTTTATTCTTTCTTCCCCTTCACCAACATATGCAAAGATGTTAGCCTCAGACCGCCCGGCTCGAACCAGATTGCAACCTAGCGGGCGGTCAACGTTCAACATTTTTCCACTTCAGGCGGTATGCTTGTTGGAACCACTTCTTGAACATGTAGAAGAACACCTCCATTGGACACAGTTACGCTTCATTCACCTCCCCGCGCTTCTTTCAGATAAACAGGCTGTGACCTTTCCTCTAGCACTTTTTGCGTGCTGCTGCTCGTCCAGCAGATTCGGTCGTTAAAGTTGCTGGATCCACAGTGGGTGCACTTGTGTCTCGGGCGGTCTTTTAACCATGGGCCGTAAATCTTTTCCCCTGGTCGACACTTGTACCGGCGGCGCGCGGACCCAGTTCGGGCTTCACCGCAAACATGGGGTTTAGCTGCTTTTCCTCCAATTCTCCCCTGAAACAGCATTCTTTGTCGAAACTAGCTCCTCTGAGTCCACCGCCACTTCTCGAACGCATCTTGTTGGTCTTGTGGAGGATGGCCTGCCCTGATAGTGAACCATCTTTGGCCGATACCAGCTCGAACCGAGGGCCTCGATTCTTCATTCGGTCGCAGCGCCGACTTCAAATTTATCAGCATTCTTATGGAACTGAGAGCCACTCATCTAGTTCCCGATCCTCGAGGGTACTAATGGAGTGTTCCTCGTGTGGTGAAGTGATCTGGAAGTTTTCGGCTTAAGTACATGGTAGTTGATAAGAGTCGGCTCCAGGTGGTATTTGATCTCCTTGTTTAATATAATGGGAGAATATTCGACCAGGTTTTAATCTTTGTGGGGATTGAGGTAAGCTGGTGTGTCAGAGTTACCTGAGTTGGTTAGTTGATAGGAGGAATCAACTCTTAATTGCATTCAATTGGATAAGTGTTTTTATCATTTCAATGGGTTTATCGGCTAATATTCTTGATTCCGTATATCTGATTGGTCGATATTAAGAAGCTTACTCTTCTCCCTCATTTAAGACCTCAAACCTTCAGAACATTATCTCCGGGGTACCAGGGACGGCAACGGTCTCCGGCAGGGAGTGTATTGACCCACAGCAACACTTACGTCAGCTAATCAGCCCCTGGGCACCCACAAAAACTATTAGCACCCCTGTCAGTCAGATTTTCCTTTATTCGAGACGTAACTATTGGATTATTTCATTGGATTACAATTGGTTCTGCTACGTGGAAAATTGGTTTTAGAAGATCTCGAGAGAATATTGGCTGCAGCGAGGCAAGTACTGTATGCAAGCATATCCTCCGGATCAGTACCCGCCCTTATATAAGTCACGTAGGGCGAATACTGTCCGCCAGATCAGTACCCCCTGCTTCTGGAAGCCACGCCGGGTAATTGCGCGTATACAAAGCATACACGCGTGTTCTACTCATCATCGAGACTCATCTTAACCGCTTGTGCTGAACAACAAGAGCGTAACCCGCCTAGGCCGAGGGTACACAAGGTGAGCAAGGAAGAAAAAAAGAAGACTATCTACCCTGCTTATTCATGATGTCGTCCTTCGCTTCCTTTCTTGCTTCATTTTTTTTCTTTATCCTGAGACTCTTGCAGCATTTGAAGGTTTTGTTCTTACCACGCAAATGTTCAGCGCCCTAAACATCAACACAATTTCCAAATTTTTCATGACGCATTGTTTCACCTAAATCCTGCTCATTCACACTACAAGTCGCACCTTAGTCATACGTTCTCCTGCTCGACGTCTGGGTTTTCACCTTCTATATCATCTATCCCTGACTCCAACGATTCAATAATGAAGTCCGACTGCGCCATGTGTAATGCAAGCGCCATAGCAGCATCATCCACAGCGGAATGCTGCGACCCCCTTCGTTGGTAGAAGTTTGGGCGTCTTGGGTGAAACTTAATCGAGTACAGAAGTTTTCAGATCTGCAACACACGTGTTTCAGGGATGATCTTGGCGTTCAGGCGTGCCCTCAGTATAGCTACGCTCAACCTGTGAAGATACTCGATTAGCTTTTCATTCCGTCGTTATTTTATGTGGTACTATCGAGAAGCAGTTATATTCCCAATCCAGAGTACTGAACTTCGAACACGCTCATTAATCATGGCCAATTTGCCCGTACTTCTTCTCTCAACAAACTATCGAATCCGATTTTTTGCCGAGCGACAGGAGTATGCCACTGCAATGACACTTTCCTGAGGGCGGAGCATCAGGAGTAAGAAATCTAAGGACCCATCGAGTTGGATGAAGTAAATGGGGCGAAAAAATAGGTGTTCCTTTCGAATCAAGGGATCAATGAGGAGAAATTGGGGAGACAAGAGGACACACTCCTGGCCTCGTCCATACCGAAAACGCTGGCCCCCAAGATCTAGAAAATTTCTTTATTGATACCAATATATAATATCAGAAGGGGCAACCTAACTTAATTGAAGCATAATATCTTGACTCAAACGTGCGGTATAATATAGGACACGATACAGTACCACCAATCCAATCCAACGGACGTGTAATAATCATTATCATGGCAATCAAGGGATAGAGTGACGGTCAGAACAGATAATCGCCCACAGCTTGATCTTCAGGGGAAGCGGAGAGTGTCGATTCCACCGTCGGCACACACCATGCAGGAGGCTTGAACAATCATATCAACCACGACCTTGGACAAAGCTCGTATACCTTGGCGTTAAAAGGACAAGGGCGATGGCGAGATGACTCACTACCAGAAGAGAATATTGACGCTGCGGAGGTGGACACCATCAACCACTGAGAACTGTACTACAATTTGCGGTGTTGGCTCTGTCCTTCGGACTCTTCAACCCAGCAGAAGAAAGCTAGGACCAAGTCAGAAACTTGATTGCGGACATCTGGAGGAACCAAACAGGTACGCAATTTCAACTTGAATCCGGTGATGGAGATTTGGATTGAAGTAATGCACATGCTCCTGTGATTGAGTAATTCTTAACATATTTTAGACCGCCTAAGCTCCGATGTAATCATCGCGCTGACTAAGAACTAGAGACGACTCTGCTCGAGAACATTGTTTGAATGTAAGCCTGACAGGTAGGCGACATAGCAACAGTTGATTCCACGAGGTGGTAAAAGTAGAACCAGTAAATAAGCTATTTTTCGTAGTCAACTATTAGTCGCCCGTGGATCAAGTTGCGCAAGGTAGCTGACGGGCATCAGCCCGAGCGCGCGCAATCATGAATTCAGTTCTCGCCAGGTAACGTTGTGGCCCATATATTTGAAGAAACGATAGACGCAATCACTGGATTGGACGCCAATGCTACGGATACAGTATAGAAAAGATGCACCAGTATGTTAATGTGGCTTGGATCGTGACAGAGTATTCGTCGCCCCTATATAAGCTAGAGAGGGGCGTTACTACAGCCTGGAAACACTTGTCGCCTACTACATGGAGGAAGAAAGGATAGCGCTGTATACCCAAAAGTAGAGATTTGAGATAACCTCCCCATTTAATCGGGATAGGTGTAAGCCATGTCAAGCGCGCGCTGTAAGGGCCTCTTCATTACATTTGGACACCGACTCTACCCGACCTTGGATTCTTGTCCACTGCGGGACTCGAACCCACGATCTACCGGTCCCGTAGTGGGGGCCTTAACCACTCCACCTCGGGGTCGGTTTAGACCAAAAATATAACCGACACAATACATCACACTCAGGCTGGGATGTAGAAGACAAGTCTATTCTTTTCTATAGGGGACTGATCTTGTCAAGCCGCAACTGATAAGGTAGCACCTCTCTTGCAATCTATTGATCTCATTTGCTTCAGGTCGACAAATGGACATCGGAAAAACAAATTTGGCAACAAACAAGGGGTTACCAGTAGATAGATGAGTTGTGATCGAAACTGTACGAGAATTTCCGTCCACTATACGGCAGTATTGGATGCGCGTATGGAAAGAACAGTACTAGTAGCATGGATCCTTACAAGAAATACGTATCATACCCATGGTGGAAGCGGCTCAAGTAAACTCATTGCGTAAAAAGATGCGGTCTCATAGTCTTTTCTTTCCTATCTTTTGGCGTACGGGTTTTTTGAACGGGACAAAGCCGAAGGGGTAGGCGTTCTAATATCTTCTCTCAGGTTCAGCAATGGCAGACTTACATGTGGACCAAGCGAGTAAAGGTATCACGTTGGCACATGATTAAGATCTGCGACTCAGTGGAAACAACAGTTAATTTGGCCCTTTTCTTCAAGGAATCTGGGTATATGGTCCCGACGGAAGTACCCCCAGTTAATCGTTGTCGGCGACTTCAACTGTGTCGAAACCCCGCGACTGGAGTGTATAGAAGGAATTCGAGGTATTCTCACTGAATGTAAGAGCTCACCATCCTTCGTAAGACGTGAGACTCGAACGATGCGGACATGGGACAAACATCTATTTGGGACGGTGACAGATCAAAAGTGTTGAAGGATATGTAATGAAAAATTTTATATGATCCTAATCTTTCAGCAAATATTGCTTTAATTAAAATGGTTTTCAAAAAACTATCGACGATAGTATTAAAATTGAGGATGTGTTAAACATTTTAGTAGAATATTAAATTAAAATCTAAATCATCGTTCTAAACTTTTCGGAGAGGAAAATGTAGCCAGTCGCTTGGACCGTTTCGATATTTCACAGGACTAACATGGCTGGGTCGAGCGAGTGTATAGCCATATGTTCGTGATGATGCTTTTATTAAAAACTTACGTGACAAAAAAACAACATTGTCTAGGATTAAGATGCTGTTATTTAGACTAACGTGACCCAACGACATCGTCTACGATCAAGAAGCGTGGTCTACCCAATCCATGGAGGTGATATAGAGCGTGTCGTGGATGAAATTAAAATGGAAGCGTCGATAAATTGCGTAAGCGCCGAGATCGATGCGAGCTCACGGGATGAATAAACCTGTTCGGGTACGTGCGATTGAAACAGTTCTTAAGCGTAGCGCGGAGGCGACACAGAAAGGTACGCACGGTAACAACTCGCCATTTGAGACGGCAACAACCTGTGCACAGATTATCCAAGTCGCATCCAACAGTATCCATATCCCGAAAGCGTAGAGTTGGCCGAGGGATGCATCGGACCCCGCTACTGCGCGTTGGTTATTTCGGAGGACTGCTTTTTTAAAATATTATACAAAATACAGAAAAACATCAATATCATTTAGTCGATCCAAGTCCATAGAAAAAATGATTTATAATTTTAATAATTCTCTGCATCTATATATATAATAAAATTCGATCCGTCTTTTGGTGTACGTAGCTCGATATATACAAAAAACTATATGTTTGGTGTACGTAGCTCTCATTTTGATTGGTTGAAATTGACTGACTTACGTAGAATAGCATCCCGCCTCTTAGGTACACCAACTTATATTATTCATACAAGATCAACGTCTCCCGCACACATAAAAGTGCTATTACCTGCTGAGAACAGAGCTGGTGTGCACGTCATGCGAAACGTTGTATATGAAGAGGCGCTCAGATAATTAGATAAAATATATGTTAAAAATAGTCTTTATACATTAATTACTAAAATTAGGTAGGACTATTTCTTTTAGTTAGCAATCTGTATTTCTTACTTTTTAGTTGCTAAAAATACGGTATCCGTACTGGATTCTTAGTACTGCCTATTTTTGCACTGATGAGTAATGTAGGTAACACAACAGCTGTTGGAGGTATAGTATACCTTCGACTGCTTATGCATATGCATGTTAGGCTAGCTAATCACTTCTCAATACTTTGCATTGAACAACTCCCTGGTTCAATCTACTTCGTCGGAAAGACAATAATCTCTCTACGGGTGTAGTTCTCGCAACCTAGCTATAATTGGTTGCTGAGATATAGACGTGAGACGATTTGGTATTTTCGCTATATTATTCGGCATCTACGACCTCAAGTTTCCTACCCTATTGTGCTACGATGGATGGAAACAAGTTTCAACAATCTATAATATAGTGTATATATATTTGCTGTGACTTCGCATTTTTCTCAGGTCAACCCCAATTTACATTCTGCAGTGTTACAAATATAAAGTTTATTTCCCCGTTGGTACAACGGGGCACTATGCTAGTCGATCTATATAATAACAGAATTCATGACGTCGATGCACGCTCCCGTACCTAAGCGAATATCTTGATCTATGTATATAATTCGGTTAAGTACGCGATCCCTTAACTAATCGAAGTCGAACTGTACTATAAGTCGGACCTAAATGAATTCGATTTTATAATTGGTTACAATAGCGCTTTTACAGTTAAGTGAAAATCTATTCGACTTAACCATTGGTTAGAAATAGCGCTTTTACATCTTCTTCTTATATAAAAGTTTTCCGTCCGTCTCCCGATCACGTGACCTGCCCGTACCCCGTCGGTTCTACGGGTACCTACACTTGAAGGTTTCCGTCTGGCTGTCAGTGTTACGCTCCTGGGCAAGACTAGATACTGTTTTCAGCATATATACTATTTGAAACACGCTTTCTTACTGCTCAGTGCTTGAACAGCTGCCGTGGTTGTTGAGTTCAAGTGTCCTTGGATGGGGAGAAACCGTCACAGGCAGGAGCGACGTTCAGCTCGAACAGGTGCACATCAAGAAGCGGCCAATGCGCACGGAGGAAAAGGCATACGGCTTACGCAACCAGCAATGCAAACAGAAACACTTGAAGTGCTGAATATTCAGTCCTGACACAAAAGCACCCGCCGATCGAAGGCCGGCTGAACAGGATCTACCACGAGTGCGGCGTGTATTCGGCGGGATTGAGCAGCGGCTTCGGCTAAAACTCGGTCAAATGGAGGCCGGTTGCGGTGCGATGCGCTGCACTGGATTGAGTAACGCGTAATAGGATCTTCGGTGTGCGCGCTAACATTTGTCAACTTGCTGCAGTTGTGGTAAGGTTAAACAACAACCGATAGCACCACCGTAACCAATTCTGCGTCGTTTGGTTGAAAAGACCAGACCTGGCGGGGCAAAAACTTTCTTAAACATATAACAATGCCTTTGCTTGGACATCAGTTGGTAAAGAAATATGACACAAGCGGCATTTACAACATGGGGGGCTTGACCATCTCAACGGTAACCTCCTACTTGGCAATAAGAATGCGCTGAAACTTGCACAGATATATATACATAACTCGCAAGTACAAGTAAATGGATATCTTGCGCTTGCAGACCAGCTTAATCTGACATTATGGAAGAAATGCAGCTGATGCTTCAAGAGACGCTCGAGTATACGAAGGGGATGGTGAAAACAACATACCAATCCTGCAGCGCCAGCACCCTTACATTTGATTGCATTGGGAGAAAAACATGCGCGCGGCTTTCATTGGCCGTTGGAGCGTTATAAGGGCGGGATTATCCAACCCAAATTCGTTTCGTTGGTACAATGGTTTACTCACACGAATGTCTTTACACATCTGTATTGGCGCATCATGGGGGAACTTCAAGCCATGCTCGAACAGCACATCCCGTACATACAGGTGTACAATCAGGTGCGGCGGCGAATGGAGGAGGATAAGGTGGTGGATCTGGAGCCCCGTCTGATTTGACTGCAATCAACCACTGAAGGAGGTACAACAACCCCACATTCATCGAGGTTGGATCCAAAATGGTGAGAGATGGTTATGACGGCAGTATGTCCGATCGCGAACCTGTAGAGCGACGACTAATGCTTAACGTCTTTTATGACGAAGCACTACGTTGAATGAGGCTGAAAAATATCGGGATGATGGGAGCAGTCAATTTCCGAGATTGTAAACGCAGTCGTTAACATAAAAAAGTAAACTCTTTTTTTCAAAGTAAATGTAGATTGTAAACGCAGTCGTTAACATAAAAAAAGGAAACTCTTTTTTTTCAAAGTAAATGTAGATATAGTGTAATATCAATGAAATTTCAATGAAACAACTCGTCGGAACGACGGGTACCATCCCTTAGCCTATATAATAACAGAATTCATGTCGTCGTGGTCCCGTACCTAATCGAATATCTCGATCTATGTATACAACAGAATGATGGTCACGATCCTGCACCTAATCGAAGTCGAACTATAATATAAATCAGACCTACTTAATAGGGCTTTATCATTGGTTATTAAAATATTATAAATAGCGCTTATAGAAATGATCATCTGTTAGTACGGTCTTATAGAGAGTATAGCAATTTATCCCACCATGCCCGCTCCTGCTTTAGCTCCCCCCAATGCCGACGCAAGCAGAGATTCAACTTCCACGGTGAAACCAACTTGCTCGGGAGTAACGTGCTCGACAACGTACTGTTGAGACGCAACAAGAACAACCTCCAATGCCAACACAAGCAGAGAGTCCGCGTTCACAGCAAAACTGACCAGATCGGAAACAGCGTGCTCAAGAACATTTTTCAGACGCCGGAAGATCAAAAACGAGTAATCTGAGTGAATCGGGAGCATCGTACTAGACAACGTACTGTTTGGACACAAAAAAGTTTTATGGCGAAACCGGCTGGGCCGGGAGCAGCATGCTCGACAACGTGCTCTTGAGACGCAAGCAGAACAAGAACAACGAATCCGACTGGCTCGGGGGAGTAGTGCTCGCCAACGTGCTCTTGAGACGTAAGAACAACAACACCAACGAATCCGACTGGATCTGCACAAGAACATTCTGTTGAGATTCAAGAGAAACAATAACAGCGACACCAAGCTCAGACAGCGGCAAGACGTACTCAGCGTGCACGTCAGCTTCTAGAAGATCGATTGCGCGCTGTTAAACCGGAGTCCCCCCTTGCATGTCAGGAGATACCAGCTAATTCCGCCTCGCTTCGCTCTGTGATCAACCGGGTTAACGTCTCCTGCCACAACTGTGGGGCGCTCAATTGGATTGAGGATCGCGTAAAGGGTTCTGGATCAACCCTTGCACGCCCAATCTTCACCATGTGCCGCGACCGTGGCAAGGTGGCCAACGTCCCACCATTGGTACCGCACCCAGATCCGTTACGGAGTCTGCTAAGGGATCAAACGCCTTTTGTCCGGGCGTACGACAGAGCCCTGTCGTTCGCGACCCTGTGTGCGAAGTTGGATGAACGGTTCATGCAGGGAGGAGTGTACACCTTATTCATTCGACTCCAAGGAGCTCTGTACCACAAATGGGATCGCTATTGCCGGAGTACGGTCAACCAGGGAAGTTCTTGCAGTTGTATATAATCGAAAATAGAATAGCGCTTGGTGGCCGTATGAATGTCTTTCTGCAACATCGTGCTGTGAACACCGATCTAAATGCAGAGTTTGGGAACCGCACCTTAGCAAACTGGCTGCTTAGACTTGGGAGGGCTGGCTAGATAAAATCGACGCAGATCGGATTTTTTGTCCGCCGTTGATGGTGATCAACAACCGACATTGAACACACTGATTAACATGATTTATGATGGCATTGACGATATCGCAAGGAATGCACGTGTCTTTTTTGGCCACCGTGCAATCCTTGCCACCCGCAATGACAATGCGGCAAATATCAACACAGCCGTCCTGAACACAGTTCCAGGGGAGAACTGGAATTTCTCAGCGCCGACAAAATTGATGATAAAGAGGGTGTAAACACAATCCAGACTGAGTTCTTAAACAGGCTCGACGTGGATGGCCACCGCATCGATTGGCACTGAAGGTTAGCTCACCAATCTTGCTCTTGTGGAAACTGTATCCATACAACGGTCTTTGCACTGGAGCGCGCCTCATTGTACGCCGGTGTTACGCACGTGTGTTTGAGGCTGAAGTTTATACGGGTGGTCATGCAGGGTACGGTTGCTTTATCCCGCGCATTGCACTAAAATCTGAGAAATCAGACCTGCCATACACGGTCCGTCAGAAGCCGTTTCCTGTGCGCTTGGACTATGCAATGACGATAAACAAGTAACAGGTACATAATCTTCACAAGGTTGGCATATGTCTCATAAGGGACGTGTTCTCGCATGCTCAGTTGTACGTCGCGTTTTCACGATAGACAGCAACGGAGAACATCTCCGTCCTTTTGGAAACTGAGTCTACAGAACTACGGGTAATGCGTAACGTCAGTTACGACGAAGAACTACGTTGAATGAGTTTGGAAAATCTCGCAATGATGGGAGCATTCAATGTTCGAGATTGCACGCACAGTCGTTGACAGCAAAAATAAACTCTTTGCTTTCATAGTAAATGTAGATATACTGTAGTTTCAATGAAATTTCAATGAAACAGTTTGTCAGAACGACGGGTACCATCCGCTATTATTAAAAATATTAGTATAATAACATTTTATATTAAACAAATATTAGAAAAATGCGTACACAAGCAACCCTTTACGACTGTCGTTCTTCCACCACATCTATCCCCTCACTCGATCGGTATACCCAACCGGTTTGCGATATTATAGAAGCATTTCTTTGGAAAAGGACATAAACAGGTAAGTGCTTTCAGCCTGAGCCCCAAATGTGATGCCCTCTGTATCAGAGGGAAGGAAAGTGACACATCCCGAGAATGACGAGTCTTACAGACCTAGTGACGCAGAATAATAGAAATGATGATCTCAAAGCTCGAGAAACGAAACGTGGTAGCTCTCGACGGCTTGAATAATGACTTCTTCACGGACAATATTCTTCAGCTGGTGGCTTGGTGATCATGTGTAATGATATTTTCAAGGGGTCAACCCATGATTTTCCATTTGCAATCATCAATATTCTATTAGTAAGAAGGGACATTCTCCTGACGCGATTTTTTTCGGCCCATCTTGCTTCTTTAATCCAGTTATAAATGTGGTGAAGTGAAGAATAAAATATATGGTCAGTTTATACCGGTATATCTGTGGTGGAGTAAAGTTCAAAATCGAACACAGTTGTGTCGAGAACCTGACCACCATCGTGCCCAGCCTTCCAACTTACGGGGGGGGGGTACCCCGCGGACCTTCGCTTGCGATCCGATCTGATCGTCCGCTGCTAGCAGACGACTGATCATCAACAGAAGACGCCTGGTCCGATTGATCTTGCGTTGCCATCTCACCTTGTGTACCCGATGGAATGGGCTAGTTCAACACTCGGTGGATCTTGTCGCTGGTTGACTTGGGTCTGATAGTATGCATACCGTACTGGGGGGGTGTACCCTGGGCGGAATTCTTCACCCTGGGTACTTGTAGACCGGTTACACTTGAAATATGTATAGTCCACTGGGTCGACCGTCCAATCGATCTAGACCCAACCAATACGAGATAATAGAGGGTAGACCACTCAACTAGTCTAGCCCCTGACCAATATGAGAGAAGACCAAAGCCGGTCTAAGCTCCAACCAATGTTATAGTAAACCAATATGTCCACGTAAAGATCCAATATGCTCGTAAATTCCACAAACGATATCTCCACGTAAAGACCAATCCACTTGTTAGTACGTTAAAAACTTACGTGACTTAAACTTGTGAGAAGTCAGCCAATGGACACTCCTGTCGAAGGACTTCCGGCGGGCCAAATGCGTCTGCGACGCGCCCCGGCCGGGTATAATGGGCAGGAGGGGATTACTCGACCCTATGACCCCAAACACTCCGCGACATGCGAAGGCGACTTAGAAAACCAAACTTTTAGAGAGTCTCTTAGGACCTCTTAGCCACTTTTCCAATCCAAGACCAATTTTCTTCTTTTCCACTAACCTTACGGTCCCAATATGTACCAAACACTAAAATATGTAAAATACACGCAATGCCATGTGACTTACCAAAATACGTGTGCTTGACACTCCTTGCACATGATAGGCTTAAAAGCCCCCCTCGTTCCCACCAATCCGATCGCTGACCAGCTGATCGGCACGCCGTTGACAGAAGGTGACCAAAATTTTTCCTTCGCTTCGCCACAGAATCTCCTGAGTCTGGTCTCAGCCGCGCAACGGTAGCGACCCGATCTCACCACCAGTTAGCCCTTTCGCCAGCAGTTGACCTCCTTGACCTTCACGGCAACCAACATTCCACCAATGGACAGGTCTTCGGCCCCGCCTTCACCAGGTATGCGCCCCTTGTACGTCTGATCTCCTTGTAACTTCTCTTGACGCTTGATCCTGCAGGTGCCCTGTGCGCCCAGTCACCACACATCGATTCCCTTAGCCTATCGACCCGATCTGACAGCTCTTGCAGCACCCCAGGTTCCGACAGACCGGATGGGGATCAGATCGGGTCTGATCAGCTTCGAAAGACCATCTGCGACATTCAGTCGGAGCTGGCCACCAAGAATGCATCGTTCCTGCAGCTGCGGAAGGATGTCGACACCTTGACCCCTTGGCTGCGCAGTTGAAAGATGTTCTCGCCGAGAAAGCACATCTACGGGCCCAGCTTGACCAACAAGCAGCGCGAGGTAAGTCGATCGATCCGATTTTCACCTTGGAACTTCCCTAACCTCTCTTCGTACGCAGATCGGTTGCCCACTGACATCGCTCAAGCGGCTGACGCCTTACTTGCGGCTGCTCGACAGTCGCGTGACCACTGCGATCAGCTCCGCCCCATATTGGACGGGCTGATCGGCGCTCGGCATGATCTGTCTCGCCTAGAAGCGTACTGGTCACACCTCCGGGAACAGCTCGCGCTGGTCAACCGGCAGAGGTTGGAGGATCAGTCCGACCGGACCCTACTCTGTACCCAACATGGTGACATAGAGCGGCAGATCAGCGAGCTACAGGTCGTGGTCAAGGGTCAGGTCGATAAGGTCTGGTCTGGTCTTTCCAGAGCCAATCGGACTCCTGGACCCAGGAGTCAGACCGCCGTTGGGCTGCCGTAGAGCAGTGCCATAAACAGCTGAACGACTTGATGTACCGGCGTCCGGCTATTAGCTCCAGCGCGGACCGGTCTGCATCGGCCGTTCTGGTCTACCTACACCAAGTTCGGGAACACCGTCACCCATTGGCTAAAATTCGCCACTCCAAGATTTCGAAAACTTCCAAGCGTAAACGCAAGGACGCGTCGAGGGGCACAAGGGCGCGGGGTATATCTCGTGACTCCGAATTCGAGGAGAAGCGGGAGGTGCCCCAAAAGAAAGCCAAGACGACGGCGCATCTTTCAAGCCCAAGATCGGCTGCAAATGACACTTATAACATCGCCAAATCTCATGCGACCTCGCGCCCCCGTGCTGTTCGTACCCATCACACAGAGGTCTCCTCCGGAGGGGACTCGGACAGCGGATCGGGAGATTCTGAGTTCACACTCAGCGCGTTATCTAAGTCCCGGTCCGATCAGTGTCGAGGTCCTGCTCCGATGAAATCTGCATCGGGGACTGATCAGGAGATCAGTTCCCAGAGTAACGAAACTGCACGGGCTCGTGAACCATCCGGATCGGCGCCTTCCTGCCAGCCTGGCACTTCTGGACTACGCCGTCACGCCCGATTGAAGGGAATATCGATAGGAGATCGACCGCTCCCATCGCGGACTTTCGACGCCGTTTTGCCGTGGTCACCGCGGCAGATCGGTAGCTTGCACCGTCAGCCCTGACCAAATAAGGCCTCGTCCGGTTTTCGTCCCGACAAGACTTTTGGCTCTTCCCTCCAGCTCCGAAGACTCCTGACCCATCTGCGTGGCGAGCAGATCTGGTTACAGGAGCGCACATCTCTCTGGTATATGCAGATCGGCCATGGGAGGTGTTGCTCAGCGCCAACTTGGACTCGATATTTGCGTCAACTCCTTGGGTCGATTCGCTCTTGGATCGACTTCGGACTTTCAATGCAGCCCACTGCCAAGCGATATTGGAATCCACCCATTACCTCGTCCTTCCCGCGGGTCAGAAGTTGCGTGACGTAGACTTGATCCTGTATCGAAAGCTCCGGAAACAGCGCCGGAGTCGAGCGGGCGAGGCCCGGCTGATCCTATGCCAGTTTGTACTGGAAGGGATGTTGGCCCGCGAGTGCGACCTCGACGTTTTGTTATATCCAGTGTTTCTTCACATGGCCAAGCGTCGCATCGAGAGCTCCAGGGCGTTAGCTGAGGATGGCATCTGGTATCCCGGCTTCCGATGTCACGAGCCAGTTGCAGACCTGAAGGACGCCTTGACCCAGATGGATCGGAAGGAGCCTTGGCGTAATCAGTTCCAGGACCAGATTGTAGATCACCCGGCGCTTACTATCGGTCGCCGGTGGGGTGATTGAGAATCTTGATACAGCAATAGCTGACCAGATAATTCATAATATGTCATCATTCTTTCAAACTTTTTGATCACCTGGTCACTTGACCAAAATTCATCACTTTATCCAAACTTGCACCAACACGTTGTCATATATAGTTCCATTCACATCGCGAAAATCATCATCACGTTCGTCACTCCACCACTCCAGTTCATCACAGTTTATCATATGTTCACAATAATTCAGACCTTACACATATTCACACCGATCGGTCTGATCGGTGCTACTGCGTGTCTTGGTCTGCATCTTCATGAGTCTGCATCACTGCGAAGCTATTCCGACTGACTCGTTCTCTCTCTAACTCTCGTAGCAGTGCTCCACAATTTAGATCAAGTTAATCTATCCAAGTTGCTTCATCATGATCTTTCCACCGGACCAGATATTCTCGGTGGGTACGACCGAAACGTGTCTTCTTGACCGATCGGACATCTAGCACCTTCTCCACCTCGAATTCGTCCTCCTCCAATGGCCTTTCCCAACTGTCCTCCGGCAGCAGAGCTTCATCAAAATCGAATCTCTCCGCTTCATCCACCAGACAGGGTGTTTGGGTCCGATCGGGTAACTCTCTGACCAACTTCAATTTGGACACATGCACGATCGGAAAAACTTTATAATCCGTGCCGCTCGTGATCAGACGGGCAGCATGCTCACCGATCAGCTCTGCTACACGGAAAGGACCGTGCCACATATGAGCCAACTTCCTTGCATAACCTTCCTTGACCCGATCGAGGTATAACCAGACCCTCGCCCCTGGTTCAACACCGTGAGGTCGGACCTGATCGTTATTCCGATCTGCTCGATCTTGTGTGGCCTGACGCAACTTTTCGTTGACGACTTCCTTCGCATGTTGTTAGTGCTTCTGGACCTGCATAAGCCAACGGCGGGCATCGCGATCACGGGTCCGAGTGCAACCGATCGGTATCGCCGCTTCAAGTGTCGATCGAGGGTCCCATCCATACGCCAGATAGAAAGGCGTCTCTCGTCGGACCCGATCGGTTGAAGAGTTGAGTGCGAATACCAGTCTTTCTGCATACTCATCCCAGTCACGTTGGTCTGGGTCGGCCGCATACATCTTGATCGCCCTTGTTATTGTCTGAACCATGCGTTCAGCCGATCCGTTCGCTTGCGGACGATATGCCATCGTCGCACTCTGTTTCTGGCCTAGCATGTTATTGAACGACCGGAACACCTCGGCCATAAAACCGGGTTCCCGATCGTGTCTGATAACTTCGCTGGCGCCGAACCTTCTAAACACGCATTCTTCGTAACTCTGGGCGATCTGCTCCGCAGATCGGGATGCACTAGCCTTTGCAATCACCAGACCGGTGAATAGGTCGACCCAGATCAGCAGCTCAGTGTTGCCGCGTGTCGTTCTGGGCAGTGACGGTATGTGGTCCATCGCTATCACCTGGAAAGGGTAGGTAGCCTCGATATTTCCGGGCGATCGGCCCTTGATTATCGGTCTGCCCTTTCCGGTCTCGCAATCCGTGCAACAGCCCACATATTTCTGCACGCTTCGAAAAAGTCCTCTCCAGTGAAAGTGGGCCCCGATCTTGTGATATGTTCTGCCTATGCCTTGATGTCCCGCTTCTAGACTCACATGGTAGTCATGAAGGACATCCGGCTGCAGCAACTCAGGGATCACCAGTTTCGCCAGTCGATCTCGATCGGCACTGTCTTGATCAGTGTCGCGGCAGTAATATAGCAATCCATTTTCATCCACATCGTAACTGTCCGCGATCTTGGCACACTCTTTCACCTGACCATTTGTCAACTTGGACAATTCACCGCGCAGATAAGCCTTCAGGTTGACGATCCACTCTTCTTCGTCCTGCGCCTTGAGGATCCGTTCCGCCCTTAGCTGTTGTACAACGTACTCACTCAGCCTTTCCTTGGGGAACGATCGGCGAGACTTCACATCTCGCGATCTGGTTGCGGCCATCACATGCACCTGACCAGGGCTGTCCTTGGGCTTGATCACCTCCGGGAGCCTGTTTATGTCCATAAGTTCCTGTAAAACGGCTTCCTCGGCGATCGTCGCCCCGGTCTGGTCTCGCATGGCTTGGGTCGCGGGGTGATCGGCGCTTCTGTTCCAGTCCCGTTTCACGTGCAACAGCTCGTGGTTGGGGTAGTCTTTCAGCGCTTTCATCACCCGATCATTTAGCAACTTTAGCCGTGGCGCCTTGCAGTCGATCTCCCCGGTGATCTGCCTTATCACTAGGTTGGAGTCACCACATATGATGATCCGCCCTTTCTGTTGTGATGACAGCAGATCAAGACATAGATGTAGACACCGATATGCTGCCTCGTTGACCGTTATGTCAGGCGTGAAATCGGTAGCGGCTGCGACTATAGACCATTGTGGTAACTTCCACAGTATGGCACTATAGGAGCCGACCTTCTTCTTCTCGCTGGCCGACCCGTTAAAACTCATGACCAGGAGTTCCTCATCCTGATCGACGGTCGGCGGTGGCCGCGAGATTGACTGTTGAGGTTGCTTCCTTGGGGCAATCGCCACTAAAGCCTCATCCACTTCGGACCGAGGGGTGATACTGGCAGCTAATGTGCCCAATATCTCTTCCTCTCCCTTGGTGCACTTGACGACCTCGAGAGACCACTGCTACAAGATAGCTGACCATCTGCCGAGCCGACCGTCCATCCCATTGGATGATAATAAACAGGCCAATGTCGACTTTCTTGAAAGGACCTTTACAGATCGTCCGACCAGTAGGTTGTAGCACACATCCAAGATCCGTAGTAAAGCCAGAACTTCTTTTTCGACGATCCCATAGTTGAACTCGTTCGGCTTCAATGTCTGGCTCGTACAAGTGACCGGGTGGTACACTCCATCATGTTCTTGTACTAGAGTGGCCGAAATGGCCCACTTACTAGCATACACAATGACGATCGGCACTTTCTCCGGATCGAAGTGCTTGAGAATCGGTGCCGTCGCCATCTTGGCCTTTAGCATACTGAAAGCAACCTTTCCACGCCTGATGTGATCCTCTGCCTCCACTTGCGGACAATCTGCGGGCAGATCAGAGTCGCTGCCCTCCCGTAAAGTTTCCCGATCTTCTTCGCGCAACATATGGTAGTCGACTTCCCGGAGCTCGTACAGCACGGCCGCGTAAATCGCAAAGTCTTCAATGAAGCGGCTGTAGTAATTTAGGCTTCCCAAGAAGGACTGCATTGCCTTCAGCGATCTGGAAAACGGGAGGTTATTCAGTGATTCCAGATCTTTGGGATTGGCCTCCAGCCCACTGAACGACACCATATGACCCAAATAGGCGACCTTGGACATGCCCCAATAACTTTTCACAGCACTGATCGACAGTTTCCAGCGATCGCATGTCTCCAACAAACGTTCGACCTTCTCGCACAGATAGCTCCATGACGAGGCAGGGATCAGAATGTCGTCGATATACGATCGCCTTCCCATAACGGACGGTGTCCTCTCCCGGTCAGGTTCACCCTCTGTAAACACATCATAATTTTTGGTGAGGTCCTGATCGGTGCCGATCTTGAAATGTCCATACAGTGCGTTGTCGATCATCCTCTGGTAGATCTGGGGCGCGTTCTTCAACCCGAACGGCATACGGTTCCACTCGAACAGACCGAACGGAGTAACAAATGCGGAGATCTCGCGAGCCCGATCGGTCATCGAAACCACCCAAAATCCACTTGCCATGTCTAGTGAGCAATACCACAGAGTCTTGTCAAGGTCTTCTAGTAGATCGCTGATCAGCGGCATCGTGTACACCATAAGCTTGGTCAACCGATTTACCAACCGATAGTCGATACACAACCTGATGTCGACACTGTTCTTCTTGATCACGATCACGATCGGTGAGACCCATGGCGAGGTCGACGGTCTGATGATCTTGGTAGCCAACAGTCCTTTAATAATGTCAGACAATTTTTCGCGATACTGTGGCGCCACACGTCGGCATCGCTGGGCGATCGGCTTGGCATATCCAACGTTGATGTCACAAATCGCTCCGCGAGCAGCAGGGGGTAAGGCATTGCCTTTACCGATCAGCAGATGTTTCTTCTTCCATATGATCTGCTTTAGCTGATCGATCTGATCAGGACTGTTGAGATCCCGATCGCCCACTTGCAGATCGTCCATAGTAACCTCGGGCGGGTCAGCAGACACTTCAGGGAGGACTGCCATCTGGCTCTCCAACTCCTGAATGTATTGGTTCCCGCCCTCATGGATGCAGACCTGGTCATCTTCCGGGGCAATAACACCCAAACCGTCCTGATCGGCTGAGCACTTCTGTTCCCGATCGGCGTGCTGCCCTTCACCGACATCGACCTGATCAAGCGTGCCATCATGGTCCGCCCCAGTCTCGCCATGCTTCCCTTTTTCTATTTGCGGCTCCGCTGTCGCCTGTTCTTGTGTCGCCACCACGTTAACGAACTTTGGCTCATCTACTTGATGGTCCACCGTATCCGGCGCCTGCGGTGCCTTTATTCGAACTAGCATATTCCTAGGGCTTACATAGCTGGGTCGTTCCACCATAGGTGAGGTATCTTCTTCCACCGATCCATCATTGCTGACCAGATCGGTGGTCGCTTGGTATGCCAAGTTCTGCCACTCAACATACCGTATCGATCCGATCGAGACGAACCCCATCTTCCTTGGCACTTTCCCTTCTTCCAGCCACATGCCCACAATCGTGTTGTTGTCGAGCGTAAGCGGCTTGTCACCGATATTAGTGACTCGGACAAAATCATGTCGGCCGGCGCTCTTCACAAAAGTCTACACCCACCGATCGCCCCTGGTCACCCATAACTTCCTTGAACGAAAACCTTTATCGACCGGGGTGTCAGCGGATTGGCCGACTGGAATTGTGACATCTTGATCCCACCTGACCAGATCGGTGTACGATACGTATAGGGGCCGCCGACCAGCTAACTGGATCTGGACCTCATCCGGTAGTGTAAGCACTCCATGAGACAGATCAAGGCGAATACCCGCCGGCACCATGAAATCCATGAATAACAGGGAATCCTGACCGGCCAGCTTACCAACCCAAGCACTGAAGAAGTAGACCACGAACCCGATAGGGTGATCTTCACGCGCGTCCTTCCTTCGGTCATATAAGAATTTTCACCCATCCCGACGCATTCTTGTCTCTGGGTATCGTCTATACGACATCCGACCTTACGAGCAAAGGCGGAGTCAATAATCGAGACTTCAGCCCCAGAGTCGAACAACATCGTCGCTTTCTGGTTATTTATCTTACCACAGGCTTTCGCCTGCTTAAATCATTTGTCGGGCGCATGATACTTCCAGTATCCGCGAGACTCTCCAGGCAGCAGATCCAGCTGCATGACCACCTTCGATCGGGAATATTCATCGGTCGTGAGATTGTAGACCGGATGATCCCGATCGATGCAATTGAGAACAGAGCATGTATTGTCGGTTTTATTCTCCTTGCCGACATATGCATAAATGCCAAACGTAGACCGCTCGGCTCGATCCAGATTCCAACCTGGCGAGCGTTCTACTTTAACATTATTTCCACGTCAGGTGGAAGCATCCCCGCGTGCTTGACCGGCACATACCACTTGCACATCAGGTTGAAGAATTCTTCCATCTTGCAGTGGCCGGCCTCGTGGATCTCCACATGCCTTGCACACGAAAAGGCAGTGATCGGTGGGGTGGCCGCGTCTTTCGACATTTCTTTCATATTAACTTCTTCCAGCAGCCCCGATCATCATACTTGCTTGACCCGCAGTGAGAACACTTCTTGCGGGGTCGGTCCGGGTCAGACTTGTTTTCGCTCCTGCCCTTCCGATCTGCCTGGTCAGGCGTCGATCTGGTTTTCGGGGCAGGTTACGCGACGAAGATATGGCGGTCCTCGTCTGACTCCAGACTGGACTGGCCGCTGCTTTCCTCTTCCAACCCAGTGCTGTCCTCAGCTACGATCGCCTTAACAGCACGGGCCGATCTGGTCAAGGGTCTCTTCACCGGATCGGTCTGGGTCTTGGATCTGTAACGACCTGATCCAACGGCGCCCTTTGATCTCATGCTGCGGGAGTGTTGCAACGTTCACAACGTCTGCTCCACTTTTCCCACATCCTTTAGGCGCAACAGGGTGAGCTGATCTGCCAGCTCCTGGTCATCAAGGGTACTAATATAGTGACCCACGTGTTCCAAAGCGGCACCGGTCGGCGGGTTGCCTTCCTTGATCACTATGCCGGCGCGAATTGCAGCCACATTCAGACGGTGTAAGTACTCGATCGGCGTCTCGTCGCCCCGCTTCTGCATGTGATGATATTTGCGGGCGCTCGAGAATCCGGAGTTGCAGTAATTCCCCTAAAACTCTGAACATAGCAGGTCCCAGTCAGATCGGACATCCCGACTCAACTGTTGGACCCAGTTCGCAGCCGGTCCTTTCAGCAGATCTCTAAAGATCAAAAACCGTTCCTTTTTTGGTGTCTGATCCCGTAAAAAAGCAAACTTGACCCGACCAAACCACGACCTGACCTGATCCTCGTCGGTGTCCTTTCCGGTGAAATCCTTGAAATCAGTAGTCGCAGCCATGCGAATGCGCGGGATCGCAGTAGATCCGAAATCAAAAACGGTCGTGGAGGCTAGATTAGCCCTGAGCGTTCTGCCCGCACCTTCACCGTCTGACCCATAGTGGTCATCCGGATCGCCGTTCGACTCCATGTCGTAATCACTGTTCTTGCTTGATCGGCGCGATCGACCTGGTTGCGGCTTGCGTCTTCCTTTGCCAATTGGTTTAACACCTCGAGTGGCCTTGTCCACTGATGCTACTGACTCCATATCTACATCCCGGCAAATATTGACATTTTGCAGGGCAGATCGGTCCTGAGAATGAGGGCGCGGAGGTGATCTGCATCGATCTCCCATGAAACTCTCCATCATTGCTTCAAACATGGCTTGGACGTTAGCTTGGGTCATGGGCAACGTGTGGGTATCCTCCTTTGGAGGTACTGACACCTGTGGGGGCTCCTGGGGACCCGACCGGCATGCAGCCCCATGCTGCCGTACGTCCTTTTTATGCTCCCATGGGGTACGATCTGCCCCCATGGTCATCCGCTCAACACAGACCTCCAACTCCGATGAGATGTTAGAGGAAGGTGGAGACTGATATACCGATTTATCATCGGAGCACGCATCGTCATGTGCTGTCGTGTCTTCAGCAACCTTCAATGCCATGGTGGGAGTTGGGCGGCGAACCGCCCTCACCAACGGCACCAAATGATCATGGAGAGTCGACATCGACAGCTCCAGCCTGCGAGTGTCCAGATCAAACAGCTTGTGGACGTTGGCCGGGTTCTGCACTTTTATGCCGACCTCGGCCAACATCACCAGCAGGTTTTTCACCAGCTGCAGAGGTCGATCACTCTGGATAGGCTCGGTAGTGGGTCCGAGGAGGCGATCAGGGATCTGGGGCTTCAAAATTTGCATGACCTGGTCTTCACGTATAAATCGCTTCAACTCATGGATGTAATACATCCTGGTCAGGTCTTGTTCGTCAATAACCCCATCCCCGACCTGCGACTTTTCTTCCAAGTCGTCCTCCTCGGGCGGCATTGCTAGCCTTTGCTTGGGGACCTTAGGCATGTGGATCGGATCGTTCCGATCAGCCTCCGATTGGTTCTCATTTTTTTCCCATCAATTTTTCCATGTAAATGCATAGGATCAGGACAAAAGTCCTGATCCTTTCCGGAACTATAGCAAAACTTGCTATAGTCCCGATCAACTCCGGTGGGAGCCTTATGGGGAGGAAAAAACTTATTAATCCCGATCGGGTCCTCCACCCGGATAGATCGGACATCGCCATCTTTATCAACAACGAGAACATAAGGTGACAGCTTTTCCTTATGTCCTCTCCAGAACGATTCCACATTTAAATCACTTAAGTCAACTTTTGACCGGACATCATCTCGGTGATATCCACGATCACCAAATGATCCGGGCACGCGCACCATTGTGGTGGAGTCAAGTTCAAAATCGAACACAGTTGTGTCGAGAACCTGACCACCATCGTGCCCAGCCTTCCAACTTACGGGGGGGTACCCCGCGGACCTTCGCTTGCGATCCGATCTGATCGTCCGCTGCTAGCAGACGACTGATCATCAACAGAAGACGCCTGGTACGATTGATCTTGCGTTGCCATCTCACCTTGTGTACCCGATGGAATGGTCTAGTTCAACACTCGGTGGATCGTGTCGCTGGTTGACTTGGGTCTGATAGTATGCAGACCGTACTGGGGGGGTGTACCCTGGGCGGAACTCTTCACCCTGGGTACTTGTGGACCGGTTACACTTGAAATATGTATAGTCCAATGGGTCGACCGTCCAATCGATATAGACCCAACCAATACGAGATAATAGAGGGTAGACCACTCAACTGGTCTAGCCCCTGACCAATATGAGAGAAGACCAAAGCCGGTCTAAACTCCAACCAATGTTATAATAAACCAATATGTCCACGTAAAGATCCAATATGCTCGTGAATTCCACAAACGATATCTCCACGTAAAGACCAATCCACTTTTTAGTACGTTCCAAACGTACGTGACTTAAACTTGTGAGAAGTCAGCCAATGGACACTCCTGTCGAAGGACTTTCGGCGGGACAAATGCGTCTGCAACGCGCCCCGGCCGGGTATAATGGGCAGGAGGGGATTACTTGACCCTCTGCCCCCAAACACTCCGCGACGTGCGAATGCGACTTAAAACACCAAACTTTTAGAGAGTCTCTTAGGACCTCTTATCCACTTTTCCAATCAAAGGCCAATTTACTTCTTTTCCACTAACCTTACGGTCCCAATATGTACCAAACACTAAAATATGTAAAATACACGCAATGCCATGTGACTTACCAAAATACGTGTGCTTGACACTCCTTGCACATGATAGGCTTAAAATCCCCCCTCGTTCCCACCAATCCGATCGCTGACCAGCTGATCGGCACGCCGTTGATAGAAGGTGTCCAAATTTTTGCCTTCGCTTCGCCACATATCGCCGATAGGTTTGGAGCGATCGGGTTGGGTAAAAGGGAAGAGGATTTTGAGCCAATCGTGTGTCAGAAGTGTCAAGTACGCAGTTTTAGGTAAGTCACGCGATGTTTCATGTAGTTTACATATTAGGTTTTTAATGGATATAAATATAGTCTCTGTTTTCTTAGTTCTTAGGTATAAGTCGCCCCCGCCTGCCGCGGAGTCTTTAGGAGCAGAGGGTTAAAAGGGTCCCCTTCGGCTCAACTTGCCCGGCTGGGACGCTTCACAGACGCACTTGGCCCGCCGGAAGTCCCTCGACGTGAACGCGTACTTAGCACAGCACTCACTTCAAGTCGCACACGTTTGGAACGTGTTATTACTAATTGGAAAGGTTTACGTGAGGATCTCGTTGGTGGAACCTCAAGATTTTGGATACGTTTGTTTGGTTGTTCTTCATTGGTTTATCGATCTCTCGTTTTGGTTGGGCTCTACGATCGGCTATACGCGATCTGCCCTGAAAGTATACTGGGATCAAGTATATTGTGGATATTTGCCACATATCGATCCCCACAAGTCCATCTCGCGCGACGGTCCACCGAGTGTGTAGCCACCCAACCAATGGGTACACAAGGTGAGAAGCGTGAACGAAGATCGGACCAGGCGTACTACAGTACTGATCGATCATCCGATCGGATCTTAGGCGAAGGTTCGCGGGGTACCCCCCCCCCGTAAGTTGTCCGTCTGGGTATGATGGTGATCGGGTTCAGGACACTTCCGTGTTCGAATTTGAACTCGCCTCCACCACATAAATCTTCACGAAGATATTGGCTACGATCCTTCAGCTATTGCTCGGTAGGATGCTCGGAGACTCGCAACAGGTTTCATACATGAACTACAGATATAACGGGCTGTAATCATGGTGTGGATATTCTACAAAGAGCCAACGAATACACACGAGCAGATCCCAGGGATTCTACTATTGGACTTCGCTAAAATCTTAGCATACTGTTGATACTAGTTATATCTAATTACGGTGATAAAATTAGGTTTTTCGAATGCGTTCATCACTTTAGTGTGCAAGTTACACGAAGAAAAAAATCGCGCAGGTTTTGGTAAACAATGGGTTATCGAATCATGTACGGGTCTTGATTGGGATACGTCAAGGGTGACCGTTGGCACCACTGCTGTTTAAACTAGCAGTGAGTCGCGATCCTACAAGCCAACGAACTAGACGGGATTGATGTAGGAGATGGACAGCAGAGAATTACAGGATTTGATAACAATTATGCTGTTTCCTCCCTAGATCGGATCAAGTACAACAGGCGTTAAATACCGTCGTCAATTTTTAGATGTTTTCGGGTTTGCAGGTACAACCACCGAAATGTAAGCTCAAGTTTATTAGTAAATCTGTGATTGGTATGATTTCCCGGTATTACGTTTAGGAGAGACAACACGTCACTTAGCCTATGAAGTTTGGCTCCTATCACTAGAACAGATAAATGCTTCAGTCGTATTGCGGGCCGTCCAAAGGAAGTTGATGTCAGCGGACGTCAGTTGATGAAAGAAGCAGTTTTAACGCGATTGCAATACCTGCGATATTATTCACCGCCAAGGTGATCTATCTGCTAGAGAATGTTTTAGCCCTTAATTCATCTGAAAAGAAACGTCTTTTATGGGGAACAGAAGGTTATTGAAGCACCCATACACAAGCTTTCCTCGTTATGATTATTTACGCCAAAATAAGCGGTTGTATATAATATCAATTCTATTGCCGTCCACACCCTAATCGTGAACGAGGTTACGTGTTGATTACTCGAGCCAAAACACAACAATCTTGCATGGAAATGATGGGGAAGCAACTGAAAACGGGTGATTTCACTGAGTACATCTCGTCAGAGCTTCAATGAACCTGGAAAGCCCAAGCAGGGGAAGGTCTCACATGTTAAATATTAAATGGCTAACTGTGTCCAGATCGCGGGGTGCTAGAAGGCGATTTGATAAAGGTAATAGGGAAGTCACTACAAGTCAGCATATAACGGACATCCGAAGGATATTTGGCTGGAATGTGGTGGAGTCAAGTTCGAAATCGAATACATTTGTATCGACAACCTGACCACCACCTTCGTGCCCAGCCTTCCAACTTACGGGGGGGGGGGGTACCCCGCGGACCTCCATTCGAAATCTGGTCCGATCGTCCGCTGCTGGCAGACGACCGGTAATCATCCAGAGACACTTGGTCCGATTCACTTAAGACCATCTCACATTGTATACCCATTGGAGTGGGCTAGTTACACACTCGGTGGATCGGGATCGCAGATCGATTTGATTCGGTCTTGAATATGAGACCGTGCTGGCTAAGTGTACCTAGGGCGGAGCTCTTCACCCCAGGTACGTACAGACCAGAAACACTTCCGAAAGATAGATTCCAATAGGTCGATCGTCCAAACGATCTAGACCTGACCAATACGAAATAATAGAGGGTAGACCAACCAACCGGTCTAGCCCCTGACCAATATGAGAGAAGACCAAAAACTGGTCTAAACTCCAACCAATGTTAAAATGAGCCAATATGTCCACGTGAAAACCCAATATGCCCGTGAGACTCCACAAACGATATCTCCACGTAAAGACCAATCCAGTGAATAGCACGTTCCAAACGTACTTGAGTTAAAGTGTCGAGATCGCCAAATCGTACTCCCGTCGAGGGACTTCCGGTGGCCAAAGTGCGCGTGCGGCGCGTCCAGACCGGGTATAATAGGCGAGAGGGGAAAATTCAACCCTCTGCCCCCAAACACTCCGCGGCGGGCGGAGGCGACTAGTGTACGTGGAAAGAATAACGGCGACCCCTTGCTGCGTTGTAGACCAAGACCAGAAGAGAATTTTGCCACTTATTCCTAGACCAAAAACCTTTAACGGAAAATCCGTAACCAAAAGACTCTTACTTGGAAAAACCGCAACTAACCAATAATACTACCTCCCTATGGTCCTAATGTACCCACACAAAATTATGTAAAATACCCAAAGTCAGGTGACTCACCCAAGACCAGCGTTCTTGATACTCCTTGAATTTGATAGGCTAAAAAGCCCCCCTTGTTTAGACCAATCCGAAATTCGACCAACTGCCTTGACCAAAAGTGACCAAATTGGTGGTACACTTCACCACAGGAATATCAACCTCTCCGAATTATGCAACAAACCAGCAGCACAGATATTGGATCGGAATTCGATATGCATAATAAATGATCTGAAGATTGGAGGGTCGGCAACAAGGAGTATCATGGGAGGTACAATTACAGGGTTATTGCGGGCATACCAGAGCCAAATTAATAATAAGAATAATATTTAATGGTTGGTAGTGGTGATTTTCTGCTTCATATAGGGAAGAAATAGTATAGCCTAGACCCCTACATTATTTGACGAGATGGAAACTAATATTTTTTTTTGTCTCGATACATTGTAGGCGCAAAATCGCGAGTGCCTGCAGCGACTGCATTCAGTCTGTGATGTTTCATTTATGCTCCCGTTAGCGCTCCGCCATACCATTTCCTCAATTGGTGAGTCCAAAAGGCTTGGGTTCGCTTATAACCCCACACACAATGTGCGGATCCCTATTTCCGGGCTGCCGGCACTTTTAGTCCAGTGGGAGTTGCTCTTCATCAGAATAGCCATCATAATGCACATTGAGCTGAAAAGCCTCTATGTGCAACTACACCTTTGCCCGTCCAAAATGAGTGAACAATGTGAAATGAGTAGCGAAGTAAATATAGATTTCATAACTTTTATAGCCAAAATGAATTTCATTTTGGTTACAAAAGTTATGAAATTTATATTTAGAGTCGCCCTACCCGCACCCCCCACCACCCTACCGGCACCGTGACTTTCGCCCAATAGAGATGGATATTGCTACTAATAATAAAAATATCAATCATACCCGGCCTTAATAAAAATCGGTATTATGAATACTTTCAACATTAAATGATGATGTAAGTTATAGACGCGATAAACAAATCGATACATTTTTCTCTAAGAGTATGCACAAAAAATATGTAGACAGACGGCTCATTGTCTCTAACCTTCAATAACGCTCTTGAAAAAAACATGTTTAAGAGCACCCTCCAACATTTGGGAGACAAAAGCACATTAAACGCATTACGGACCAATATCTTGAGGCTTCCGTCCTGGCCATCAGGGGTACGAACGTGAGCACCAACTGAATCGCGTGTCCATCTCAACCACCCATGACTTTGAGCATCAAGTTGCCGGCCGTTGTTTTCATCATGAAGAATTTGAAGAAAACTACTTGACGTTTGAGGTTTAAATTTGGAATGAAAAGAACGTTCGTCGTCAGTTTCGAGCAAATTGTTACCAGAGTGCAACGAGAGTCAAGTCTTTTATCTGCTCGATGCCTATGCGTCTAGACGAAGGCTGGAACCAGATCTAGTTTCATCTCTCGGACTCGACGCGGCGTGCGTATGGATCGAATTACATTGAAACGATGCGTGTCCAGATCAACGCAAATTGTCGTATCCGTCGAGTTTATTTTTACGACCGTCTATATGCCGAAGAAGAGCTGCCACCAGAATTTAAGCTGTTTCGACCCGTGCCCTAGACCAAATTTGCGACAGCTATAGACGGGCAGCACAAATTGCGCTAGTACCAGCTGAACACTCAAGTAGTTAATCATAGTTTCGACTTCCCTTGCGTAATAGCTGGTTTATTGCCTTGGGGCACTTTCATTATACTTATGACTAGGATGTTTAACTGAAGGTTGTGGTTAAAGCAATATGATTACTGTCATTGACGTACTTTCGAGATTTTCCCTTACCAAACAGATCAACAATCCACTCCAATTCTTTCTTCTAGACCCATCCCCATGACGGCGGTTCTTGCACTGTTGAATTTAAATACCAAACGGTTAGATTACTGATTATATACGCAAGTTGTGCCACAACAGGTTTCCAAGGTTGTTAGTTCCAAGGCCTGCACGACCTCGACAGGGGTGAGTGCATTCAGCAGGTCCATCTTGTTGGCAGAAAAGAGGACATCAGCCCTCGTTCATCATTGGCTACAAAAATGGGAATTGAGTCGGTGGCATCCAGCACAACGACAATACGTCACTGTAGTAGTTTTTCCACAAATACGGTAGCGACTTTGTCGAGCACGGTATGATCAAATTAGATTTTGGAAAGCTCTTCCAGTTGAAGGCCAATGGTCAAAACAACTTCATGTGACTAGCTCTCTTCTTTGTCTTCAGATGGTTCACTAGTCGAGAATATGCCTTCTTGTCCAGTGTACTCGCTAGGAGCTGTTCAAATGTTTCCTGGTCTATCTTGCGTAGATTCGTAGAAACTGGGTTTCCCTAACAGTACCCCCCTTCCACCCATGGTTTGTAGCTTCATTAATAACCAGGCCTCTGTATATTAGTATTTCTATTGGTCGAAAGTCACGTGGGGGGTGCCGGTAGGGTTGAAGGGGGTGCGGGTAGGGCGACCCTATATTTACTTCGCTACCCATTTCACATTGGTCACAAAACTCTTCATTTTTGACCGGCCAAGGTGTAGGTTCACAAGTTAAAGGTGTTTATGTTGCCAGATTCTGTGGTGGAGCGGCTGATCAAAGTTTGTGAAGCTTGATCAGGCGTTACCACGGCGCCCGGACCGCCGACTGACGAAGGGGGTCCTCCGGTTGTCCTGTGGGACTGGTCTTGTGTCTTGCTCACCTTGTGTACCCGACGGCTTGAGCGTGGGTCGCTCTCCAGGTGGCGGGGATGTCACACTGCAATTCCTTGATGCAAGATTAGTGTAATTCACTGCGAATCGACCGATGAGTTGATCTGATGTGGTCAAGCTTGATCACGAATGATCAGAACCTCTTGATCGATCTAGTGAATTCCTTATGAGTTGACGCGAGTTGCAAATAGTTGATCGCATGTTGCGGGTCGCAGATAGTCGATCTTGGTGGAGATCGGCGAAGGGGTACTTGATCAGGCAGCGGAAATCTTCACCACCTGATCGCCGAGCCTCTTAAACTTAATACGCTAATAGAATACCCAATATACTATGTATTCTACGCTTAAGTTAAGAGGAGGGTCGATCAGCGACGGGCTGATAGACGGTTTACACTAAAAATCCGCCTAGTAGTTCCGGTGGGGCGCTTAAAGCAGCCGAACTACCAGGTGCCAAACGCGTACCAATAGGGGAAGAGGTGAGAGCATTGCTCGATCACGTTCCCGAGACCAAAAAAACTTTAAAAAGAAGAACCGCTGACACAGCGGGCGGAGTTGCGATGAGTTCTCACACTCTACGCCTACCAGTGGGCCAAAAACGCACTCAGTGCTCCCGCCCGGGACGTAGAGGTATTTATTAGAAGAAGGGAGGCCCTAAGTTGCCGTCCCTGTAAACGATCTGCCCGATCGTACGCAAAAGGAGAACTGTATTATTGCTTATATCCTAATATATACCAAAAACCTAATATCAGCCAATAAAAACTACCCATTCCTACGCATTTTGTCGACCATTCGACCTGATTCCTTCTCTTACCTTCGGGTTACCGTTAGGTAACTGTGACAGTTGTCGCATCGTCTCAGATGTCCCGTCCACGCTTCGTCCATGTCCGCCACCGTTGTGTCAACAGTTGTACTGACTGAGGTACCAACTGTGGTGCCCACTATCGTACCACCTAGTGTACCGAATATTGTACCGAAAAAATATGTGGTACATTCTACCACCGCTACACCCATAGTGGTGTCCACAATTATGCCTCGAATTACGTACCAATTTTACGGTACGCTTCACCACAGCCGCCCCTGAACCTCGCCCCAGCCGGACAGCTGTTGGGGCGGGGGTCGATCATACCGTTGTCACGTTGCTACCCATTAGTCATGACAGCCTCGATCATGGTTGACATAAATCAATCATGACGTCATAGGTAATCCAATCCGCACCCACCAATCTTCCCTGTCTCCTTTGAGCGACTCGCAGGTGAGCAGAGCGTTGCCACTCATTCAACCGTAGCATCCCCGATCCAGCCCTCGTGATCATTCATTCCTGTACTTTTTCCGCGGGGTTGATCATGGAGATGACCGCAGGTGGCAGCTCATAACTCGATCGTTCCGCGGTCGACAGCTTGTTCTCGGTGGTCCACCAGGCCTACGCGCAGCAAGAGACCATACACGCGCTGCAGGAGACGATTCGTGCGCAGCAGGAGACGATTCGTGCGCAGCAGGAGACGATTCGTGCGCAGCAGGAGTAAATATTCGTGCTGACCGGCTCACTCTCCGTACTTGAAGACTCCACCCGCCTACAACAGAAGCGGCACGAATGCGTCGCACGTAAGCTCGCCGACCGCGAGCAGCAGATCAAGTGTTTCCGTAAGCGAGCCGTACCCCTGCACGACTACGTCCTCACCACCGTTAGCGACCTCAAGTCCCGACTGAAGACATCCGAAGAGACCCTGGCCGAACAGCAAGGTCAGATACGTGATCTGGAAGGTGTCCATGCCCGGGACCGGTATCTGCTATCGGTCCACGAAGAGACCGTCGATCATCAGGCGCAAGAAATTTCGCGTCTTGAGGCATCTCAGGATCACGCAACGCTCGACCGACTCCGTCAGCGCCTGGTCACGGTGCAACGCGAGCGCGACCACATTCCATCTGAGAACAAGCGCTTTCCGAGCAGCTGGCTAAGCTCTCATCCAAGGCTCGCAAACGAAAAATCCAGCGTGATCGTATCCGGACGGAGAATGATACCAATCTCAAAATGATGAACAACCTCGTTACTGCCCATGCTAGGGCCGATGAGTTATCTTCACGCATTGACACGGTGTCGGCCGACAGGGATGAGCTGGAGAGACTGCGTATTCAGAGTTCCTAGTTGAAGGGAGAACTTTCGACGGCGCGGAACCGTCTCAGCCACGCATCTTCGGAGCGCGACTCACTGCGCCACGAGTTGCGACGCGTTCAGGATGAGGCGGAGCAACTGCGTACGCAACTCTCCGACATCCAGACCATGTTGGCGGGTGCAGCATTACACCTGCAAATCACTCCGAGCGCCGGTTCCACTAGTGCGGGGATTAACCTGGCTGCCAGCCCGTCTACTAATCCTTCAGACGGTTCGTCTACAAGTTCCTTTATCCAACCGGCTTCTTCACTCAAAAAACGCGCTCGGCGCTCACAATCCGCCTCCCGGTCCAAGCGGCAACGTCTGGCTCCCACTATTCCCGAAAAGAGGGAGCTGTCACACGATATTTGTCCGCCTGGTCAGCCAGATGATACCAAAGGACACGCTCGGCGCTCACAATCCACCTCCCGGTCCAAGCAGCCACGTCTAGCCCCCACTATTCCCGAAAAGAGGGATTCGCCACATGTTATTTGTCCGCCTGGTCAGCCGGATGGTGTCCAAGATGGTTCTTCGGCTTCTCTTGGCGCGCAAATTCCGTCCAGTTCCACGATCAGTGAGTTGAGAAGCGAAGGTCCGCATGATCTAGACTCTGCCGAATTTCTCTTCCCTCGGAAGGGTGACTTCAAGTCGCTGATATCGTTGCCGGATGATGCGACTGAAGATGAAATCTTGCCGTGGACATCGGAGCAACTCAGCGGCTTCGATCTGGGTAGCGTCTCAGTACAAGTGATATTCGAGTACTTGACACGTCCCGTGGGATGGTTGTTCCCCACCGTCACGGACGCCCCTGCGCCTGATGAGTGGTGCAGTCACCTGATTACCCAATCGGCAGTAGAATTATTGTACTCGCGACGCCCCTGGGATTGTTTCAAGCATATGTTGCCACTCATCTCGTTCCGCTCGGTCGGCTGGTTTGTTGACTTCAAGGCGCGGTACCAGGCATTCCTGAACCATCATGTGCAGGCGATTTGGGAGTCCACACATTACCTCCACGTAGATCAGGGCCTCCGAGAACGGGACGACTTTTTTCAAGAATTTTACAAGGGTCGAAGCCAACGTAGAAGCCTCGCCGGGAGCATGGAAGAAGGTCGTGGAGTTCGTCCTGCAAGGCATGACCAGCGGGGTGTGCGAACTCGACATCTTCTTGGATCCGGCGATTTCACACTTCGCACGTAATCGCCCCCTGAGATACGCTCCGGCTGACGACGTCACCTGGTACCCAGGGTACCTATCGGACCCACCGCTTTCAACCTTGCAGGATGCATTGTGCGAGGTGGACGTCGTTGAGCCTTGGCGACTCCAGTATCGTCTTTCCACGGAAAATACATCCTGGCAACAAGATTACCCGCCTTCGTCGCAAATTTTACGGATCGAGCTAGCTCGTTGATCATCGTTTCTTCTTCAATCGATAAACATTCTTGATCATAGTAATTCCAATTGTTGCTTCATCATTTTTCAGTATATCCACATAAATCGCTCTTCCATTGTCTCATTTGCCATTACTCCACCACCATATTGCGCAGTATCTATCATAAGTTCACCACTTCAAGTCAATCATTAGCTTTCTATTAATCGCAAGTCTCGTCATTAGCTTTTCCTTCAATCACAAGTTCTTCAATCGTAATTCCACAGTCAATTAATCGGTCACGTATTAGTGGGAAACTTCATCCACCTGCATTACATCAAACCGATGTTTGGTAATCATCTTTCGTTCGAAGTCCTTGATTAGAGCATAGCAATTCAGATCGGCCTCGTCTACCCATGACGGCTCCTCATGACCTTTCCAATATACTTTGATATTCACGCAACGTTCTGCCGTATCTGGTCTTTCGACCAGATCGGACATCGGTGATGCGATCAACTTCAAATTCGTCCGGCTCTGGGGTCCTCTCCCAGCTGTCCTCGGGTAGTAAAGCTTTATCGAAATCAAAACGATCATCTATCCCAGCTGCTAGCACAGTAGTAGGTCGATCTGGAAATTCTTTGACCAGTTTCAACTTGGATAGGTGTACGACTGGGAATATGCGATAGTCGGTGCCAGCCGTAATCAACCTTGCAGCATGGTCCCGATCACCTCATCGACTCTGAAGGGTCCGTGCCACATATGCGCCAGCTTCTTTGCGAACCCTTCTTTCACGCGATCGAGGTATAACCAAACCCTCGACCCCGCTTCAATCTTGTGCGGGGTCACTTGATCATTATGCTTTTCTGCTCTACTGTCTACTGCTTGGTGCAACCGGCTACTCACTTGATCACGGGCGTAGCGGTAGTCTTTCTGTAGCCTGTATCTACACCGACGAGCATCACGGTCTTTACGCCGAATTCAACCCAGTTGCAACGTTGATTCCATCGATGATCGTGGATCCCACCCATACGACAAATAAAACGGTGTTTCTCCACGATCTGGGGTCTAATTCAGCGCGAATACCAGCCGCTCTGCATACAAACTCCAATCCTTCTGACCGACATCTGATACATACATTTTAATCGCTCGTGTAATCGTCTGCACCGTTCTCTCCGCTTTGCCGTTCGCCTGTGGACGATATGCCATAGTGGCACTTTGTCGCTGTCCCACGATCTTGTTGAATGCACAAAATACCTCGGACATAAAACCGGGTTCTCTGTCATGTCTAATCACCTCACTAGCTCCAAATCGTCGGAATACACATTCTTCGTAATTTTCAGCGACTCTCTGAGCCGTACGAGACGATCCATTCTTCGCAATTACCATACCCGTGAACAGATCAGTCCATATCAATAATTCCTTATGCCGATCAGTCGAACGAGGGTAGCGACGGGATATGCTCCATGGCTATAACTTGTAACGGGTACGCAGCCTCAATGTTTCCAGGCGACATCCCTTTGATCGTAGGTTGACCCTTTCCCGTTTCACAATCCACGCATTGCCCAACGAATCTTTGTACGCTGCGAAATAGTCCACGCCAATGAAAGTAACGTCTGATCCGCTGATATGTTCGCCCTATACCCTGGTGTCCTCCTTCTAAACTCACATGATAATGGTGGAGGACATCCGCATGTAGGGTTTCAGTCAAGACCAGCTTAATCGAGGAGTGTCGTTCATCTCGATCACCTTGATCACAGCTGGCTTTTCCTTTAGCCATATTTTTTTATCAACAACCCTTGGTCGTCGACATCATAACAATCGGCAATTTTCGCGCACTCTTTCACCTCGTCTGCGCTCAATTGTGACACGTTACCATTCAAGTAACATCGCAAATCACAGATCCACTTTTCTTCGTCTTGCGCCTTTTTAACACGCTCCGCCCTTATCCCATCTATGGATATTTTCGGGCCACGTATGACGAGGGTTACGTGATCGCGTCGTCACCAGCACTTGCGGGACAGTGTGATATTCCTTCCAAGTAATCACTTCAAGCAATCTGTTAAGATCGACGAATTCTTCCAGCTGTTTTTCGTCATCAATCTCACATCGTGCTCCATCCCGCATGGCAGTAGTGGTGATGTGATTGGCACTCTTGTTCCACTCCCGTTTAACATGCAGCATGTCATGATTAGGCCATTCGCGCAGGAGTTTCAACGTGCGCTGTTGAAATACTTGCAACCGCGGAGCTTTACACTCTATTTCGCCACGCATTTTTCTGATCACCAAATTCGAGTCTCCACACACGTTTATCCTTCCTTTGGGATATTGCGATAGTAGATCCAAACTCAGAAGTAGTCCATGGTACTCGGCTTCATTCACCGTGATGTCGGGTGCATGTTCCGCAACCGCGATCATGATCTTCCACTCCGGCAATTTCCACACGATAGCACCGAACGCGCCAACACATCGCTTTACGCTAGAAGATCCATCGAAACTGATCACATATAGCTCTTCGCCTTTCTCGACCGTGGGAAGTGGTACCTCAATCGTTTTCGAGGCTCCTTTTTCGGTGCAATTGCAATCAGAGCTTCATCAATTTCAGCGCGAGGGGTGATACTTGTGGCTAACGCCCCTAGTACCTCCTCTTCTCCATGCACACATTTATTGATTTCCAAGTCCCACTGTGACAAGATTGCAGCCCGTTTCCCCAGTCGTCCATCCAGCCCGTTGGACGTTAATAACCACTTCAACGTGGATCTACGTGACAGGACAACGATCGCCTTTCCGACAAGCATCGTGTGGTGGAGTAAAGTTCAAAATCGAACACAGTTGTGTCGAGAACCTGACCACCATCGT
>CM047587.1:45165330-45264364 GCA_026184515.1 Peronosclerospora sorghi | reverse complement strand
CTAATAGAATACCCAATATACTATGTATTCTACGCTTAAGTTAAGAGGAGGGTCGATCAGCGACGGGCTGATAGACGGTTTACACTAAAAATCCGCCTAGTAGTTCCGGTGGGGCGCTTAAAGCAGCCGAACTACCAGGTGCCAAACGCGTACCAATAGGGGAAGAGGTGAGAGCATTGCTCGATCACGTTCCCGAGACCAAAAAAACTTTAAAAAGAAGAACCGCTGACACAGCGGGCGGAGTTGCGATGAGTTCTCACACTCTACGCCTACCAGTGGGCCGAAAACGCACTCAGTGCTCCCGCCCGGGACGTAGAGGTATTTATTAGAAGAAGGGAGGCTCTAAGTTGCCGTCCCTGTAAACGATCTGCCCGATCGTACGCAAAAGGAGAACTGTATTATTGCTTATATCCTAATATATACCAAAAACCTAATATCAGCCAATCAAAACTACCCACTCCTACGCATTTTGTCGACCATTCGACCTGATTCCTTCGCTTACCTTCGGGTTACCGTTAGGTAACTGTGCCAGTTGTCGCATCGTCTCAGATGTCCCGTCCACGCCTCGTCCATGTCCGCCACCGTTGTGTCAACAGTTGTACTGACTGAGCTACCAACTGTGGTGCCCACTATCGTACCCCCTGTTGTACCGGCTATTGTACCGACAAATTTGTGGTACATTCTACCACCGCTACACCCATAGTGGTGTCCACAATTATACCCATAATAATAACTTTCCAATTTTGTGGTACGCTTTACCACAAATACTTGTAGGTGTCTACGCTTGAACCTCAGCCCTCCATTGGTCTTGCTCCTGCCTCTTTTTCCATCATCCTTTCACAGTCGTCAGATGTCGAATACGATGCGATTGTATACATACAGTATTTAAAGGATCGCCGAATTCAGCCTTTGATCGGGTCTACTTTCCATGGATACTTGCAAACCGCTGGGTGAGCGAGAAATACGACGCATTTCCTTGTGATTTTTCCGTTTGTGGTTTACGTGAGGCGTTTCCATCGGTGATAAAACCGTTGCTTAATGTCCGTTTGTGCCCTGGGTTCCGTGAATTCATCGATCGTGAATACAAATCAAGTTTTCCAACTTTAAATGCACAAGTAAGTTCTTATAATAAGGGTCGCCCTACCCGCACCCCCCCCTCCACCCTAGGGGCACCCCCCATGTGACTTTCGACCAATAAAATTATCTCCTAAAGATTAGCTCCTATACAAATTGTGAACCGTTACTACAGAGCACACAGCACACCAAACAACAACAGTAGACTCGCTTGGCTCGAAGCAGGACGGTGGTCAGGTCGGACTACATAGTCGAACTAGTCAACATGGAACGAGTGCTTCCAAAATAAAAAAACACGAGTAAGAACGTTTACCTGGTGCCTCTGCTTGCCGCGGTAGCGTCCGGAGAAGACGGGGTCCGTGAGATTCGCGCCAATGTCAATAAGCTTGAACGCCATTTTCATGATACATGTATGGAATTAATTGTTTTGTCTGGTCAAGATGTTCATAAACTCGTTAAAGTTTCTACGAAAATCGTGGTGATGGTCTCGGAAGAAGAGCAGAAGTCCATTCGAGTTGAGCACTCGTTAGATGGCACCCGATACTGTATCGCATTTTGACCGGCTCAACGGCTCCTCTAGGATGTCCAAGAAAAGTATTAGCCAAGGTACTTACTTAGCCAGGGTACTATCCTAGTATTCCATGTATTTCCGAATACACTTGATCACATCAGCATCGCAAGTATACGATATCAACGTACAGTGCTCATGATTGGCTGCCTTCATCTTACCGTCACTACGTGTGATGAGCACATTTTCTGTAGTGGTAGCGAGAGACTATCATCATCTGCTGAGAGTTTAGTTTTGGTCATGGTTCAACTTCACGACGTAAATATTGATTGAGATTATGGGCAATGTCGTTGCATTCTCCTTTTAGTGTAAATTACCAAGCGAATCCTGCAAGATCTATAAGAAAAACTGAAGAAAAATGCTTTGAATGTGGTACAGCGGACGCTTGTTCATGCCCCTTTTAGGCTTTCCTTTTGAAAAACACCTTTTCCGTATTTTCAAATAATCTGTCAGCAATATCTTCCAGCGACTCGCCACGAATACTGCTGATGATTTCGAGCACGTGGCTGCAAACGATGGTTATTTACGAGTACAATACAGGCCGACACAAGCAAAAAAAAACTCTTACATGAGTGTGCATGGCTATTTCCGTCCTTTTACAAGACCGTCCGCTGCATATTTCTCATCTTTTTTTTACTTCGCCACGATGCTTTTACATGTTTACGACCAGCATGTGTTGCACGCATATCGCACCAAGGGGCTTCCGAGAAAGTAATCACGTTGGAAGAGAGTATTCAAAAACATATTCAGTGCTACCAACGTACCAGTCTCAATCATTAATCTTTCGAGCGGAATTGCCATGACGCATTCCAGATTTTCATCCGTTTGTAACGAGCAACCTTTTACTCCTGTGAAGCATCGAGCCGAAGAGGGTCATCAAAAGGCTTCAACGATTGTTTCGACTCAGCATGCTCACCAATGTAAAGTCCAAGGTCCACCACTTGAGCATTTCGTCCTTCTTGCCCGTGAATGAGTGTACGACACCATTTGAAAACCTCGACCGATTTCTTGAAACGATTTCTACATAACCATTACGAAATAGAAAACAAATGTGTGACCTTGACACCTTCGTCTCCTCAGTCACGACTGATCCGTACCGTAAAAATCACCTTCGGTATTCCGATTGTGAAGAAAGAGCGCCAACTTGGTCTGCTCTGCTAATTGGAACTATTTTTCAAAATACTTGATCTGCATCTGTTTCTCACAGAACTCGAGTCTGTCGTAGTCTAGACCGCACTCTCCAATCGCCACGACTGTTTCATCTTTTTTGCCCTCTTCACACAAAGCCAATAGCTATGCATAATATGTAGAAACATGCACTTGTGTTGGCGTAGGATTAGTGATCTGGATGGGCTGTAGCGGCTCTCAATAGCCGTAGCCCGTAGTCCCTTGTGCGTGCGTCCCAAAAGATAAAAGTAAAAGTCAAATATATTATATAAAGTTAAAAAGTTAAGTCACTAAATCAGGCTTAAATTACCTAAGCGCAAGAGACTTAAATCGGTGCACATATAAAAAACATTATCAGCCAATCCGTTTCCAGCATTCGGTTTACCTGTAAAGCCAACATGGCTACCCCGGAAACCGACACTCCTCCTGAAACGGCGCGCGCTGTAATGCCGTCAATACAATCCAATTTGTTTTCGCAATTCATCCATCCGTTGCGCACTGAGGTCCTTCGTGAGCAGGTCTGCTACCATCTCCAGACTCGGTACGTGCGTAGGCTTAATGACGTTCCTCTTGTGTAGGTCTTTCAGGAACTTCAACTTGATGTCGACATGCTTCGTGGCTACAGCACTCGACTCGGAATCGACGTGCTTGATAGCAGCTTGATTTTCCATGCGCATCAACAAGGGTGCACGGGCAAAAAATCCCACTTCCATGAGCAGCTCTCGGAGCCCCAAAGCTTCGCGACCACCGACAGCGGCCGCCACGAACTCAGCTTCGGCCGTCGATAGGGAGACCGCGGTTTGCTTCTTGCATTTCCAAGAAACGATAATTCCATTTAAATAAACCACCACTGCACTTACGCTTTTCCGATCCGCTTTGTCACCCGAAAAATCTGCATCGGTGTAGCAGGTGACGCGGACCGGCAGCGGCAGCTCATTATCGTGAACCAGTCGGAGTTTCATTGTTTTCGTACCCTTGAGGTACCTCACGATACGTTTTGCAGCATTAAAATCTCCAATGGTGGGCGCATGCGTGCGCCGCGTCACACGGTGCACGGAAAAAGCGATATCCGGGCGCGTGCACCGTGAGATCCAGAGAAGGCTGCCTACTAGCGACTGGAAACTCTTCACACTTGATCGGCAACAATTCGTCAAAACCTTCGACATCGTCCACACTAAAAATCGGTGTGCGGGTCGAATTCATATTTACAAAATCATGTTGGACCAGGAGCTCATCGATAGCAGCCTCCTGGTCTAAACTGTAGCCGTCATAAAAATTTCCGGCAATCCGAACACCTAGAAATTTGTTAACCACCCCAAGATCCTTGAGCTCGAGAATCTTCATATCATCAAAAAATGTATCCACTGCTTCCAAACGGGTTCCGGTGACCAGTAGGTCATCTACGTATGCCCCGACAAGAACGGTGCCGTCCGCACCACGCTTAACAAATATGCAGGTGTCCGTGAAACACTGCTGGAAGCCCAAATCTTCAAGTGTTTGACACAGCAGCTGGTGCCATAAACGTCCAGCCTGTTTGATTCCATAGAGATTTCTCTCTAGTTTTAGCGATAAGTCATCACTTGATTCCACATCGAAAGTTTCGAGAGTTTCCAACGAAATATCCATCCCTTGAGGGATCTTCAAATAAATTTCATAATCGTCCTCCGTTTTCGCTTTAGGGTAGGCGCTCGGCACATCTCCGTGCCGCGCCGGTACCCCCCAAATCTGGGACATCGCCAAAATAACCTTGACATTGTCCACTTCCATGACTGTCGAGAATGTGAAGAGGTAGTCTTGACCGTAAACCTGCCGATCACCGCGTGCCACCAGTCGAGCCTTATAGCGCTCGACCGTGCCGTCAGCACGCAACTTGTTCTTGTACACCCACTTCGTGGGTAGGAGTTTTTTGTCAGGACGACGCTTGACAATCTTCCAAGTGCCAATATCTGTAAGCGCCTTCAGCTCCTGCTGTTCCGCCGCTGTCCACAGATTTGAATATGCGCCTGCATGCGCTTCCTTAAACGTCTTGGGGTCGGGGACTCCAACTCGAGGCACACCTCCTGGTTCGTTTCCGTCAATCACCGCGTAAACAACCATTTTGTCATCAATCACATCAACTTCGGCCTCCTACTGTTCGTAAGCCAGGTCATCATTCCACACGTCAATGTCAATTTCTTCAACTGCATTCACTTCATTTTGGGCAATCTTGCGCTTCGACTCTTCATAGGCGGCCGCCTTTGCTGTTTTCTTGACTTCCCGCCGCGATTTTCTGGGGCGCTGTTCTCCGTTTGCGCTTGTACCTTGAGCTCCAGAATGTCCGGGTGCAGCTGCAGTGCCTTGATATGGCGTTGCACCTGTACGCTGCGCGGCTTGGTGTGCCAACTCTTCCTCATCCGCCTCACTTAATGCTTTGGTAATCTGGTCACTCGCCGCCTTGTCTAGAGTCTCAATCGCACTGACATGGCGAGTGACCGTAACCACCCTGTCGCGTAGGAGTAACACTTTAAACCCCTTGGTTTCGTCGCTTCGTCCAAGGACCAGCGCTTTTTCTGCGTGCTTGGCAAGTGTTTTCTTCCGCGGGTTTCGCCACACCATACACGGCGAGCCAAATACGACAATCTCCTTTAACGATGGCTTCTTGCCCGTGAGCATCTCAAACGGTGAAATTCTGCCAGGATTCGACCGGGTCGGGGTACGATTTAGGATGTACGAGGCGTATTCCGCTGCCTCAGACCAGTACACCAACGGTACCCCCGACCCAAAAATCATGCACCGGACCATGTTGAATATGGTCCGGTTCATGCGTTCAGATTTTCCATTGGAGGCTGAGTTCCCAGCCTCCGTAATCTGCCGTCGAACGCCGGTATTCTTGCAAAATAATTCGACTGTCTTGTATTCGCCTCCACCATCCGTTCGCAAAACGTAAATTCGGCAATTAAACTCATTTTCAAACCATGCGAGAAAATGTTCAAACATCTTCGCCGCTCTATCTTTTGTTCGAGCGGCGAATACCCGAACGTAACTTGAAAAATGGTCCACGAACACCACTAAATAGCGGTTTCCACGCCTGTCGCGCGGTGTGATCGGAACCTTTAGGTCGCTGCATATCACACCGCCGACGCGTTCAATTGGTGAGCTCTCACCCGAATCAGCTTGTGGCTGAGGCTTCCTTGAACCTTTTCCCTCGGCGCAGGTCAGGCAGTTTGGCCGACTGTTGTCGGTTAGCTTGATGCCTGACCTGGGGTCCTTGGCTAATTTCTCGACCGTGTCGTAAGCCAAGTGACCCAGGCGGACGTGAAAATGATGTAACGATCCTTCCTGTACATCATCATCACTTTTCGCAGCGACAACGTTCAGAAACATATGCTTGAACTGTTGCGAGCGTCCGCCCAGCCCTTCCGGTATCAGATTCGCCACAAATATAGATCCACAAATTTCAATCGGGAATAAAATGTTCCCATTCCACTGTATCGCCAATTTTCCATTCGTATTTACCATTTAGCACCCTTTTTCATGCATCTTGCCAAGCGAAATCAAATTTTTGGCAAGCTTGGGTGCGAAATATACTTCACTAAGCTCGATTGAAACTGGGTCGGCACCAGGCGTGACCAAATTAATTTGCCAACCTTTTTCACTGCCAATTTGCCACCATCGGGCAACAAAAAAACATCTTCAGGTCCACACGTGACAGCATCCACAAGTAGGCTTTCATCAGTCACGAGGTGCCGGCTGGCACCGCTGTCAACAATCCACGTAGTGGCAGATGGATCATCGTCATTGTTTACTGCACCAAATTTATTTCCACCGTGGATAGCGCGACCTTCCGATTCCATTGATTTCCGGAACTTCCTTGGTCTTTCGCGCCCTTCTGTGACTTCTTGCCCTTTTGTGGACACTCGCGTCCCACATGCCCCGGATTTCCGCAGCCGTAGCATTTTCGAACGTGTTCGGTGTCCGTCACCGAATTTGCATGTAGTCGAACTGGTAACTTCGACCTCACCGAATCTTCATCCAGCTCCTGCGCCCAGGAAATGAGTTCCTGCGCATGACACAGGAAGTCCTCCCGCAAAGGGTTGTACCTGGCCATGATCGATGTCTTTAGGCGAGGAACCGCATATTTAACAATATTTTCCACAATCATACGCTCACCCAGCCCGCTCTCGCGAGCCAGGGCCACCAGGTACAGGTAGTGCTCAGTCCAGGTTCGCTTAGGACTCTTTTCTGAAGCGAACCACACTGCAGCCTGGTGGGGAGAAATCGTCACGCGAAATGCCATATGCATAAAATCCAAAATTCCGAGTAATTCAGGGGCAACTTGCCACCACGTGCCAATGTTCGCACGGAAATAATCAGCTGCCACACCTTCAAGGTGCTCACCCAGCTTATTTACTTTCAGGCGTTCAGTCCATATGAACCCCGAGGTCATCTCCGCTATTTCCACCGCTTCGATGAACAGATAAGCCCATTGCTTAAAACCGGCACCGAGTCCGGGGAATATCTCCACCCCGGAAAACTTCTCGATGCCGAGCTTGGGTATCTTGGCGCAAGTTGGCTGGATGGGACGCTGTGCAGGCGCGCAGGCTGCCTGCCTAAACTCCATTCCGGGCGCCTGTGCCCCTCCAGCATATGCTTGATTCATTTGCGGGAGCCTCGCCGGGTTTGGCCGAGCTGCTCTACCGACTTCTATCCCGATGTCATCGGTCAAATCATGTATCGTCATCTCCTTGCCGAACGGCCCACAATTTTTGAGCGACTCCAGGAACACACTGTTCCGGGCGGCAAGGAGAGAGTCCTTCTTCGGTGCTGCCGGTGCGGCAGGTGCTGCAGGCGCTGCTGCCTCATTTGCAGCGGATGCACGCGCTTGTGCTATCTCTATCGACGCCATGCGAGTCCTCATATCCACCATGCCATTCATGATCGCCCGTAAAGCCGCTTCTGGCTCGAAATCTGATTCACCGCCGCTCTCTCTGTCATCCATTTTCCACACGAAATCACTTCCAAAAACAACAGCAAAAACCACTGCCAACAATTCAACTAGCCCTATAACCGAGAGGGGACTTTCGCTAGTAACGAGAACTGTAAATCCACGAGAAATATCCACTCGAAAAAACAACCGCAGGAAAATAGCCTGCTTGCAAACTTGAGACGACTTAAAGAGACACTTCCAAAATCACGAGGCCACTTGGGCTCATAACCTGTAGAAACAGGCACTTGTGTTGGCGTAGGATTAGTGATCTGGATGGGCTGTAGCGGCTCTCAATAGCCGTAGCCCGTAGTCCCTTGTGCGTGCGTCCCAAAAGATAAAAGTAAAAGTCAAATATATTATATAAAGTTAAAAAGTTAAGTCGCTAAATCAGGCTTAAATTACCTAAGCGCAAGAGACTTAAATCGGTGCACATATAAAAAACATTATCAGCCAATCCGTTTCCAGAATTCGGTTTACCTGTAAAGCCAACATGGCTACCCTGGAAACCGACATAATAGGCCTCCAAGTCCGTCCCGTTCGCTTCGAACTCACTACATCGCGTGGGATGCACGCAACCGTGGCGAAGAGCCGCGGGAACTCTCACGCACATTCGCTCGAGCTACTTGGAACGCTTGTCGGATTTCTTTCATATAATTTTCTCGAGACCAGTTCTGCTTCCTTTTCGAACAATCTATTTTTAGGAGCTAATTCTATTGGTCGAAAGTTACGTGGGGGGTGCCCCTAGGGTGGAGGGTGGTGCGGGTAGGGCGACCCTATAATAATTATTTAGATGATATAAGGTTAGCGACTGAAGGGCAACTTCAAAAAAGGACTAGTAAATTTTGTTGACCAATATACAACCAATTACGTCCAGTGTTCAGTCTCATTGGTGCAGTGGTTTACCCTCTCTTTGGGATGTGATAGGTCGCGAGTTCAATCCCCATAACGTCAATTTTGATACCACCAAACGGTACCCCGGTAGTATTGAGAAGAAGAACTCCTGGACAAAATAACCTGGCAAAAGCAATACGACGGACAGGAAAATACCGACGCAACAGCTAATCCAAAAAGATCGAAGAATAAAATAGCAAATGGCATTCAGCACAGAGAGCTCTGTAATAACTGAGCCACACTGTGTTATTAAGTTAATACAAAAGCCAACTTCCAACTGAATTATAACAAAGGTAGGCTTGGAAGCAGTCATCCCTTAAGAAAGCGCAATAGCTCCTTGGTCTACTACTTCTTGTGGCCACGTAATAGATCCGTTTACATACTAGATGTGGGAAACACGTGAGTGTCTGTAGTGAAGAACTCGTCAGGTTGCGGTGGGCGCTGTGCTCTCTCTCTCGTGGTGGCATGTCTCTGGCGAACAAGGAACGATGTGGTTCATTCATCACAACCAACAGTGATCGTTGGGCAACCAGCATCGCTCACGTGCTTGCAGAGGTGGCAACGCATATGAGAAGAGAAGAAACCTCTCGCAAGAGTTTACGGACTCCAACTCCAGGTCTGCATTGAGTACTACTTCAATGTCAAGGTGATTCCAACCCCGAAGCCCCACCTGTTGTCAAGGGATTTCTTCCGTGACTCCAACCTAGATTCATTAGGGAATACATAGTAGTTGAGCAGAAACCGAAGAATTCTCAGGCTTTTCCTCTTAGGTGCGATTCCAATCCTGCCTCAATCGCCATGGGCAATGCGCTGGGCACGAAGAAGACGCTGAAAGAACAATTGCGTGAAAACAAGCGCGAGATTAATCGCGCCGTGCGCCAACTCGATCGCGAGCGTACAAATTTGCAGCTCCAGGAGAAGAAGCTCATTCTCGAGATCAAGAAAATGGCCAAGCAAGGTCAGGTCGCTAGTGTCAAGATCATGGCCAAAGACCTCGTGCGGACGCGGCAGCACATTACCAAGTTCTATACCATGCGCTCGCAGTTGCAGGCGGTTTCGTTGCGCTTGGAGACGGCGAATTCGGCCGAGGCCATGACCTCAGCTCTACAGGGCACGACGACCGCGATGAAAGCGATGGCGTTGACCATGAACCTGCCCCGACTGACGCAGATCATGATGGAATACACCAAGGAGAGCGAGAAGATGGAAATGACGCACGAGATGGTGGGCGATACCATCGACGACATTATGGATGCCGATGAGGACGTTGAAGAGGAGGAGAAGATTGTGGGCCAGGTACTGGACGAGATTGGCATTGACATGACGGGCGCAGTGCCTGAAGCGCCGAAAGCGCATGCTGTCCCAGCACCTGCGCAAGCAGCGCCAGCTGCCGTGGTACCGCCTGCTGCTCCGATCGCTGCAGGCGGAGTCGAGTCGACGGATTCAGCCATGAGCGACCTCGAGGCGCGGCTGAACAATCTGCGGCGGTCCTGAGCGGTCTGTCGTGGCCACGTGCATGGTACCACAACGTTCAAGTCAGTAGAATAATGAACCACGTTTTTTTTTGTCTCAGTTGTTGTGTCCCGCAACAGATTCGTAGGAGCTCTTCTGCTACTGATGCCAGGTCTTAGATCTTCTATCGAGACAACTTTCTACGGACGCAACGTACCACCAGCTTGTCGGTAGGTTTAAACTATGACTCCATATCAGGAATGATGAGTAGACTCTTGGGAAGGAGGCAGAAATGGAGCGCAAAGTAGACAAAGCGATGGCATAAATGCGACTGCTCCTCAAACTCGTGAAAGACTTCGGGGTGATGGAAGTACGTGTGGGAAAAGATACGGTACAGTCGACGCGAGACGGACTGGAAGTACTGCGTGGCATTCGACGTGATATTCACGCGCGACGGAAAGACGCGGCTACTCGTGAGCAACGTGTTGACGTTGTCCATGGTGTGCATAATGTACTCAAACGCACAGCATTCCTTCGGCGCTTTATGTGCCGCACAGAGAAAGACCCAGTCATCCGTCGCTTTCATGACGGGACATGACTCGCGCGTGCAGTGTCCATCCAAGCACGCGACGAGCACATTCAGTTCCTTCATCACTTGCCGCAAGTGCTCGTACTGCCACAAGTACGTGTCCTGATCATCGGGTACGTCGTAAATCTGGGCGAGCGCGGTCGGATCCGCGCGGATCGAGCGCTGAATCATCTGCTCGACCTCGAACGCACCGCCCACGTCGGACAGACGCGCGGGCGTCGTGTCTTCCCACCCAAAGAACTCGTCGTTTCGCGTGCCGGGTAGGTTCTTCCCGACACTTGTCATGGTTGTTGTGTGTCGCGACACTTCAAGTAGGGGCGCGGCCGGTCCTACTTTTACGTGGCACACGTTAGTTTCGCGCCCCGCTTCAGCATCGTAACCTAATCTGGCGACAACCAACCCCCTTTAGGAATTGGGAGCTTCCTCACTCGACCTCGTGCACGATCCAGTGGACGACGATGGAGCGGCGGCGACGCACCGAGAAGGCGGCGAGTCGGCGTCGACGGAGTCGAAGCCATAGCCCCGTCTCGTCTCGCTTACGGCACAAGATGCGTCGACGCTATGCGCGACCGCCTCCCGTGCCCAGTTCGTCGTCCCGCCGACGCCGGTCGCGACGCGCCACGAAAGACTTTGCGTACGAGGACAGGAGTATGAGCCACGTCAGTCGCAGTCGCAGTCGATCCACCTTACGACAACGAATAGGTGCGCTCGTGTGGGCGTGACAACTAGAGGGCGTTTTCCGGCCCGGCACTCGTACTTATTGTTTCTCTTTCTCTTTTTCTTCCACGGACGGGATATATCTAGAGTCTAGACCGCCGCGATCACGATCGAGGTCCCGGTCCAGGTCGGGATCGCGGACACGGAAACACTCGGGGACGCGATCACGCACAGGATCCAGTGGCAGTCGGCGTCGTCGACGGTACGTGGCGCGCGCGACGTGCTGTTTTGTGTTTGTTTCTTGGCTGCTAATGTCTCACGTCGTGGCTGACGCATTGGATCCCGTTTTTTTGGTGCAGCTATACGAACCGCAAGACGCGCTCGTCGCGAGCCAAGAGTCACACACGCGGACGACGCAGCAGTGTGGACTCCGAGTACACGACCCGTCGTCGCTCGTCGCGTGGGAAAACCAAGCTGCGGCACTCGAAACGACGCGACTCGTACCATGAGCGCGAGCTCGTGGCGCCGCCCCCGCCGCTCTTTTCCCGCAAAGATGGCAGTGAGGACAGCGCGTCGCACGATGATACCGTAGGGAGCTACACGGGCAAACCTGGCGAGTACATTGCCAACCGGTACCGGATCATTCGGGAAGCAGGGCTCGGCACGTTTGGGCGAGTCCTCGAGTGTCTCGACAAGCAACGCAACATTGTCGTCGCCATCAAAGTCGTCCGCAGGGTCGACAAGTACACTGAGTCTGCCAAGATCGAGGCGGCGATCTTGCAAGATGTGAACGACAAGGACACCAAGAACGCGTCCCTCTGTGTCCGCATGTTCAAGTGGTTTGAGTATAAAGGCCACGTGTGCATGGTATTTGAGCGACTGGGATGCTCCTTGTACGACTATCTCAAGAATCACGACTACAAACCGTTTCCACTGCACTGCATTCGCGCCTATGCGTGGCAGCTCTTGACGTCGCTCGAGTTTATTCACAGCATTCGATTAATCCACACGGATCTCAAGCCGGAAAACATCCTGCTCGTCGATGACGAGGAAGAGCGACTTTCGTGCAGCTCGTCGTCGCCCTCCTCGACCTCGTCGTTTGGCTCGTACCATGGATCGTCCGGACGCGACCAGTGGGGCATGGGTCGGCAATGGAAGAAAAGTACACGCGGCTTGTCGGATGGCGACACGGGGCGACTGTCGCTCCGTCCGCCCGCCAATAACGCGGTGAAACTCATTGATTTTGGTGGCGCCACGTACGAGGACGAGTCCAAGAGCTCGATCATTAATACACGACAGTACCGTTCGCCCGAAGTGATTCTTGGACTCGGATGGAGCTACGCGTCGGATATCTGGTCCGCGGGGTGCATCATTGCCGAGCTCTATTTAGGTGAACTGCTGTTTGCGACCCACGAGAACATGGAGCACCTCGCGCTCATGGAGCGTTGTATCGGGCCCCTGCCAGTCAAGATGGCGACGCGCGCGTCGAAACTCTCGGCCTCGTCCAAGTTTTTCCATCGTGGTCGACTCAATTGGCCGGCCGGGTCGTCCAGTCACGAAAGCGTCGAGCACGTGCGAAGGATGCGCTCCTTAGCCGATCTCATCTCGCGCGAGGATGCCAAGACCGGGTTGCTCGAGCTCTTGCAGCTCATGTTGGTGCTCGACCCCGAGCATCGCGTGACGGCGAAAGAGGCGCTCAAGTCGCCGTTCTTTCATGGCTTTTCGTATCGCAACATCGTGCGAGCTGGAGCGTGGGGGGGATGAACATGAACAGCAGGGATCCATTGTGCAACAAAAAAAGAAGCATAGGAAGAAGGTTAGGTACAGCGTTTGCGTGGAGTCGAGAGGCAGAGGTCGATAGGAATCTAAAAACGAGTTGTGTTTTTCCTCGATTATTCGATCCTAGTGACGTCGATGCAAGCACGTGAGGCTGTTGTGACTCCTACAGCGGTGCGTCATCGAACGTGGTGGGCTTGAGCTCGCTACCGTCCTGACGGGAGCTCGTGTCTTGGAATTCCATGTTCGTGGCACTCGTCGATGGAATGGGAGAACTCACGCGTCCAGTGCATCGCGTGGTACAGAAGGGAGACATGGAGCCCGCGGACGAGGTCGTGGGTCCCCCGGTATGAGCCGACGCATTCAAGTCGATGCTTCCAACATGCGCAGCTCGAGCCGAGCTGTGCGTTGGCTCGAAGCTCGCGCCTTTATATTCGCTCGAGCGACGACCCGAGCGCTCGTTGAACGTGGCGTCCGTCCGTAGTCGCTTGTACTTGACGAAGAGAATCACGGCGCCCAGACAAGCCAGAGATCCGATCCCGATCGGTACAACTGTGGCTACAGAGGTGGCACGATGGGATCGGAGCCCTCCGTCCTTGTTGCTCATGGCGTCAGCAGGGGCCGTCGAGGACTTGGACGGTGGTGCGGATGGGGTCGTGGACGTGGCGTGGACATACGAGTCGTTGGTCGTACGATCGATATTGGACGAGGGGGCAGCGTCCCGTGGAGAAGGAGGAGGCGGCGCGTCCTCGTTGCTGCCAGTGCCCGAGTCGTTGGAACTTGTATCTGTTATAGTAAGAGCAGGATCAAGGACGGACGAGTCTTGATCCGTGGGGTTATCTGTGGATCCGATGGTAGCACGAGGTTCCTCTCGACGTGATAGGAGGAGAGAACTGGTATCCGGAGAAAGCGTCAAGGGCGACGACGTGTCGGCGCGAGCTAGCAAGACCCAGCAACAACAAATGGGTCAACCACGTGTGGATGCCACACACACTGCAACCGGAAACGCACGTACCTCGTGGGAAGAGAGAGATCAAGGCTAGCATACCAACAAGTAGTCGAGTAGCTGACCCCATGGTTCCGCGTCGCTCTATCAACGACGTCGTGTGACCACGAAACGCGAGTCGAAATGCGCTTCGTCATGCTACTCTGAAGCGTTGTAAATCCTGGCCCATCGTGCTGAACCAGGTGCACGAGTGATTCCACTCTCCGGCACAAACGCCATGATTTTTTTCCATGGTTTTCATGCAGTCTCTGGCTCGTGAGCAACGATTTGTGTGGCTCGTATAGTGTACCGAAAACGAGGAGACAAGGAAAATGTGCCACTTGTTCATTTAAGGAGAGAGAAATGGGTTCGAATTGTCAGACCCATCATCACGCGAGACGCGGTGGTACGAAAACGTACGTGGAACAAGGTTGATGACCTAATTACTTTTGGTACGCACCACGGCAAACAAGTCTACAAACAGCTCGCAGTAGTCAAGTGGTGGATTGGCTTGGTTACGTGTATGAGCCAAAGCAACGTCTGTTTTGAGAGTAGTGTTGCGTAAGTAGAGAAGAAGCCTCGGCAGTACGAGATTTTTCACACCAGGCAACTCTTTAGCCTATAGTGCTCCATCGTTACTTAACGTTTAAACACATTACAAAAGTGAAAGGCGAAAGTAAATGGATATTTTATTGTAGTGGATGGAGATTACAGTCTTAAACCTATGTGTGTCTCATGAACGAATCAAGACCTTGTGGCGCAATGGATAGCGCTTCTGACTTCTAATCAGGAGGTTGTGGGTTCGAGTCCCATCAAGGTCGAGTTTTAACTTTAATCCTATACCCTTCTATGTTATGTCGTCTGTTCTTTGGTCCCATTGTGTTTTTACATCACTAAAAGGCAAGAATAGGACGAGCTCTAAATTCACTGATAAAACCCTAAATCCACTGATGAAACCCTAAATCCACTGATAAAAACCAAAATCCACTGATCACGTGATCATCCATTTTCGGATGATACATTGCTACCACTATCGTACACGGATTACAATCAAGAGGAACCAATAAACTGCTCCAATTTAATGATACAACACCCCTCTGTCAGCAAAAGGGCGGGATAGCACGCCAGTTGAACACTCGGTGCTTGCGGATTGTAACTGGTAATGCCATTAGCCAAAAACGCAAAAAAAGCGGGAGAAACTCTTATTTTATTAAACTACAAAACGAGTAGTATACATACTAAAGACACTATCACTATATGGAATGTATAATTATTCAGAATGCCATGCTCGATAGGATTGTCTATGTACACATATCCATGTAGTCTTATCCTTTGTCGCCGCGTGTTGAAGTCGTATGCTAACCGGTATAACAAAAATATGGAGGTTTGCTAGCTGCGTAATCTAACTCGCAACAGTAACAAGCTAAGGAAACCAAACAGGCAACAAATTCTTACGCTTGGTCGTGGCAGGGTGCCTAATTTTGCGAGTCCAGTACGGAGAATAAAAAAGAGGGGAGGGGCGCCCGATTGGGCTGGATGAAATAGTTGCCTGCCTCTAAAGATCGGCTCAAGATAATTTCTCTGAAAGATCGAAATACCCGAAACCCCCTATTAGTCTACTGAAAAACTGGTTGAAAACTCTTCGCATCACTCAGTTTGCCGCTTAATGACTTCTCTTGAATGTCATGAAGCTCGATATCCTGCAGAATTTTCAAGGCAGACCTGCATCTCGATCCCATGGATTCGGATCATCGGGCATTTTCCGTGCTACTTCAGGGACCATAATAGATTTACATACTTTCTTCATTTAATAAATCTACTTATATAAGTCAAGTTTTTTTATCGGTTGTGATTTGTCCGACAAGGGTGGGAATATTATTTAAATGGAATTGCTATGCACACAAACCCTTTGCGAGGTTCACCCCATAATAAAGCGCTTATAATATGTCCGCCCTTTTTTGTTTAATTATACTAATATACTACATTCCTCTAGATAGTAATGCTGCGAGAGACGCTAGTTGTACCCATGGAGTCAGGCCATAACATAGCGCGTGAAATCACTGAGATGTTGATGAATACACATATCCAAACATATCTTGAAAGTGGATTTACGATTGCCCATGTTTTTGAGATGCTGAAGTTAACGCAGGACATTTCCGTCTTCCCCACACCCAATTTTCGTGCCGGTTAGACACAAATGGATAATCACGTGAACATGATCACGTGATTAGTGGATTTAGGGTTTTATCAGTGGATTCAGGGTTTTATCTGTGGATTTTTGGTTTTATCAGTGGATATAGGATTTTATCAGTGGATTTAGTGTTTTACCAGTGAAATTAGGGCTCGTCAAAAATAGCCTGGGCGCAAGGCCTTCAAGTTAGATTAAGTTATACATAATATACTACTCTTTACTTTTCTATCTATCGCATAAGAGCATATCCACCGGTTCGTGCTATATTTTATCAAACTAGTGTAGTACCCCGTCGTACCGACGGGGCGGAGAGTATATAAGAATAAACCATAGAAGCAACTACGTGACCGGGAACGTCACAGGGACGGAAACTTTTAAATAAGTAGATGTAAAAGCGCTATTCCTAACCACTTATATACTCGTTAACACTGCTCTGCATGTCAATAGTACTACCACGGATTAGTCTTCAACAGAGCGATGATTCTTGAAGCCAAATTTGTATTTTATGTTTTTTGTCAGATTGTTTTTCCTTCTGTAAAAGCGCTATTTATATAGTCGAATTAAATTAGGTCCGATTTATAGTACAGCTGAAATTCGATTAGGTACGGCATCAGACGGAGAAAAAAACGGTTTTATATTATATATTACAAGTGTATGTACCCGTCGTACCGACAGGGCAGGGCATAAAACCTGTCTGTCCGTCTACAAAATTTGCCCCCATGTATTTACAGGGTTAGGGTAGCGAAAACATATACTCTACATTATACTAATGTGGTCACAATCCCTGGGTCGCACGCCGTTACTGCTTGCAGTAACGGCGTGCGACCACTATCATCTGTAGAATCTAAATCTTCCTTCGTACCCGTTTTGAGCAGTCGATGCACCCGCGCTAGGTCTTCATACAGCTCTTGTATCTGTTTGCCTGCCGCAATAAAAAAATGAGCAAATCCACGGAACATAAATCAAATAGTATAAGCTCAGCATCGACAACAATCATTTCACCGCCTGCAGATTGTCGGTATGTAAAGCTGCTATTTCTAACCAATGATAAAGTCGAATAGTTTTTTTTACTTAACTGTAAAAGCTATATTTGTAACCAATTAAAAGAAATCGATAGTAGACTTCGACTTCGCTTAGGTACGGTATCGCGTACTTAATTGATAATCGACTCATACTTAGATCAAGATAATTTGCTTAGGTAACGGGATCGCACACTTATTCAAATTCATACATAGATCAAGATAATTCGCTTAGGTACGGGATCATCGACGACACGGTATTCTGTTATATATATAGACTAGTGTAGGTACCCGTCGTACCGACGGGTCTGGTGGCCCGGCGCTTGGTGGAGGGTACTGTATAAACATGTATACTCTGAACTTCTACAAATCTTGCTCCACCTGCCCTTAGCCTCTTTCAAGGGTTAGGGTAGTGAAAACAAAGGGCGAGAACCACCCGGGTGGTTCTCACCCTGTGTCTTCGCTATTTTTCGCTACCCAGCTAACCGAACCCAAGCACCCCCAGCTAACAGCATCCCCCCAAGCAGATACCTCAATTAAAAAATAAAAATCGTGCTTTGCGTCGGACGGACCGAAAAATACGGTCAAGTGTAGTACTCGGTCGTATCGACGGAGCAGAGGGTACATATGGTTAAACCATAGAAGCAACTACGTGGCCGGGAACGTCACAGGGACGGAAAATGTTAAATAGGTAGATGTAAAAGCGCTACTTCTAATCAGTACTCGTTAACACTGATCTGCATGTCAATAGTACTACCACGGATTAGTCTTCAACAGAGCGATGATTCTTGAAGCCAATTTTGTATTTTATGTTTTTTGTCAGATAGTTTTTCCATCTGTAAAAGCGCTACTGATAGTCGAATTAAATTAGGTTCGATTTATAGTATAGTTGGAATTTGATTAGGTACGGCATCAGTCGGACAAAAAAACGGTTTTATATCATATATTACAAGTGTAGGTACCCGTCGTAACGACGGGGCAGGGCATAAAAACCGCTTGTCCGTCTACAAAACTTGCCCCCCCATGTATTTCGAGGATTAGGGTAGCGAAAACATATAATCTACATTATACTACTGTGGTCACAATCCCTGGGTCGCACACCGTTACTGCTTTCAGTAACGGCGTGCGACAACTATCATCCGTAGCCTCTAAATCTTTCTTCGTAGCCGTCTTGAGCAGTCGATGCACCTGCGCTAGGACTTCATACAGCCCATGTACCTGTTTGCCTGCCGCAACAAAAAAGGGAGCAAATCCACGGAACATAAATCAAATAGTATAAGCTCACCATCGACAACAATCCGGGCTCCTTGTGGCAATTTCACCGCCTGCAAAATGTCGGTATGTAAAACTGCTAAAAGCGCTATTTGTAACCAATTAAAAAAATTGATAGTACAGTTTGACTTCGCTTAGGTTCGGGATCGCGTACTTAATCGATAATTGATTCATACTTACATCAAGATAATTCGCTTAGGTAACGGGATCGCATACTTATTAAAATTCATACATAGATCAAGATAATCAGATTAGGTACGGGATCATCGACGACACGGTATTCTGTTATATATAGAGATTAATAGATTATAGAAGTAGAGCATATTTGTAAATATTTTTGCCTCAGACGGACAGAAAAAAATGGTTTCATATTATAGACTAGCATAGTGCCCCGTTGTATCAACGGGGCAATAAATCTAATATTTGTAACACAGCAGAATTTAAATTGGGGTTGACCTGAGAAAAATGCAAAGTCACGGCAAATAGATACATTATATATCTATATATAATAGTTTTTGACTTTGACTTGCTTCAGACTTCGATATCTTTGATGGTTTCTTGTCTGGGGCCGAGAATTGATTTTGTTCTACGTTGTCGTCATCATCATCTCCGTCGTCATCGTCTTCTTTCTGTACGGACTTTGACTTTGTCGAGGAATTCTTTGACTTCTCTACGGTGTCAATAGTATCCTCGTCATCGCTCTAGTCTTCTTCCTCCTCCTCCCCATCTTCAGCGTCCTCCAACTCCTTTCCCTCTCCACTGCTTCCTCCAGTTCTTCCTCCAATTCTGCATCTTCGATTTCCTCCTCCGCCTCCTCCATTTCGCTTTCAGCAGCAGCCATGGCTTTCTTCGCATCATCCACTTCTACGTCGTCGCCTTCTACTAAGCTTTCATCAAGTTCATCCTCAGCATCATCTATTTTGTCTAGCGCATCCAATTTCTTCATCTTGGCAACATGCAAGTCGTGCGCAATATGATCACGCATTTTCTTGGACAAACGTCGACGACCGTCTGGTTCTTCTTCGTCGTCTTCATTTTCGTCGTCGTCATCATCATCTTCGACGTCGTCATCATATTGCTCTTCTTCCGTAACAGTGCTGCGCTTTTCTTCCTTTTCCTCCTCCTCCTCCCCATCTTCAGTGTCCTTCAACTTGATTTCCTCCGCTTCCGCGTCTTAGATGCTATTCTACGTAAGTCAGCCAATTTTAGCCAATCAATATGAGAGCTACGTACACCAAAAGACGGATCAAATTTTATTATATATATAGACTAGCATAGTGCCCCCGTTGTACCAACGGGGCAATAAATTTAATATTTGTAATACTGCAGAATGTAAATTGGGGTTGACCTAAGAAAAATGCGAAGTCACGGCAAATAGATATACACTATATTCTATATTTTATCTAATTGAGCCAGTAAGTAAGTCAGGCTATATGCTATTCTACGTAAGTCACTTTATACCCCGCTCTTTCCTAACCAATGGACAAATGTCAATTTCAGCCAATCAAAATGAGTAAGAGCTGTCAATTTCAGCCAATCAAAACGAGAGCTACGTACACCAAACATATAGTTTTTTGTATACATCGAGCTACACGAAAAGACGGATCAAATTTTACTACATATATAGATATAGATATAGAAGTAGATAGATTGTAGCTGCATAGTATTACAACCTCAATTTATTTAATAAATTCGGAGCGCTTGCTCCAGCGGTGTCCATCTTATATCATGTCAAATTTTTATAATACTGATTTAATACGCGTAGACAATGATTTCCAGATTTGGCACTGGGTGTCCAGGTTCTTAAGAAATTTCTAATTTAGCACAGATCTAATTCTACCGGTGGAGAACCAATTTTTGAGATGTCGGTGTTAAATTGATATAGAACGCATTTAACATTGACCGGTAGAGATGCTCTAAGGAGGTCCTGTTTCGACATCGTATACTTGCTTTGATTACTATTAAATTACTTAAACGTTGCTTCCTACCTAGTTGGGCACGGTCCGCATTGTCGACGCAGCATAATTTTCACCCGGACATCTTTGTTGATTCTCCTGCTACGTCGGACTCGATCCCGTCTCATTATTTAAAGGAACTGACGTGATCGACAATGCGTCATCGTAAGCAACTGCGCTATACTTTCAGTGCTCTTTGACTTTTACTGTTATCTGTTATTAATACGCAGCATCGTCTCTCCTGCCTGATGCGCCAAGAAATTCCACGCGCTTGATTCTAACGAGTCGAAATCTGATTCCCTGAGCGACAATTTCAGCGGTTGGAGCTAACGCTACGGACACGTTTGTCATTGTTGTACAACGTGAATGCATTCGAGTAGTCTTCCGACTTGCCGCGCCTTTCGAGGTGAAAACAAGTCGCTTTCCATTTCCACATTTGCTTCCTTCTAGCGACGACAAGGCCATCCACTCGATACGTCACGATGAAGATTGGTCTCGTCGCACTAGCTGCATGTGCGGGCGCCACTCACGCCGATGTTCCTGTCGTTCCGACCGCTCGGATGGCTCAGTTCCTGCAAGAAAAGTCAAACCTCGAGCTGGAATTGAAAACTTGGAAGCAGAGTGCTGCTGGTCAGTTTGCCAAGGAGCAAGGCTTTGTACCAGCCCCGACCTTGAGGGAGGCCGAAGGAGCTGACGATGAGGAACTGCGTCGATTTTTTCTCTCAAAAGTACTGATCGAAGAGGCCCAAGCGATGAATCCAGAGGCTCTTTTCTCGGTTGAGACGCCGTTTACGCTGATGACCAAGGAGGAATTTACCAAATTTGTGGGCAAGTCCAATCAACGAGGAGCTCCTGTGTTTCCAGCTGTCCCTCGAGTGGCTCAAGAGGCTCTCAACTCGACACTTTCGGCTAGTAGTGAGAAGGATTGGACGACGTCTGGATGTGTTGTGAATGTCAAAAACCAGGGCCAATGTGGCTCGTGCTGGGCCTTCGCTGCCGTCGCTGCTCTCGAGAGTGCCATCTGCATTGCTGGGCAGCCGCTCACGTCGCTATCCGAGCAGCAAGTTGTGGATTGTGACACGTCTTCATATGCTTGTGAAGGCGGGTTTCCTGGTAATGCTTTAAGCTTCATCCAGCGTGCCGGTGCGATCTGTACCGCGGATTCGTACGCGTATGTTTCCGGTAGTACAGGGGATCGTGAAACATGCGAGACTTCCTGTACGTCAAAGCCCGTGACTATTCGTGATGTCGTCACGGTTCCTGAGAGTGATCTTGGGCTGCTTGAAGCCATCAGTGACCGGCCTGTCGCTGTCGGCGTTGCGGCGGGTAACCCCACGTGGAAGCAATACAAAAGTGGCATTGTATCTTCCTGCTCGTCCACGGAGCTGGACCATGCGGTGCTGGCCGTGGGTTACGGCGACTGTGGCTCCTCGTCGTACTATAAGATTAAGAACTCGTGGGGTACGCAATGGGGCGAGGCTGGTTACATGCGACTGAAACGCGGTGCGGATACCGGTAAATCCGGTACGTGCGGTATCATTGGCTCCCACTCGGTTTATCCGCAACTCTAGACGCCATCCATGTGCAACTTGCACCCGGCGAGTTGCTTCATTGTAGAAACAAACAAACGAATACGAGAGACGTTTCTTTTTGCCACCCGGCCACTCTTAAGTGCGTATCCATTTGATCATTGCACGCCTTCCAACTCAAATGGTCGTGGTCTTTCTAAATCTCTATATCGTCTGTCTACCCATATACGATCTATGGATACGAAACCCTTGTATTTATATGAAACAAAGATCTCAGGATCAGCCAGCATTTAAAGATCCAGATCGAAGGGACGCAAGATCCTCCGTAAACATGATTTTGCGTAAGAATGTGGCATCCGTCGCACTGTTGTCGTCCGTTTTCTAGCGCCTTTATATTATTAACCAGCCCGGGGTCCTTTTATATTATTAACCAACCCGGGTTAATAAGATGAAAGGACTCTGATTAATGTGTTACTATTCAGGCAACATGCTAGACATTTGGCCCAGCGAATCAAGAAGCTCCCTCCCGGCTCATCATATCCTTCGCTGAGCTCGCTCGCCACCACCTTGACGTCACCAATGAGGAGCGTACTGTACGTTAGCACAGATGACCAGCCACCTTTACATTCCACATCCCGTTGGCTTCCCATCCCCTTTGATTATCTTCCTTCCTCTACACCTGGTACATCACGCTTTCCTTTCTATGCACTTGGTAATGTCCTACTTTTCGTCCTTCAGCCAGATCCAATCGTACCTTTTGTGTACGACCCGTACTGTATCGGTGTAAGGCTCCGCAAAAGCCGTTGTTCCCAGCCCACAAGGCCCATGAGCGGCCCAAGAACTGGAGACACTAAACATGTACATGGAAAAATTTAATACCAAGGGCAAGAAACCCGACGAAAAGTTAGTGACTATGTTTGGCGTCTAGTTGCATGCTTTCGATGAAAGCAATGTTGCTCTTCTGTTATTGGAAGCAGTCGAGTCATCAACTATGAAAGGTAGATATCACGCTGGAGGACACCTGCTTACGCTCTTTAGTCGATGGTATCGTGCCGGCATTGACCCGTCGAACTTTGAAAGAGAGCTCTACTATGGAGAAGACAAAAACATTGCGAATCAAGTGAAAACGCTTCGCGACCTGTACAAATCCTATTACGAAGGACGACCCGCTCCTAATGGAAAGTAGTATCCAGCCAGTCTATTTTCGTCATGATGAAATAGGTCGTCTATCAAGTGCATGTTTAGGCTAACTATTTTTAGTCCGATCTACTTTTACATTTTCTTCGTCTGTGGAGTTGTGGTTGCTTTTTATGGTGGAAAATTCGTGATAACGTGAAACAGGTTAGTGTGGAGATTGGTTTGTGGACTTACGTGGGGATAAGCCCAGCCCAGCCCAGCCCGTCAGCCCGCCCACGGCTTGTGGGCTGGGCCGCGGGCCGACGAAAACCCAGCCCGTCAGCCCGTCCATGCGGAGCCGCATGTCAACAATTGCTTCACGCCAGCGCCACTTGCAGCTGCAGTGCAGAGTCAACAACTCATTTGTTCATTTCCCAACGTTCCACGCGCTGCGCCAGCTCTTCTCGTAGCTACGCAGTCACTTGTGGCCGCACACTGTTAGGGACGAGATCAAATGGCGCGAAAAGAGTCGCTCTTCTCGTCGTACCTGCACCGTTCGTGCGTCTCTGAGCTGCAGGGCCCACTGCCTACATTCGGTCACCGCTGCTCCTGCATCTACTGCGTGAGGTGCTACGCCACGCCATGTGTGCGTTGTATTGCTTTTCATCGGATCCGGACGCGACGAGGACGCTCGTTTACATGGTGGTGCTTTGCATACGTAAGGGATTGAACGGGAAAGAAGCACGCAGGAATAAACACAAGTGCTTGAGATTTTCTGTACAATAATCATGTGTGTGTGTATGTGTGTGTGTGTGTGTGTGTGTGTGGTCAAGAGAGCGATGGCTCAAGAGAGATGAAAGCTGCTGTTGCGTCCGCATACGCTGAGCACGCTGTTCGAGTAGGACTGGACGCCTTTCTCATGCAGCTCCGTCTCGCCTTCCACGAAAATCATGGCGAGCCCGGAATCAAGATGCCAGTCAATGTGGCAATGCATGAACCAGACGCCAGGGTTATCAGCATTGAAACGAAGCACGACGTATCCAAAGTCGAGGCAGCCATTATTGCCATCTGACGTGCAAGCTGGGACGGTGTACACGTCACGCAGCATCGGATTGAGCAGTTTCAGGGGTGGGAGCTGGTTGTTGCGAATCTGGTCAAGCGACGCGTGACCACATCCGACGACATACGCAGAGTGCGAGTGCAAGTGGAATGGGTGCTGCTCGTCCTTGACGTTGACAAGCACCACCTCGATATGCTTTCCATACTCAATGTGGCGCGCATTGGCAGTGACGGGTAGCTGCTTGGTCGTCAAGCCGCTCGAGATGGTAAACAGCGGTGGCTCATCCGGTTCCACGAAATGGGTAAAGTCACTACCATCGATCGAGAACTGGCCACTGCCATTTTCCATGCGGAACTGGAGGATCGCGCGGTCGGATGCGACGTTAGGAAGTGCAATGGGAATCAGAGGCGTAAAATCAAACTCTCCGATCGTTGTCAGGTTCGTTGCCTGTGTGGTCGTCGGCTCCGCACCTTCTGCTTCGTACGAAACGATGGCGAGGCCTTCGTACGTAAAGCCTTCCCCAACTTCTTCGCCCGTTGCTCTTGTCCACGGCAGTCCATGCAGTGCATTCGCGCGCATCCAAAACGACCCAATCGGGTTGCCAGTGGCACTCGATTTCGCTTCAACGATGATGTCGTAGCGCTGACCCGTATTCAAGAGAATGGAGTTAATACGTGCTGAGGGCTGGACGTAGTCACCGTCCGCCGCAACGACTTGAAAGTCGTGGCCGTCAATGCTGAACACGGTGGGAGACAGCGCCGCCATATTAATGAGACGCAAGAGATACTTGTTTCCCGGTGTGAAGTGGAACGTCGCGAGCGGTTGGTTGTCCGTGCATTGAGTGAAGTTGTGAAGATACGCAGCAGCGCAGCTGTAGCGGCCGCGATTGTTGATGAGGATATTGTCCCACATGCGCTTGGGTTTCGGTTCTCGATGGTACAGATCTGCGAGCTGCACAATGTACTCGCGATCAATGTCTTTCTCCCAGTCGTGTTGCTGCGTCTTCGGGTTGTGCACGATGAGCGGACCACGCAGGCCAAAGATGTAGTCTTTCTTATGGTGCGCGTGCCACCAGAACGTACCCGCTTTGTCGGGTCTGAAGCGATAGATGGCCGTCGCGAGTGGGGCAATGTGGCATTGCGTGATCCCCGACGTCCCATCCATCTCTTGGGTCCCGAGTTGCTTCAGGCCATGCCAGTGTAAACAAGTGGGCGTGTCGAGCTCATTCGTCACACGCATTTCAACTTGCTGGCCCAGTTCAACCTCGATGATCGCTCGATCCGACGTCTTGTTATTGATGCCAAGGGATGGGAGAAAGACACCGCCGTATTCGACGTAGAGGCTCGTGATCCGCCAGTCGTACGTGACAATGTCAGCTGCACTAGGTTCCAAGGCAGTAAACAAGAGCGAAGCTGCCATGGCAGGGACAAGCGAACCGAGGTGCATGGTACCCACGAGTGTATGGAGGGGTGGGTGTGTGAGAAGAAGACGGCAAAAGGTTCAATGTCGCGTGAGGCGATTAAGGTTACAACATACATGGAAGGCGTGTGTGCTTACGTCGTAAAAATAGATACAGCTTCAAAAGAGCGAGGGGATTTGTGTGAGCCGGAGCTTCGAATCATGTGGCAATAAGAGCAACCAGTCATTTGGACTTCAACGTTGCCGTTTGTGCTGTACATGTGTACCCTGTATGAAAGGTCTCCAGATTGAAAGCACGGTCGCTCGATCATATCTTCGAGATATGGTAGCCACAGGCAACGAAGACAGTACAGGCAGGTGTTTTTCCCGATACAAAAATTCAGAGAGGATACGATTTTCTCCTACGCAACTCGCTCGACTGATACAATCGAGCCGGAGACAGAACGAACAGCCTCTTCTCTGTTACTCGTAAACATGCTACTGATATACTAGCTAATATGCTGCTTCATAGACACGAAGACGATCAGGTTGCATTGGCAGCAGCTGGAAATCGAGCCACGAGTCCGTAGGCAGTGTGGCTGACTCGTGTGGTTTTCGCTACCGTGGTAGAGTTTTTTGCCTGACGGTGTATGACGTCCTTGAAAAATCGTGAGAACGGGGATGTATCCAATGCATTTATCAAGTGCATTGGACTCATCAACTTTCCTAGGATATATCCGTCACGTCATACGTCACGATTTGACAGGAAATGGTGTAATAGTGGAGTGCCTGTCCATACTCAAGTACATGGGAACGACATGAAAAAGGGATAAATGGGCGGGCACCCTATGCGCACCCCATGTTTCTGATATCCGCAACCCCATCTTATATAAAATCATGTTTAAACAGAACATTCATTATTTAATCACGATTACGAGAACTAATAAGACTGCTGAAAAATGAGGCAAGTGGCTGAGTTGCGCCAACTACAATCAACGGTCCGTTGCGGCACTGAAGCACGTGGCTGTCTCCTATAAGGAATCAAATGACGCTCGAAGCAAAACGGTGAAGTGAAGTAGAAATTACTTGTCACAAAGTAAATGCAGGGATTCAAGGAATGCAGATAGATTTGGGTTAAAATGTCCCAATTATGGTACCATCAGATTCCAACAGAAGTCCTTCGACGCGGCGGTCCTTCAATTGCCGATGCGTTTGATGCAATTAAAGTAACCAATCGCTACAAGTGCTAAGGATACATAACGTTTCTCGCTGTTTACCTTCATGCTTTTAACCTTACTGTTGGGGCACGTTCAAAAAAGTAATACGTGCGATGCTTAGGCACACAATCTATATCATTCATCGCTGTGTCTCAGTAACATGGCTCACTTTGCACACACGCTTCATTAATACGTTAACGTTGGGGGATGGGGGGAGGGGCCACTAAAACACGTCGAGCAAAACGCAACCTAAAAGCATCCAAATACATGTTGAATCGAGTTTAGCAGGGTTCCTTTGTGTTGCGACCGACGCAATGTAGTCGTCCATCCTCTTCAACATATTCGCATCTTCAAGTCACCTTGTACAGCAGAAGGCTGATGGGCAATTCTAAGCTACAAGAGGACAGGAAGGATCCGCTTTTAAATCAGTTGGGGGAATGGTGATTGCCACACCAAAATTTTAACATTAGTACGTGTACGCCTCGTGATCCAGTCGTAGCGGGTGGCAAAGCATCGGCTGTGTGCCAGCCATTTACGTTGTCACGATGGACTTGATCCTGCGTAAACCACACGTGCTTCAGTGCCGCAAAGGACCGTTGATTGTAGTTGGCGCAACTCAGCCACTTGCTTCCGTAGAGCTCATTTTTTAGCATTCTTATTAGTTCTCGCAATCGTGATTATATAATGAATGTTCTGTTTAAACATGATTTTATATAAGATGGGGTGCGGATATCAGAAACATGGGGTGCGCATAGGGTTCGCCTAAATTGGGGCTGCCTCACAAAGGAAAAGGGCCACCATGACACCTGTTTTGTTTATGTAGCGCCTCGAAGCTTCTTTTCTCTCTTGGTGTAGGTTGTAATAGCAAGTAAGAGATGTCATTAATAGAGACCTTTGGCAACTGTAGACAGTGATGCCGTCGGATATGGCTCAGTGTGGTACATTTTACTTCATCGTAGTATCTTGGCAGATGCAAGATGAAGACAAATATATGGACACATCAAAATTTCAAGTTCAAATACTTATTTTCAAAGGTGTTGATGTTGTTAGTTTGTATCGTAGTAATCAGACGATGGTGAGGATTGCCTGACCGTGTATGATAGTGATGACCAGGCAACGGCAGGGATTGTCTGACTTTGTAAGGTAGTAAGTAATCAGAAAATGGAAGGGATTGTCTGACATCACCGATCCCGTGGTCGTGTGGTATGTTGCGACCCCGCGGCCAAACCAATTTCGCTGGTTTGAAAAACTGTAATGTGACGAATTGAATTGATGTCTGACCCGGGGACCCAGGCATCGGACATCGACCATGTAGACGGTTTAACCACAGGAAGCCCGTCCAGATCCATATCTATAGATCGCACTTGGCCCTATATATTTAACCTGAGCCACCCTGACTCGAAACGAAATGAAAATAGAAAGCGAAACTGTCGGGGTGTGGAGTGCGTGTTGTACTGTATGTTGAAACTGCGCGACGCCCGCGCTTGCGAGGACGTCTGACATTTTGGGAGAAGCGGCTTTTCAGGAAATGGAAATTGGGTAATACTCAAATGCATGTATACATTTACTTAGATTAAGTTGTAGGATTTAATCTAAATTTAATGGCAATATCGAAATTAGTTGGTAACCAACTAGCACCAACTCAAGAAATGACACGTACTAATTAAAGGGATAATAACACGGGTATAGCTAGTACTTTACCAAAGAGATGCATAGCGGTTGTGTCCTATCATGTAGTCACCCAGTATATACAGTAGTTGACTAACCTGTAGGTCAATGATCATCCGGGGCTATGACTGCCAAGATACAGCTAAGTCATTGCCCTGGCTATGTTGTACGTGTCATTTCTTGAGTTGGTATTAGTTCGTACGTGTCATTTTATTGGTGGAAAACTGCGTGAGTTGGTATTAGTTGGTTACCAACTAAAATCTTCACACTCAAATTTAGGGCGAGAGAAAAATCACCCCAGCTTTTTTTTATAGCAAAATCACCCCAACCGTTGGCTTTTCACCCCAACCACCCGACCGGCGCTCGTTACTGACTGACCCATCGATTGGGCGAAACTCTTTTTTTCACAAATTAATGGCGTGAAATGCACAGGTATAATGTACCAAAACTGTTCATTGACATTTTTTTCTATTGCTTCTTACGCTCAGGTTGAAACTCCAAGCAGCGACCACTTGCGACTAGTCTAATCTGTAAACGTAATTTACTCCAGTCAGTTTCGATCACGAATCGTCCAGGATTATGAACGCGCCCGACATCCACCTAATGTGAGCTGCTTTCTAGTGTCCAAACGGTGCAAATCTTTTGCAAGACGAATGACAGATGCTAGACGCGGAGGCGCCTCTTTGTTGCCGACAGTTCAAACGATGAGCGAAAGCAACCTGTAAAGCAGTTCTTTAAACATCTTTGGATCGTTTGTAATGGCCATTCGCACGACGACCAGTTCTGACTCCCAAATTACAGTGTACTTGCGAAGCATCGATCGTTCTGATTCCAATGCACAAAAAGGTTGTTACGGACTACTCGAAAATGACATTCCTCTTTGCTTCGGTACCAACTCGTGCAAACTCATTCTTAGCTTTCTCGGCAGTCTGTTGAAATCTTGAGAACAAGACGAGCGTAGCTGGTGCTTCCTTTTCAATACGTTTCAGTTCCTAGTGATGATGATAATACTCGGACGTAATTTCAATGCGTGCGCTAGATATGATAACTTACTAGCGTACCTGACGGATCCGAACACGGTCATAGACGGGATTATCATTCGACGGATCGTGAATCCGTGTTTGCTGAAATCGACCGCAGGTTGCCATTAACTGGTCTTTGGTGACAGAAGTAATGGTCGTACAAGCGTTACTATGTTGCTTGCTCTCAAGTCTTCACTTCCAGGGGGTAGTGCGTCAAGTGAGAGAAATGGCATTTGGCTTGCCATCCCAGCCAATCCATTAATGCCGCTTTCCCTTCCAAGACGAAAAAGCGTTGTCTCGAGCTGATCGCCACGATTGTGTGCCACGAACAGACAGCGTACGCGATATTCTCGACACACTTGCCGCAGCAAGTTATATCGATACTTTCGCGTCTGCTCCTCCCTTTTACTGTCCCGTGGCCTCTCTGGACATAACAAATCCATTGTATGTTCTTTTCCTGCTTCCTCTGCATCGTCATGCTGTCATTCACACACTTTTATAACGTGGCGAATGCCAGTGCGATTGGCACAAATCTTAGCTATCTCTTGTGCTTCCTTGCCGCTCTCAGGTCGTAATTGGTGGTCTACAGTCACTGCCAAGAGTGGAGTCTTAATACCATTAGCGCCATGCTGTCAGCTCCACCAGATGTAGCAAATGCAATGGGAAAAGCGCCAGCACGTGCACTTTGTCCTGTAACGCCATTGACACACGTCACAGATTCATACGGAACGATAAAAGAAATCGATCGACCGAAATTCAGCGGATAAAGGTCCTCGTGCAACTTCTTTTTCGATAATCCGCACTTGCGCAAGAATTTCTCCAACATTGAGGCCGATACAGCGGCATCAGCGTTAGTGTCTGGAACAGTTTTCGTCGTAAACAAAGCTGAAGTTGAGCGCTGGGCTCGCACGCGCACCGCAGACCGGGTGCGCATCTTTAAAACGAGCCTTGTCAACATAGACCGAAGCGGAAGCCCCTATCGAAATGTTACGGTGATTTTCGACATTGCAGTGGAAATGTAACTCAGCCGGTCGGGTGGTTGGGGTGAAAAGCCCACAGTTGGGGTGATTTTGCGGGGGAAAAAAGCTGGGGTGATTTTTCTCTCGCCCTCAAATTTAATCACTTTTTACTTTTTCACATTCATTGTCAAGTTATTAAAATAGTCTGTCTACTTTTTAGTTTTAATTATTAAAGGTAAGTAGGACCATTTTAGGTAGCAATTCGTATTTCATAGTCATTAGTCATTAGTGCCATCTGTGTCATGTTCTCTAGTTGAGTACATATGTTTTTGAGACACTCATAGCTAACAGCTAATGGATGTGTGTCACCCAACAGATGGAAGCAAGGCTGGCACGTGGTGTATTTGTTTTGTTTGGATTTTATTGTGGTTTTTTATAAAACCCACTTTGTCCAGACGGCTTAAGCCCTGTGGGTTTTCAGTGGTTTTAGTACTTTATATTGATCAATGCGGGTCTTGATCAATCCGGGTCTCGGCTCGGGTCTCTTGAGCAATGATTAATACTGTATCAGTTCGGGCCTCGGGCCGGGGTGCCCCATCATGGCATCATCCCGGGACCCGGCTACCACATCTGACAGATCAGACGCTGAGTGAGGCCCATTATTCTCTCTCTTCCCACCCGGTTTCTCTCTCGCTAGCAGTTCCCCCAGCTCTTTCGCCTTATCTCGCATCAATCCTTCGACTACTCGAATCTCTTTTTTATCTTGACCTTCAGTATCGCTGGCAGCAAGATGGATCAACAAGTCTTGCGAATCGATGAACAGGAAGTCGCTGAGGAGATCCAGGACAGTAATGTCAATGAAAACAATGAGGACCAGAACGCGCAGTTGCCGGATGTGGAAGTTTCTGTTTGCAAGAAGAGGCCGTCCGATATCGGCAGTCTGGGAGCTGCTTACCGATGATCCGGAGCCGCATGATTCCTCTCAGGCCACTTGCAAGCATTGCCAGACTACGGTTGGGTACCACAAGAAGAGTGAAAAGGCGCAAGCCCATTTGCGTTCATGTAAGAAGTTCAAGGAGAACATGATAAACCTGCCAGCCGACCAACGCGCAGATTGGTTCGCGGATCAGGGCAGATTTGGTAAGATATAGAAGGTCGTCGATATGCGGACGTCATCAATCGGTGGTGGCAAGCCGAGGGACATTCGCGAGTTCGGCTGCCCAACCCCCTCGAAGACCTTAATCAAGCAATTCCACGAGAAGATAAGCGATGCATTACTATATGACAGGAATCCCATTCGTTCGGATCGAGGAGCCGTATCTACTTGAAGCCGTTCAGCTCATCCGCTCAATGATCACGCTTCCCACTCGAAAGGATATGGCTACAAAACTGTTGGACGAGTGCTCTAAGGCCGTCAAAAAGCGAGTGGATGAGCACATGCGCCGCTCACCCTATAATTTCTTAACCAGAGACGCATGGTCGAATGTCAAAAACGAGCCTGTGATCAACTGCATGCTAGTTTCGCCCAAGTACTCGCGGTTCTTGGAGAGTAGTCCTACGGGTGAGCAGGCTCACACGGCTGCGTTTCTAGATGCTGATTTGATTCGCGTCATCAAGTCGGCTACTGTGAGGTGTCCGGCGTGGTTATGGACAACACAAAGCGCAAATAAAAGCTGCCTGGCAAATCTTGAGGGAGGAGTTTGCTGATAAGTTCTTCCAAGGTTGCGCTTTGCATAGTCTGCACCTGTTCGTCAAGGATGTGTGCGCAGCCACGAAGGCTAAGCGTGGCCGGGAATTTGCCGAGTACCCGACCGGCTATCCGTTTGAGAATCTGCTGGTATTCACGACCGAATGCAAGGAGAATGTCAAATTCTTCAAGAACCATCATGTGAGTAGGGCACTGTTTAAGGTGATTCTTGCTGCTGCAAGGATTCCTGACTTGATCCGGCCGGATTTTGTTCTCATGCTGCAGAAATGCTTAGCCATTCTGAAGTCAGACTCGGTACCGGTCTCGGAAGTGTACCTGAGGTTCTCCAAGACACTGCCCGAGGGCATCAACAACATTCCGTCGATTACTCGACAGGAGCGCGAGTATCTGTTAATGCTGAACCAGAGTCGCTTCGATTTCATGTGCGAGAAAGCGCACGGGATCGGTTACGTGCTGGATCTGCGCTTCCTTGGTTATGGTATGCCGGAAGCGTTGCGCAACCAGATCGAGAACCAAATTTACACGAGCGGCTCTGACGACAAGACGCAAGAAGCCTTTTATACGCAGTACACTGCTTTTCGAATTTCCGCCTTGCTACTGAAGTCGGCGGCAAGCGTCGAGAGTTCCTTATGCTCAAGGAGAGGAAAGTGTCCATCCTGGATTGGTGGCTCGCCCAAGGCGAAAAGTGGTCCACCCTGCGGCACCTCGCATTGCGCGTTTTTTCAATGGTTGCATCAACGGCATCATCCGATATTCGAAACATCCTGTCAGACGAAGCTGTGAAGAAGCGGGTATACATCAAGACGAACAACAGGCAGTTCACCCAGCCGGTCAACGACGACGCGATTAGCGACTCCGACGACTCCGACAATGATCTGCGTGTTTGATAGGCTGTGGCATTAGTGGTTAATATAAAAAACCACGTGTTTTTTAGTGGTTAATTGGTATTACAACAAACAACAAACCACTTTTCCACCGGCCACGGACGGTGGTTTTTTCCAGCCGTGGATCGAAGTGTTCCATACCTTCAACATGCATATTTTCATGTTATAATAGCTTACCACTTTTCAATAAACATTCTGTTCATCAAGTCCCTGGTTTGGTCTACTTCTTCTACTTACTGCTAGCTGTCTACCGGTACTACTATCACAGCAAACCGTCTATCGGTTGCTAAAGTATCGATTATATACACTTTTGCTATACACGTGCTACATCGCTACATCTACGGTTCAAGTTTCCTACGGTCTGTGTAAGCATGGATAAGGATAACGTTCAACAGGAGTAATTTCTTGCGTCCTTGTCTCGGACGAAAGAACTGTCACCTTCAATAGTTTTGGTGGCTGTAGCTATCAGAAGCAGGCGCATAGCCGAGCGGTGGCCTTGACGGCAGGCTACCATGGAGGAACGGCACATGGTCTAGAATTTTAACGGTAGCGTATACAATACTTCTGGCCTCGGGGCGAAAATGCAAGCCTTTCTCTAGATGTGATGTTTGAGGCGCACGAGGACAGCAGAACATTATGTAAAAGATTCGCCTAAGGTACCGATCGCACCACATACGGCGGATTTAAAGAGTCCAAGAATCTGGTAGCAGCCACTTTGAATAGAAAGGACACTTATGGTCTAGCACGTGACCACCAATCTTAGTATCTGCATAACCGGCAACCCGCCGGTTTTAATGCAGATTCAGGTGGCGACAAGTCGTGCAAAATTTGTCAGGAACCACCTTCGTCCGGACCTCCAAAAGAGGCGCGAGTTTCAACGGCTTTGTGCTGGATGCTGCTCCAACTTGGCCAGCTTTAATGATTCGTCTTGAATTTTAACCTCTACTTTATCTGCATCTTCGTCCTCTTTGCTCTTGCGCACTTCTGGGTAGCCCTTGCCGCGTTCCACGAAGTCTTAAAATCGTTAGAGACGCTATATTGATGAGAGGATATCTTTACGGTTCAGGTACTGTGTACGGTAAGCTCGAGCTACTATAACTAAGAACATGTTGTCCTTAAGAGCCGTCTCAGCGCGGCGACGTGGCAACACCTTGACTCAAACGAGCGTGACACGCTGAATTGAGTGGGGGCAATAGGACGACTCGGCTGCTGTAACTGTTGCAAGCTGATTTCCGTTGGCCTCGTGGTATCGCACCAACATTTGCGATGCATGTGGCACATGACGTATCATAAGACGCTAGAAACCCAATGAAAACGCGTAAAAATAGGACACTAGTTAACCTGGAACGAGAATTTGCTTTGCGATGACTGCCAATGCACCAAGTAAGTTCACTTGACTTCCGATCGCCACATTTTCCACAAACGTTTATCTTCATAGGCGATCGGCACTCGCACTCCCCGCATCTTCAAACTCCTGACTGATCTGACCGTTCGGACGACCTTGGGCGACACTCAGATCATCGCAGAACAAGATGAGTCCCGAGTCAAGGTCGATCGGTCCCAACAAAAACATTGATGCGCTCCGGGAGGAGTTGAGAGTTGCGCTAGAAAAGCAGACCGTGACCGATGTCGCGTTCCATAAAATGAGCCAAGATTCCAAACGACTTTCCAAGCTGCTCGAAGCTATACAAGCGGGTCGTTCAGACTTGATGGCCGAGAATAAACGTCTCAAGGCCTCGTCCCCGCAACAGGACAGATCGGGTTCGCCATTCCACTGACAACTCCACGTTAAATCGATCCTCACTTCCTTCTGCATGTAGATCGACTGGTGATCGATGTCTTCCCGACTGTGCAGACACTTGTCGATACCGTTGGACAGGTGCACGGCCACTTCGATCTGCTCCAAACGATGTTGGAAAGGCTGATCAGGACTCGTGACGACTTGCGTCGTATCGATATCAACCGATCGCGTCTCCAGGAGATGCACGCAGTGGTCATGCGACAATGCCCAGAGCCTCATGGCGATCGGTCGGTCGTATATTCCCAACGACTCGAGATGGATCGGCATATCGCTGAGCTAAAGCTCACGATTGACGATTATTCCGGCAGAATTAGTACCTCCCAAGATCGACTCGACATTTGGACCCAAGAGTCGAATAGACTCTGGGGAATCGTCTACAGGTGCCGTGATGAGTTGGATACGTGCCTATCCAAGTCGCTGGTCTCAGATCGCATTCCTTGCGTAGAAGCATCGAGCTCCCTCGCGGACCCACAGGCGCATTCAGGTGGTGCGATTTCTCAACAAAATTCGGGCGGAAATTCTCGCCATTCATTGGCTGAAATTCCGCCCCCAGAATTTGCGCACACAACAAGAAGCGCAAGGGTGCATCAAGAGGCGCGAGGGCGCGGGAGCTAGCGGCTGACCTGGAGTGGAAAGAAGCTGGAATCGGTGCAATTGCTAGCCAAGACACGGGCGCAACTTCCAAGTGCGGCGGAGGTCCAGTCACGGAGAGGAAGGCTTCGAAAAATCGCGCGCCCTCGACCCGCCACACTGTTCGGTCCAAGTCAGCATTGGTCTCGCATGGGGCGGATTCGGAGGGTGAATCGGTGGGTTCAGATGAGCTACTTCTCGCTTATCTCAATCCCGATCCACCCAGCGTCGTCGATCAGCTGCCGCAGTTGAAGAGCCGATGTCAGGAGCAGACCAAGTGGTGCACCCGGAGGACGAAAGCGCTAAAGAATCGTCGAAACCGGCTGACGAGGCGCCCAAACCAACTCTTCTGCCCGTCACTTCTGGTATATATCGTCATGCTTGTAGGAGGCATTGAAGGTTGACGTGCCTCTCCCTCCTTCAGGTCTGGCTGCTGCTGATCCTTGGTCTCCGGGGAAGATCGAAGGAGCCGATCTGATAATCGTCGTTCATATTTCATTAATAATAGACTCCATTTAAGATCACCCGATCGTCCTTTTTGAGATAGCCTTTATCCACATTATTCACGGTCCACCCTTACCACATCCAACTGTATCCGCATCGAAAGAGTCGTTATCGTTGCCGCCAAAAAAAATGATCCACATCCTTAAGCCACTTTGTCATCATCGAAATATCACTAGTTCATCACAGTTCTCCACAAACCCGTAGTCGTAATCACAATAAACATCACAAATTCACACCGATCGATATTACCGATCAGTAGCCGATCGGTGTCACCCTATCGGCACTATTGCAAATCTTGTTTTCCCACTTCGTAAGTCCGTGTCGCCCCATAATCATTCTGATTCCATCGGTTTCGTTCGGACTTCTTAGCCAGATCGCCATCATCAAGATCATATTCACCGATCCAAATTGTTTCCTTGCGATCCTACAAGTGGATCGGGTGTTCTCGGTGCGTTTGACACAACACGTCTTCTGGATAGATCGGACATCCAAATGGGCGGTCGGATCGACATCATCACTGTCGATATCAGTAATACCCACCCTTTACGATCAGCAAAAATCTTTTCTTCCACTTTAATTGCTTGAGCTGATCTGTCCGATAGGGGGTGTTGGCGGCTTTCGGATTGTCCATAGTTGCCTCGAGCGGATTGGTTAACACTTCAGGTGGGGTAGCCACATTTCGGATCGGATTCGACGATCCATCAACACACTTCTCCCTGCCCCCGTGCATACACACCAGGTCATCTGGTGAGGAAATTTCGCTCGATCAGCCCCTTTCAAACGGGAAATGCTGATCCTCGTCGACGGTCTGCCCTTCTGTGGCACCGACTTGAGTGGATGTGTCACCATACTCATCTCCAGCGATAATACGATCGTCCCAATCTGCCGTCGGTTCCACTGTCACCCGATCTTGCGATAAAACTGCGTTAACGACTTTTGGCACATCTGCCTTCAAGCCCACTTTATCGGGTGACTGTGCTGGTGACCTCTGGCACATCCGGATCGCCACGTGATCTGGCCTTTCCGTCCGTGGTAGGGGGTCTTCTTCGGCTGACTTGTCGTCGCCGATCCGATCGGTGGTGGCCTTACTTACAAAGCTTTGTCGCTGTATATAACGTCTTTATTCGATCGAAATGAATCCCATCCTCCACGGAACCTTTCCTTCAGCCAGCCATCGTACCGTTGCCTAACACCAGCGGTTTATTACCGATGTTAGTAACTCGTACGCGATCGCTTCGATCTCCACCGTCCAAAAACGTCGGTACCCAGTCATCGCCCCTGGTTAACCACAACTTCCTTGCCCGATAGTCCTTTCCAACCGAGATTTCTTCCGATCGACCCACCGGGATGGTGATGTCTTGGTCCCACCTCACCAGATCAGTACGTGATCCGTATAGGGGGCGTCGACCAGACAGTTGGATCTGGACTTCGTCTGTAAGTGTAAGCACTCCATGCGACAGATCGAGGCGTATGCCTGCCGGCACCATAAAATCCATACCAAGTAATGCGTCTTGGCCGGCCAGCTTACGCCAACAGCCCCGATCACTGTGTTTGGTCGACCCGCAGTGAGTGAACTTCTTGTAAGGCGAATCCGGGTCCGATCTGTTGCCGTTTCCTACCTTCCATTCGGCACGGCGTGACGCTTATCGATCTCTGGGTGCAGACTGGTCGACGAAAATGTGACGGTACTGTTCCTCGTGTTTCCCCAGACTTGACCAGCCACTGCTCTCCCTTTCTAATCCGAAGATCATATCATCCACGAACGCTCTGATCGCTCTGATCGCTCTGGTCGGTCTGGTCGCAGTCTCTTCACATGATCATCCTGCCCTTTCGATCGGGATCGGTTCGATCTGACAGCAACCTTCGTCCTCATACTGTGGGAGTGGCGCAGCATACGTAACGTCTGTTCAACTTCTTCCACGTGCGTGAGGCAATAAGGTCAACTGATCAGCCAACTCCTGATCGTCCAGCGTACTGATAAAGTGGCCCACGTGTTTTTGGGCAGCGCAGACGGCGGATCGGTCTCCTTGATCGGGATCCCCGCACGAATCGCAGCCAAATTTAGCCGGTGAAGGTACTCGATTGACGTTTCATCGCCCTTATTTCTCATGTGGTGGTACCTTCGCGCAGTAGAGAATCCGGAGTGACATTACTGCTTTTCAAACTCCATGCACAGCAAACTCCAGTCAGATCGGATATCCCGACTTAACTGCTGGATACAGTTCGCAGCCGGTCCCTTCATCAGATCTCGGAAGATCAGACACCGTTCTATGTTCGGCGTCTGATTCCGGAGAAAGGCGGACTTCGTTCGGCTGAACCATGATCGGGCTTGAACCTCATCTGCATCCTTGCCCGTAAAGTCCTTCAACTCGGTGCTTGCGGCCATGCGGATCCTTGGGATCACCGTCAAATTTAAATCAAACGCCATCGTCGAGGCTAAGTTCGCCATACTTTTCACGACTCTGCCCGTACCACCGTAGTCATCGTTAATTTCGCTGATCGACTCCATGTCTAAGTCGCTGCTACTTGTCGATCGGCGGGGGAGGATTCGGCGTGACCTGTGTTTTGTCTTGAAAACAGGTCTAACACCTTCGGACAGCTTTTCTGTTGATGTCATTGACTGCATTTCGACGTCCACACAAATTGCCTTGTTTTCCTGGGCAGATAGGCTTGGTGCACGAGGGAGAAGAGGTGATATGCCTCGATCTGCGGCGTAACGCTTCATCATAGCCTCGAACATGGCTTTCATGCTTGCTGCCATCGAGGTTGAGGTGATTGGATCGGTCTTGGGGGGTGTCGATACCTGTGGGTGCCCCTGGGGCCCCGACTGGCATGCCGCCCCTCACTGCCGCGCGTCCATTTTTTGTTCCGTACGACTGGTACCGTTACTGTTACAGCAATCCATGGTAATCCGCTCCACGCCGACCTCCAACTCGGACGAGCACTTGGAGGAAGGTGGCGACCCATTTAGCGATCTATCATCGGAGAATGACTTCCAGACGAGTGATTGCACGAGGTTTGGGGCTTCTAACGCGATTGTGGGAGTTGGGCGGCGCACCGCCCCCACCAATGGCGTCAGATGGTCATGTAGCATTGCCATCGCTTGTTTCAACTTCCACGTATCCATTTCAAATAGCTTGCCAACACCATTAGCATTCTTGACCTTTATCCCCACCTCTTCTAGCATCGCAAAAAGATTCTTGGCTAGTTGCAGCGGCCGATCGGAGTCGGTCGGTTCGGTTGTCGGCCCGTATAGACAATCCGGAATTAGGGGATTGACAATTCGGATGATTTCGTTTTCGCGAACGAATTTCTTCAGTTCTTACATGTAGTACATCTTGGTCACGTCCTCGTGATCCACAGTCCCATCATCGAACGGCGACTTTTCCTCCAAGTCGTCGTCGTCCGAAAGCATTGCGAGCCTCTTCTTGGTCTTTTTAATTGATAATTTGGGCAGGTCGGAGTGATCCGCTCCCATAGTGTTCTTCACATGCAATTTTTTGTCGATATGCATGGGATCAGGAACAGGGTCCGGATCCCCTCTGGGATCAGGAACAAGGTCCTGATCCCTACTGGGACTATAGTAAAACTTTCTATAGTCCCGATCGGCTCCGATCGGAGACTTGTGGGGAGGAATAAAATTGTTAATATCGATCTGGTCCTCCACCTGGCCAGATCGATCATCGCCATCCTTTTACACAACCACTACACGAGGCGATAAGCGTTCCTCGTGCCGGTCGGCTCCGCCAGGAGCGTTATGGGGAGTCGTAAATTCATTAATTTCTATCTGATCCTCCCCTTGATCAGATCGAACATCGCCATCCTGTTCAACAACTAGCACATAAGGTGATATGCGTTCCTTGCGTGCTCTCCAGAGAGTATCCATATTAAAATTCGTAAAATCCACCCTTTGCTGTATATCGCGGTGATATCCACGGTCAAGAAATGATCCGGGAACGCGCACCATTGTGGTGGAGGCAAGTTCGAAATCGAACACCGAAGTGTCGAGAATCTGACCACCATCGCGCCCAGCCTTCCAACTGACGGGGGGGTACCCCGCGAACCTTCACCTACGATCCGATCTGATCGTCCGCTGCCAGCAGACGATCGATCATCAGCATAGGACGCCTGGTCCGATTTTTGCGTCTCCATCTCACCTTGTGTACCCGATGGAATGGGCTGGTTACACACTTGGTGGACCGCTGCTTTGTGGAGACTTTAGAGAAGATCGATATGGATGTACCACTTCTGGGGTACTGATCCAAAATTCCAACGAAAGATAATGCGAACTAGCCGATCTGCAAACGAAGCGGAAATCTTCACTCCGAATGCGATTAAATCTGGCACTTGACCGCCCGAGGCAGTGAGTAATCCAGCCAATAGTGAATCCTGCCACTTGATTGAAGAGCAATGAGTAATCCAGCCAATAAATGTTTCTGGCACTTGAGCGCAGATCGCGATGAGTAATCCAGCCAATTCCTGGGACTTGATCGCAGATCACGATAAGTAACCTAGCCAAATAATAACCCGCCTCCCTTGAGTGGGGACGAACTTGAGTGGTGAGTGAACGTAACGAGTTCTCCCTGTCGTGGGGCTTCCGGTGGAGCTCTGTCCTGGTCGGGCTTATAAGCGTGAGGGGATTCTGTCAGCCTCCCGCTCCAATGACTCATATCAGATCCACTGGCGACTTACGCAACCCGATGTAATACGAACACTATATTATATAGCCAATTAAAATCCAATATGTAACCTATATTTAAACTGTGTGCCTTACCTTAAATACGCGTATAAAACGCTCCAACCACACGATTGTCCCAAAATACTCCGTTCTTTCAGCCAACCCGGTCGATCTGCCTTGAAACCCGGTACACTGGTACAAACTGGTAATATTCACTTGCATTTCACCACACCAGCCATTTGGATCGAGCTTGTTGAGGTACTCGACTGGAATAAGGCTAGCGCCTGCCTAATTTTCACTTGCACTTCACCACACCAGCCATCTGGATCGAGCTTGTTGAGTTACTCGACTGGAATAAGGCTAGCGCCTGCCGGATCGGTGACAGCATCAGCACTCAAAAAAAATTGTTCGTCCTGCTGTATCAAGTTCAACACTTCCTTGTTGAACTTTTCAACTTCACGGTTGTGCGGAGAGAGGATGGCACGATTGATGTAATAGTTGACATCTCCCATGTGGGTCAATTGTGGCACACCTGCCATTGTTTAGAAAGACATATGGTAAGTGGCAAGTCATTATATGTGAGAAAGGCCATCCGTAAAGACTTACCCAGATATACACGATCAATAAGCAATGAATGTCCCTGATCCTCGTTGGTATGTTGTACGATCATACTGGGTGGGCATTTGGCGTATCCTTCATGCTCGCTTCGAAGTCGACTTTCGCCCAGTGCCAATAGCCAGTTGGAGAATGTACGACCGTCCAGTTCTGCTTCGGCGGTGGGAGATGCGTTCCGCGTACGCATATTGATGTTGAGGCGGAAGGTCTGGACATGCTGCCACAGATGCGATTCCCTGATCTGTGCCCGGTATCCCTTTGGCACAACCGTCAAGAGTTGCCGGAAGTCACCGCAGAGGACAAAAATAATGCCACCAAACGGCCGGTTGTCATCGAGGATATCGCGCAGTGTCCGGTATAACGCTTCTAGGGCCATCTTGTGCATCATGGAGGCCTCATCCCATAAAATCATCTTGGTGCCCTGCAGGAGCTTGGCGAGGTCCATATGGCGAGTGATTGCACACTGTGATGTAGGTGTAAGTTGCAGCGGGATCTTGAACCTGGAGTGTGCCGTCCATCCTTTCTCCAAAAGCAGTGCTGCAATTCCTGACGATGCGACAGCAAGTTCGATATCACCTCTGGACCGAACGGTCTTGAGGATGATGTTCTCCAGGTAAGTCTTACCGGTTCCCCCCGGACCGTCAACAAAGAAGACACCGTGGTCGCCGTTTTCATATGCGCCAATTATTGCATCATGGGCCGCGCGTTGATCTGCGTTGAGGGTAGGAGTTGCAGCAATGACTTCTTCTTGCAGCGCATGAAGATCGGTCGCCAGCTGGTCGCGAATGAGTTGGGTTGCTTCAACATGGAGTGCCACTTGCAATTCCGCATCTGGTTCCGGAAGGCCGAAGTCGGCTAATGTCCTTCCCATTGTCATCGCAAGGTGTTCTCTGATGTCAATCAGAGCAAGTCAGTACATCTGGTCCTCTGTAGGTTGTGCGATTCCACGCTGGTGGAGGCGGCGTGCGCAATTTCAGCCGGATGCTCCTTGTGGTATTCCCACAATTGCACTGGATTGGAGGGAGGTCCATGGGTGAGGATTGTTACAAAAAGGGACCGCAGCTGCACGCCAGTCTGCAAAATGGCTGCCTCTTCAAGACATTGGTCCCATTCCTCGTCCGTGTCGTACAATCCATGTGCAATGCAAGTGGCTTTGAATGTGCCGTGAACTGCACCGTTGACGGTCCTGAGATCGTCAAATGATGTCACGCCTTTCACAACGGTGAGTAGTGTCCGTAAGAAATATCGAGCACCACCGGATGGTCCAACAAAATACATTCGCCCGATGGCCGTGCCCTTCTTCCGTCGCTTCCATTTCTTCTATGACTTGTTCCAGGTGAAATATTTTGGTATTTCCTGGTAAAGGATATTGCGTTAAAGCTCATCGATTGCATTGATGATGAAATATTCTGTCAGGCTGGTCTTGTACTCCGATGCGCGGGCTACGATATCCTCAAGCGGCTCGTTTGCATCGAAGGTGATGCGATGCTCGGTAGGCAGATGGACCTGGAGTCGTGTCACCGAGGGTGCTCCATCATGTAGGCAAAATTGAAATTGGCGCTAAATGGCCTCAGGCGGCGATACATAACGTGCATTAAGGTACCTCTTGACCTCGTCGATTGGTCCGTGAATCTCCGCCGTCGCACAATCGTGACCCTTGTACACATATTTAAACATATATTTCACTGCCTGCACGGTGGAACAGATCTGTGTGCAAGTGATGTAATTAGCAACCTTGTACCATACCGCAGTTGGTGCGCGATGACTGATACTACACAATGACTTACTTCGACGTTGATATGGGCGTTGTACTTTGTTACTAACCACAAATTTTGCGGCAAGACCCATCTATTGTCAATGATGTTTCCACGCCCATCGGTGAATGTTCGCCCATCATCCCGGCGTCGATAGTCTGGGTAACCATCTTCATCCATGCATGTCGCAGGATGGATTGAAATTGCGCGGATACTGTTTGCTAAATTTCCCGTCCTTCATGCATGGAGACGTTTGATTTGCGGCGCCGCATGGTCCATGGGTCATGTATCTGGTGATGGTCTCATATGCCAGCGGGTGGGCATCTCGATTGGGTATCTCGGCATATAACACACTGTCAATTCCCTCAGGTGTCCGCATCTTGGCTTTTTCGTCGAGGATGAGAAGCATGTGTACATGTGGTAGGCCGAGTTTTTCAAACTCGACAACCCAGACTTTTGCAACGGGCGACCCAAGGACGCCCTTCTACAGATCGTTCATGAGCTCTTTCAGCTTCAGCTGGAATACGCGGCTGACCAAGTCAGGCCATTTGATGGAGGTCTGTCCTGGAAACAGCTCACGTATTATCTCCTCCCACTTCGGATTGAAGGTGAAGGTCAAGAAGATGTCTGGTTTGCCAAAATTCCGGACGATGGCCATTGCATCTTAGTAGAGCTGTACCATCTGGCGTGGGCCACCGGTGAATGTGTATGATAGGATCAGTTTCTGGACAATCTGCGCGGCGTCCACGTCGCCCTGATCCAATGCATCCTGCGCTCCCTTATAAACATCGACGCGGAGATTCTCCTGGTTGTGGCGGATGAAGTTCAAGCTATTCTCTTCGGTGGACGCGTATCCGTCGACAATGATTTGCTATTTACAAACTCATCCCCTTGTGAAAATCACGGGATATCTTGTTTTTCTGTGTCAAATTATTATATAATTTCTGCACAGCAAAACGAGATTCTTAAGGAATCATATTTGAGAGTTAAAAGTTTAGACAAAGCCGTAATGCAATATGTAGTAGGCGTCCGGCACGGAATATGTGCTAGTTGTGGCGTGGATGAACGATGTGATATTGCATGAGGGAAACACGCTTCTATACGCCTCGTCCACGTACAACCTCACCATCGCCGTCAGGATTTTCCACGAATTGGCCAGCATTGTTGTCATAGTCAAGCCGACTAAGGGTATATTTGGATGCCAACCGTCCCGTCCGTCCGGAAAGAGGAGCACATAGTGCATGGGAAGGTAGGACGGGTGGAGGATTGAGATCCGCTGCAGAGGTCCGTCAACCTTCTTGACAATAATGTCGCGAGTCCTCTCCTCCACATTGGTGCCGTCACCGACCATGATGGCGCCAATCTCGTCCGCTGTCGGAGTGTTGTAGCGACGCGCGTCATTTTCGCGCAGTGTTACCAAACGGAGGGATAAAGGCGCTGAAGGATGAGTAGAGAGACGTCGGCGTGCATTTTCATACAGTTGGGCATACGGATTGCATTCTTGCATCATTCTCTGCAGCGATGCAAGGATGTTTTCATCGAGGGCATTGGTGAAGGTGCGCCGCACATTGACTTGCATTTGAGGGTCGTGGATATACATCTGGGAGAATTTTGGGCTTCTATTATCAGCGGGGAGGAGGCTGACGATGAGGTGATGCAGTTCGCCATGCAGATAGTAGTTATAGATGCCACCCTGAGCCATTCCATGATTGATTTCCGCTCCGACTGACGTAAAAGCAAAGGCGTTGTTATACTTTCGCCGAAAGCGTTTTGCTTCCCAGGTTTGGTCCTCCAAGCGGCGGCGCAACGTGGCGGGTGGTTGTGCTACCGGTCGGAGCTGGATCTTGCCACAGCAGCAGCATGCCGAGAATTGTGGGTGAGCCCGGGAGGAGCCAGCTGCTCGGTCCTCAATACAGTGTAGAGCGTCACAGTGGCGACAACGAACTTCCATCCGACCCGGATTGTGCCGTAGACGTTCGTTAGTGCCGTCAATGGTCGTCGCGCTAACGAGATGTCAGCCACGGCCGCCCTTATTTCAGCACGTCCTGCTCTCAGCTGAGTATGGCCTCTGCGATTTGCCTCCCGCTCGGCATCCCTTCGTTCAGTTGTCATATGCGTCCGACGTGTTTCCTGACGATGACGGTCGGCTTCTTGGACATTCCGAATATGAGCAGGATCCGCGGCATCCTGACGTGCTGTACGCTGCTGTCGATACTGATCGTTTTGAGCGGCTCGCGCTGAAATTGTCCGCTGCTGGCGACGCTTACGTTGGAGACGTGTCTTTCGCTGACGTGGGGTTTCTTCCTGCACTCCGTCGGCCATTGCGGAAGTGTGATACAAAATTGGAAAGTAGGCCAGGAAGAAATGGGTTCAATCGTAGTGCACTGAAATTTTCGTCACTGACGAAAAGAACGTTCTGGAAGGGTGGTGAATTTCGCGCTCTACTATATAATAAAAAATAGATCCGGCTTCATCCACCGGCCTCATTGCATATTTGTAAATATTTTTGCCTCAGCAGACGGACAGACAGACGGTTTTATATTATAGAAGTAGAGCATATTTGTAAATATTTTTGCCTCATCAGACGGACAAAAAATGGTTTTATATTATAGAAGTAGATATAGATAGATTCGAAGTGTGTTTGGTCAGGCAAAAATATAAGGCAAATTTACAAATATGCTCTACTTCTATAATATAAAACCGTTTTTTTCTGTCCGTCTGACGCCGTACATAATCGAATTCCAACTGTACTACAAATCGGACCTAATTTAATTCGACTTTATAACTAGTGCTTTTACAGTTTATCGGGAAAAAACATAAACTACAATTTTGGCTTGAAAAATCGCACTAATCCGTGGTAGTACAATTGACATGAAGATCAGTATTAAAGCGTAAATAATTGTTTAGAAATGGCGCTTTTTACATCTATTTAAAAGTTTTCCTCCCTGTGACGCTCCCGGTCACGTAGTTGCTTCTATTGTTTATTCTTATATACTCTCCGCCCCGTCGGTACGACGGGGTGCTACACTAGTCTATATATATAATAGAATTCGAAGTGTGTTTGGTGAGGCAAAAATATTTACAAATATGCTCTACTTCTATAATATAAAACCGTCTGTCTGTCCGTCTGCTGAGGCCGTACCTAATCGAATTCCAACTGTACTATAAATCGGACCTAATTGAATTTGACTATATAAATAGCGCTTTTACAGAAGGAAAAACTATCTGACAAAAAACATAAATACAATTTTGGCTTCAAGAATCATCGCACTGTTGAAGAATAATTCGTGGTAGTACTATTGACATGCAGATCAGTGTTAACGAGATGATTAGAAGTAGCGCTTTTACATCTATCTACCTATTTAAAATTTTCCGTCTCTGTGACGTTCCCAGTCACGTAGTTGCTTCTATGGTTTAACCTTATATACCCTCTGCCCCGTCGATACGACCGAGTACTCAACTTGACCGTCTATCTCTGTCCGTCCGAAAAAAGCACAATTTCTTTTATTGAGGTATCTTCTTGGGGGGATGCTGTTAGCTGGGGGTCGTTCTCGCCCTATGTTTTCGCTACCCTAACCGTTGAAAGAGGCTAATGGCAGGTGGAGCAAGATTTGTAGAAGTGCAGAGTATACATGTTTATACAGTACCATCCACCACCGGTGGCGCCGGGCCACCGGCCCCGTCGGTACGATGGATACCTACACTAGTCCTTGAATAATACTCCGGGCAATATTTGATTGTATTAATTTCGTAGTAATAGGGGGGGTCAAACTTAAAGTTTAGCCCAAACGAAATAAACGTTTATATCAATCAAATATCAGGTTTATATCAAATTTGATATATAACCCTGCCGATCTGAGTGACCCGTTTATTTCTTTAAAAAAAGTGTTTATTTCAATTCAAAAAAGTATTTATTTCACCTCAAATACGCAAAGCACTGTGATTGGAAGTAAGTGTTGATGCGAGGGCAAAACTTGTCGTGGAGTTCGAGATTCCTCCCTTCTTCGAGCATGTGAAAGACCTTTTGCGGATCCAAGAGCACGATCCGGTAATTCAAGTCGCCCATCCAGACCACATGATGGAATTGTTCCGTCAGATCAAATCTCGCGTGGCCCATGACGCGGCCAAGGTTTGCATTCAAGTTTCGAATCTGTTCACGTCGATACACATCGTTGCGTGCATCCAAGTGGCAATTCACAAACACCATCGTCGTGTGCTGGATCTGGAGCGCGACGATCACGCCGCCTTTTGAGCCATTCGTGAGCTTAAACTTGTGCGCGCCCGCGCGAATCAACTCGAGCTGGTCGTGCATTTCGGCAGCATAAAACACGGCCATGCCCGTAAACTTTGTGCCCACGAACGCGCCGTCGCCGCGGCCATGCACGGCATCAATCACGGCATCCGAGGGTTGGTTCTTGTGGTTCACCAAAGTTGCCATTCATCAAGTGCAGTCGAACGTACCGGCGACTATGGTCGTTCCGGTTTAAATAGGTTTCGACGTCATGATAGACATTCTCCGACACGCCTTCCTGGATCCCCACGACGTACAAGTGGTACCCATGCGGGCCAACGGCGTCAACATCTTGGCCGAGCGCTGTTCATCAATGATACCCTTCCCATCTTCGAATGGATCCGCGGCGCCCATGTTCCAGGTCCCGACACAGATCCGCACGTCTCGGGCCGAGTCGCGGGGACTCAAGTGGACTGCTGGAAACGTCGCGTCCGCGTAATCATAGAAATGCGGCATCGGTGCTTGGCTCGACGCGCGCGGCGACGTGACGCGAGCGTCGGCCGCTGGGGTTTCGCGTTTTGGCGTCGAACGCAGTCGTTGCGGCAGTGGCAGTGGCTGCGACGTCATGGTGGCGGGCGGGTCCGCGTCCTCTGGCATCGCTTCGGTCGGTAGCCAGCACCCGTATCTGGATGGTGCAACGACGAGCGACTGGGACGTGAGCATGTGTTTCTCACGCTCATGGTCGCGCGTCGGAGTCGCGATGTAACGGGGTTACATTCGGGTAACACTGAGTGTTGGTGTACATTGGTACACCACGGTTAAGGCCAGTATTGGCCGGGTTGAAAGGTTTCGAGCCTTTGGTTATTTTAACCAATCAGGGCATGGGCCCTTGGTGTGGTGGTGTCAGCCATCCACGTGTCAGTACACAGATGTGTACACTACATTTTAGCTAGGTATGAATTAGGAATATTCTACTTAGTGTTACATATAGTTTATATTAGTTTAAATAATTACATATTAAATATATATTCAGTTTACTTTCCACTCCGTAGTACAGACGCACGACCTCGACCGGTCGTGCGTGTAGTGAGTGCCGTAGCGTAAGGGGAGCCCTCCCATTAGCTACACCCTTTGTAAGGGAGCCTTGCCGTTAAGGCACTAGTACAGGCTAGAGTAAACTAACCCGGGAATCTTGGCCCCGAGTAGGAGAGCTCTCTCCTACTAAGCCCTTAATAAGGGCGTATCGGCTAAGTAGCGGCGAACGCCGCTTTAAGGAAAGTCTTCCTCTGTGCGCTAGACGTACCGTGCGTATACGCACCGGCTACATCTGGTAGCACTTGTAGTCAATCCAACACCTGTGTTGGTAGACTAGACATCCTCTGCAAAGGATGAATCAGGACGATTGGGATAGTTTGACCCTCGTCCAACAGGAAGCCTTTAAAGGCTGTTACCCTTAACGGGGGAAGAAAGTATGAAGCTCCTAGTGGAGCAAGGCCTTGAGGTCGTAAAGGCAAGGGTGAATGCCCTGATCGCTCATGAGGCGAGTTGTGGTGGAGATCATTCCACGGGGGTTCGCCCTCCATTATCGTTTAAGATAAAGGAGTTCACCGGAGAGAAGGGTGACAACCTTTATTTTTGGTTGCGAGAGGTCGAAACGGCCTTCGCCACAGCGAACATGACCGCTGATCACTTGCAAGTGGGACTTGCATTGACCCATCTTACGGGCAAAGCCCGTAAATGGGCGTTTACATGCTCGGAATCAGTCAAGGACGTGTTTCCAACATAGAAGGTCCTTAAGCAGAAGCTTATGGACATGTACGCAACGCCTGATCTGGTTTTCCAGAATCAACTGGCGTTCCTGAGGTTCCGTCAAGGCACTAAGGACCTGAAGGTTTATATCCAGGAGCTTAAGACCCTGTTGGCAGGGATGTACGCGAAAGCGTATTCGGACGATATGTCCATCCCCGTCTTCCTGGGAGGCCTGAGAGAAGGGCCAGCACGTTCGGAATTGTTCCGATGCCGATCCGAATCCCTGGAAGAGGCATTCAAGATGGCGTTCAACGCCGAGAGGAACTTCCGTTCCTCTAAGGTGGGTCCCGAACCCATGGACCTGAGTCAGGTCGAAGCGGAGGAGAAACCTCCCGCTAAAAGTCATTCGGAATCTTTTTCACAGATCTTCGAGACAGAGGTCTTGGCTATGCTGCAGCGGCGTGGGCCGCTGAGATGCTTCCTGTGTGGGAGAATGGATCATCTGAGGAACAGATGTCCGAAAAATCCCCAGCGAGACACTCGCTACAAGGTACCAAGGGTGGGGAAAAAGCCCTTGTCCAAGCCGTCGGGAAACGACGGCTCCCAGTAGGTGCGGGGCGCCCTACTGGGGGACCCCTCAGTTATGTTAAGCCCCAGGGTAGGGGACGACAGCACAAAGCCCCGAGGGAAGCGGTGCTTTCTAGCACCGAGTTGGTGTACCAGCCAGGTTTGCTGGTAGTCCTTGCGGACGTGAAAGGCTTTGATAAGCCTTGGAGAGTCTTGATAGACTCTGGAGCGTCTGACAATTATGTCAGAAGGGCTTCTGTGGAGAAGAGTCGGCTGTATGCCGAGACCCTAGAGGCACGTTCTCGTGACGTTGTCACGGTCCGTCTTGCGATGGGCGTACAGGTTTCTGTACCCAAGGTCTCGATTGACCTTAAGCTGAAGTTTGCAGACTTCGACAGCTTAGAACGTTGCCTAGTCCTGGATTTGGACTCGAGGTATGACCTCATTCTGGGCATGAAGTGGCTGGAACGCCACGAGCCATGGATAGACTGGAAGGCTAAGTCCATTGGCTCAACGCACCCGCGGTCGGGTGAAGCATTGGCGAGTCATGAACCCACCTTTGCTCGATCGCAAAATCGATTCTGGCGTGAAATGACAGAGATTGGGATGTCTGAGATGATCATTCCCAGTGGCGTTAAGGAAGAGTTCCTTAACGAGGGGGATTCGGCGGTTAATTCCCAACCGTGAACGGCGAGACTGGTGAGTTACCTGTGGTAACTCCAGTGGTAGGGGTAGAGATACCTGTGGTTAAGCGTGAGGCGCTTCCACACAAAGAGACCCGTAGTTCGTCTCTTTTGCACGTCGGAAATGATTCCGACCACGCCGTTATAGGCGAGACTGGTGAGTTACCTGTGGTAACTCCAGTGGTAGGGGTAGAGACACCTGTGGTTAAGCGCGAGGCGCTTCCAAGCAAAGAGACCCGGAGTTCGTCTCTTTCGCACGTCGGAAATGATTCCGATTACGCCGTTATAGGTGAGACCGGCGAGTCACCAGTGGTAGAGGTAGATACCTCTGTGGATAGGCGCGTGGCGCTTCCAGTAGATGGGGCAATTGACTCCCCCCATCTGGGTCTCGGGATGAGTCTCGAGGCCAGTAGTCAGCAGTCCTACAGGATGCTGAATAGTGTGACAGGTGTTGTCACAGAAGGCGTAAGCCTGGAACGGTTGCCTGGGGTAGGCGAACTGTTGTCGTTGGAGGAGATGTCCTTCAGCGAGTTTGAGACTGCTTTGAAAGCAGATGAAATCGACGAGGTCGTCGTATTGCGTCCGGAAGAGGAGTTGAACTCCTCATCCACGATGGACTAGTCAGTTTTGGTGAAAACCGAACAGGCATTAAATGCCCGAAGCGGCCTCAAGATCCTCGCGGATCCTGAGGACCCTTACCATTCCTTATTAAAGGAATTCGGAGATGTCATTAGTGACAACGCGCCGATGGTGTTACCACCGGATCGGGGAGTCCGACATGAAATTGATTTGGTTCCTCGAACCAAATACTGCGTCACTAGACAGTGGCTTCTCCCCAAGGAGCAATAAGACGTCATCGACGCATTCTTCAAGAGGAAAGAAGAGGAAGAGACAGGGATGGTACGGGAATGCAAGTCTCCCCACTCATCTCCCACTTTTTGTGTTCGTAAACCGAACGGAAAGTGGCGCATTGTGCATGCGTATAACAAGCTGAACGCAGCTACTGTACCCATGCAGACTCCGATTCCTCGGAAGGATGTCCTCCAGAACAATATGGCGGGCTGTACTGTGTACAGTGCCTTAGATCTGGTGGACGGGTATTATCAGGTGCTCATGCGCGCGTCCGATATTCCGCTGACAGCGGTTAGCACGCCTAGTGGCATGCTGTGGGAGTGGCTTGTTATGCCACAAGGGCTTTCAAATGCACCAGCGACTTTCAATCGCTTGGTGACTCAACTCTTCCGCCCTCATAGGAAGTACGCTCAGACGTACTTCGACGACATATTCGTCCATAGTCGTGCGGAAGGCGGCTCGTCTGATGTTCATACGCATCTGATACACCTTCGAGCAGTGCTCGAATGTATGCGAGAGCATAAGTTATATGCAAACGCATCCAAGTGTATCTTTGGTGCTGAGGAAATTCCTTTCCTCGGATGCTTCATCGGTAAGGATGGAGTGCGGGCGGATCCCGCGAAGGTGAAAGCCATTGTAGAGTGGCCTTCGCCTGTAAATCTTAGAGATTTACGGAAGTGGCTAGGATTATCCAACTATCTCCACAAATACAGCGAGAACTACGCTGAAATGGCGAAGCCATTAACCGACCTTCTTAAGAAGGATGTTGATTGGTGTTGGGAAACCAAACACCAAAACGCTTTTGAAGCGGTAAAGGGGAGCTTGTTAAAAGCCCCCGTTCTTGCTCTCCCAGATTCTGGGAAACCATTTAGTGTCGTCTGCGACGCCTCCGATTTCGCAATCGGATGTGCTTTGTTACAAGCAGACGATGCAGGAAGGGAACGCGTAATTGCGTTTGAGTCGAGGCAGCTTAAAGCTGCGGAACGGAATTATCCCATTCATGACAAGGAGCTAGTTGCAATGAATTATGCTCTTGTCAAATTTAGGGTTCAACTACTCGGCTCAAAGCCGTTCGTGGTTTATACTGACCACGCGTCCTTACGGATAGCGACGAAGTCGCCTCATCTCTCGCAACGGATGGCCCGTTGGATCTCCTACTTTGCGGAGTACAACTTTGAGGTTAAGTATAAACCTGGCAAGCACAACGTGCTTGCAGATGCGTTATCGCGTCGTCCCCATTACGAGCTCGCTCACGCGACATTCGTCACCACATCTGTGGTGGATCTCATACGCCAGGCGTATGAGAAAGACCCACAATGTACGCCGCTTATCAGCGCGTTGGGTGAAACGTGTCTTGGCTCGTCTGAGCCAACCCTGTCAAGTCGAGCTAGAGCTTGTTTACACCGTTACAGGTACTGTGACGGTTTGCTATATTATAGCACGAGCGCGGAGGACACTCCGCGGGTGGTTGTTCCTCATGATGAGGAACTGAAGTATAGAGTCCTCTTTGAGGCACATGACACCCCTACCGGGGGTCCTTTAGGTCGGGATAAGACCTACAGCGCTTTAAGAGCTTTGTATTGGTGGCCCAATATGTATAAGTGTGTCGGTGGGTATATACGCACCTGTGAGACGTGTCAGAGGGTTAAACCCTCTGCAAGTTCAGCTGCGCCTTTGGCGAGCTTATCGGTTCCAACGGAGTGCTGGAAATCCATTAGCATGGATTTTATCTTCGGTTTTCCGGAGGATAAGGCCGTGAACACCGGCATATTGGTCTTTGTAGACCGTTTGAGCAAGATGGCTCACCTGGCGGCGGTGCCAGAGTCCATAGATGGACAAGGAACAGCAAAAGTGTTCCTAGACCGTGTCTTTCGACAACATGGTCTACCCGATTCCGTTGTGTCGGATCGGGATCCCCGTTTTACGGGACAGTTCTGGGGAGCGTTGTTTAAGGTGCTAGGCACCAAGCTCCTCATTTCCACTGCGGATCACCCGCAGACGACGGTCAGACGGAACGCGTTAATCGCGTTGTGGAGGATATTATCCGGAGTTTATGTCCGGATTCTCCAAAGAGTTGGAGTGAGATGCTTCCGATGGTTGAATTTGCTATCAACAATTCGGTACATGCATCTACATGGTTTACCCCGTTTTCCGTGAACGGATTGGTGAATACGAGGGTTCAAACAACGCCACATGGGTGTGTCCCAGGGCTTGAGGGGGGAGGATTCCCCGATGTCAGCCCTGTATCTGTGCGAAAGCACATCGATAAGTTTTTATCGACGCGCCTTAGTGTCTTACGACACGTCTGCGATGCCATGGCGGAAATCCAAGACAAGCAGAAAGGAGCAAGATGACCGAAAGGGGCGGCGTAATAAAAAGGTATACAGAGTAGGAGAAATTGTTTTATTAAACGCTAAAAAAATCTTCCTACACATGCAGTTTCAAATGTGTTGCGCAATAAACTGCGCCCCAGGTTTGTGGGCCCCTTTAAGGTGTTAGCCCGAAAGGGCTTGTCGTACACCTTAGACATCCCGAAGGCGATGCGTACGCATCCAACCTTTTATGTGGGTATGCTTAAGCCATACCAGAACCCGGAGGCGGGTCCCCTCGCGGAAGAGGGTGAGAAACCGGATAGCCGAAAGGCGCAACAGGTCGGAACATCTCCGACAGGGTTGATATACGACCCTGAAGCTCCGCAACGAGAGTTTCGAGAGAGGCAAGCCGCTCCTCGGGGCGTTCATTCGCACACCACTCGTTGCGGAGTTCCTCCTGAGCATCTTGGATGCGAAGGCTGTGCCGATCACAGCGCTTGTGGAAGTCACGCCGCAAGAGCGCGACCCCCTCCTCCAGTGCTCGATACGGAGGGTACGCCACATTATCATGTGGAACGCCTGATGGCACGACGCCATCACCGGGGTGAGACCCAGTACCTGGTGAAGTGGAAAGGGTATCCACATTCCCAGAACTCGTGGGAGTACGAGACTCCCCTGCGGCAGGATTGCCGTGACGTCGTTGACGCTTTCGAGCGGTAGAATCCCACTGAGAGTCAACGACCAAAGGGGCTGAAGAAGCCCCTTCACTCCCAATAACTGGGAGTTCTCCGGAGGCAGATGCTGTGCTTGCATTGCTCTCTGGCACCACATCGAGAGCAGAGCGCGTATAATAGGAGGCAGGCAATTGCCCTTGCGCTTTGGCCTGAGCATAGGCCAAGCGTAGCACTCTCTCTACCCGAACGTCGTGTTCGGAAAAGCTGTTGTACAGCGCATCGAAACTGGGGAGGTGTTTCTCCCTTTCCGCCCAGGCGCGGAACGCCTGTTCTGCGTCTTCGACGCTTTCGTCCCTCAGGAGAACAAGGGGAATCTCGCGGAGAACATCCACGAGGGCACCGCGTGCCTGTTTCCCGAGGCGCGTCCGGTAGGCCTTAACGGAATAATGTTTGGGCGTTAGTAGTCGGGCCTGGAGTTAGTTCCGATGCGCAATTTCACGCGAGAGTATAGCCGCTGGTCCAGGGGTATAAGAGGCTAAGCCTCTCTTGACCGCGTTCTTAGCCCTCTTTTGAGGGTCGCGAGGTCCCTTACGTGCCCGTCCGGCACGTCGGGCCTCTTGAACCAAGGACGGTTCATTGGTGGTGGTTGCCTGTGGCAACCTGGAGGTATCACCCCTAGCGGGTAACGGTGGCGCACGAGTTAGTGCGTTCTCCCCACGTGTGGGGAATGGGTTGGGTGACTGATAGCGCCGTTTGGCGCTATCAACATGGCCAGCCGTTGGGGAGAGCTCCCCAAGGGCGTCCACTTCCGAGCCGTCGGAATATTTTGCGTCCATAGCACCGCTGAGGGTGTACAATCGACAGCCAGAGGTACTGGCGTTGGAGTTCTCCAACAAAATTTTGTTATTGCGTAAGCAATAGTCTTGATGAGGGAGGATGTAACGGGGTTACATTCGGGTAACACTGAGTGTTGGTGTACATTGGTACACCACGGTTAAGGACAGTGTTGGCCGGGTTGAAAGGTTTCGAACCTTTGGTCATTTTAACCAATCAGGGCATGGGCCCTTGGTGTGGTGGTGTCAGCCATCCACGTGTCAGTACACAGATGTGTACACTACATTTTAGCTAGGTATGAATTAGGAATATTCTACTTAGTGTTACATATAGTTTATATTAGTTTAAATAATTACATATTAAATATATATTCAGTTTACTTTCCACTCCGTAGTACAGACGCACGACCTCGACCGGTCGTGCGTGTAGTGAGTGCCGTAGCGTAAGGGGAGCCCTCCCCTTAGCTACACCCTTTGTAAGGGAGCCTTGCCGTTACGACACTAGTACAGGCTAAAGTAAACTAACCCGGGAATCTTGGCCCCGAGTAGGAGAGCTCTCTCCTACTAAGCCCTTAATAAGGGCGTATCGACTAAGTAGCGGCGAACGCCGCTTTAAGGAAAGTCTTCCTCTGTGCGCTAGCCGCACCGTGCGTATACGCACCGGCTACACGCGAGGTCGGCGAGATTATTTCGACTTAAGCTACTGAGGCCGTGTTTCCTGCCGTTCCAGTAGCCGGCGCGGAAATGCGACGAGGTGTCATTCGCTGACGACAGGAGGTGACGCGTGCGGGTAAGATGGGACGCGGCCGCGGCTTACACCACGGTCAAGCCCGTGTTCATTAAGCTAGTGGCACAACTGCGCGACTTGTTGAGGCGCTGGGACGGCGCGCGGCCTCCCAAGGCATTGGCCCGTTCACCAAAGGGGGTATTTCAAAATGAAATAAACGTTTATTTCGGATATGAGCAACTCAAGAGTTGCTCATTCCGAAGTGTGTATATCGTGTGAAATAAACGTTCATATCTCAAGTGTTTATTTCACGAAAAAAACACTTTTTTTCTTATGTCTGACCCCCTAAATAGTTCCTATTCCATTTCAACCTTACTCATCGATGAACGCGATCTTGTCCAGAGCATCATCCAATCCGTCCAGTTTGAAGTCGTCTTCATTTTGCTGAGTTCCTTGCAAAATTATTTTTTGCAGAAGCTATGCACCGTACGATGTGAAGTAAAGATCAGCATGTCTGTGGATTGGATCAGTCGAGCTCTAGATGTATACATGATTTCCAATAAGTTGATGACGCCAAATTTATAATATTCCCCGAAGCCAGCCATCTTGTTGTCCTTATTTCGAGCGAAAAAAAGTCGACAATCCTGATAATATTATTCTCATCCTGAGCGACTTCGGCGGGGTACCTCCAAGTGTGCGAACCGCTCCTGGCGATATTGTTTCTCTAAGTCACGAAAATCGTCACTAGTGTCTTGCAGAGTGGAAGGAGACATTCCGCATCATTTAAAGAAGTGGACCTATTGTGAAACCGATCAGAAACAGGAAATTGAGGAATAGAGGATTTGATAGCGCGGCCGATCCGACTTGAATCTCAACCTAACCGGGCATGAAGAAAATAAATAAGACATGGAAGCCGCATGATCAGCGGAGACATACCGAAATCGCAGGAATAGTAACGATGTCTCGAGAAGGAGGAATGGTATCAGGATGATGTAAGGAAAAGTGGATGAACTACGTGAGATATATGGCCGAGATGATCAAGCTGATCAGGAAGGACGACGCTTCCTCGAAGATGGTGGATAATGGAGTCCGACATGGTTGCAGGAACAGATGAAAACGTGATTTGTGGGGACTCGCCGTAGCTGCTGTACGGATCTGGGGCGATTGCGGTGAACTGATTTGGAAGTTTACGGCATAAGCACTCGGTAGTTTATTATAGAGGTATATAATCATCCTCTTAGAAATAATGGGGGAGGGGATTTTTGGCCAGGTTTTAACCCTTATGATATTGAGGTAATTATGTTGTGAAAGACATACCCGAGTCGGAATATGTGGATAGGAAGAGTTAGGTACTCACTTCTTAGTTTTTTTTGCTTGCAATTGGATGGCTAAAATCCTTCACAATAGATATTAAGAAGTTTACCACTTTTCCATTTTTTTGAGGACTCGGCCCCTCAAAACATTCTCAATAGATATTAAGAAGTTTACCACTTTTCCATCTTTTTGAGGACTCGGCCCCTCAAAACATTGACGATGGTATCAGGGACGGCGAGTACCGGTGGGAAGAATATTGCATTACGGACGCCCACGTCAGCTGATCAGCACCTGATCATCCACAAAAGCTGTCAACGCACCTGCCGTGGGCAGATTTCCCGCAGGGTAGGACGTATTGGAGTTTTCAATTGGATTAATATTCGTGCCTCTACGTGGAAAATTGATTTACAAATCCTCGAGTGAAAAAGCTATGCAATGAGGCAATGATGTAGTGAAGAGTGCTCGTCTGATCATTATAAGAGTATGCCGAGTGAGAAGTGTCCGCTTAGGCTGCGTACTAGTTAAAGCTACAGGCGCGCATTGCCTACACGCCCGTTTCGTAATGAAAAGGGATGGTCACATAATCGTCAAGGTTGCAAGACACGAAGGGGTGGGGGTGTTACGGACACAAGTGTTGAAATGCTAGAGCGTCCATCCTTGCGTAGATACTAAGAAACTCGTGCCGTAGATGTAAAGGAATACCTTCAATATACTAAAATCGTCTTAAGGCAATATGACAGCAACCAAAATGCCGTTGAGCATGAAAATGACACCCGTACACAGAGAGTAGAAAAAGTTCACCAAACCAGAGACTCTATCCATGAAATGTGATTGGAGAAGTGAGTAGCTAGCTCCTAACATGTACGATGGATGCATCAGGTGTTCAAGTTTTAGCAAACGGCCCATCTGTTGTATCCTCTCTCCACCACGTATCAAAATGGCTTCATAAAATCCCAACAATTACAAAAATACCAGGGATGCGTCTCCTCTAAATTACAGTGGCGTGTAGTGTGTCCCACGTTATGTGATGCTGGGTCGGGACCTTCATGAAAAGTAATTACGGCACTCTATTCCTCTTATGGTCTCTTCATCGAACGAAAAAACATGGACGACCCCCTAAAACAAACTTCCTATCACTAACTACATGCTCCAAACGCCCCCACTAGATGGTAAAGTTGCCCGTCGCGCTGCAGACACTCAGGACCATATTCGGTGAAAACGCGGCCAAGCCTTCGGCCCGAAGCGCGTCCTCGGCCTCGACAAAGACCATCGACAGACCGAGGATAAAGTGCCAATCAATGTGGCAATGGAGGAGCCACACGCCCGGGTTATCGGCCGTGAAGCGAAAGACGACGTAGCCGAGCTCAGTGCACGCGCCTGCGTCGTCCGTGCGGCACTCGGGCACAGTAAAGACATCGTGTTGCATGGGTCCGTCGAGGCGCAAGGCCGAGAGAGTCCCCGCAACGATCGCGTCGCGCGTGGCGTGGCCGCTCCCGACGATCCACGGCGAGTGCGCGTGCAAGTGAAACGGATGCTGCGCCGGCGTCTCGTTCACGACCACGACTTCGACGTGGTCGTCGTGCTGGACGCTCTTTGCGTTCGTAGTCACGGGGAGGTCTTCGGTGCGCGAGCCGTTGGCAATCGTAAAGAGCGGCGGCCGGTCGGGAATCACAAACGTATTAAAGCCTCGGTCGTCAAAGGCCATGTAGCCCAGGACGACGCCAGGGTTGATGGCGAGATCCGCGAGCGTAAACTCGGCCACGACGCGTTCATCGGGTGTCGCGGGCAGCACGACGGGATTCACGGGGACAAAGTCAAACTCGCCAATGGTCACGTCCGTCTCCCACGGCGATGACGTCGGGTCGGCCGTCGCGCCCCGCTCGTAATCAATAATCGCCAGTGCGTCCGGGTTAAACCCTGCGGGCACGTCTTCCGCCAAGCGAGCGGTCCACGGAAGCCCAAACGGCGAGTGAATGCGCAGCCAGAACGAGCCGAGCGGGGCGTCCTGCCCTGCATAGCCCGGCTCGGGGGCTGGAGACGGCAGCGACTTGGCTTGCACGAGAATATCGTAGCGCTGGGCGACGTTAATGAGCAACGAGTTGATCGGGGCCGAGGGCTCGAGGTAGTCGGTATCAGCGGCCACGACTTGGAACGTATGGCCGTCAATGCTGAACTGGAACGCCGCCATGGCCGAGGTGTTGATCAAGCGGAGCAGATATTTCTTGCCCGGCTTGAAGTGGAAGCGGGGCAAGGGACGGCCCGGGCCACACTCAAAGCCCGCGGCCTCGGCCACGCTGCAGTCGTAGCGGCCGACGTTGTTAATGAGGACGGTATCCCAAATGGGGGCCCCCGTGGGCACGTCATGGTACCAGTCGGCCAGTTGGAGCGTGTACTCTTTGTACACGTCGTGCTCCCAGCTCTGGCGTAACGTGGGTGGACACCGGACGATCAGCGGGCCGCGGAGCCCAAACGCGTACTGATCTTCTTCGTGCCCATGGTACCAAAACGTGCCACATCGATCCGGCTTGAAGCGATAGATGGCCGTCACGTTCGGCTGGATCTGACACTGCGTGATGCCCGAGACGCCGTCCATCTCTTGTGTCCCAAACTGTTTGAGCCCGTGCCAGTGCATGCACGTCTGTTCCGTGAGCTGGTTCGTCACGCGCACTTCAACTTCGTCGCCAAAGTAGACGTCAATGGGATGGTCCGAGCACGGTTCATTGTTGATGCCGTAGCCAAAGTTACCCCGCACGCCGTCAAAGAGCGTCGTGTTGAGCGTCGTAATGTTCCAGTCGTACCGAGCGACCCTGGACGTGGCTTCCTGCGCGCTCAGGAGCAGGAGGCTCAACGTCGTCGTCACGAGAAGACACATAAGGCGTTCGTTTTTCGAGCGGATGCAAGTTGGTATGTGGGTGGGAAGGAAAAGGGAATTTCCAGAATGAGCCACAGCGTCTCGACTGGAGTGGGGGCTCGCTGCAACGGCGAGAGACGCGACTCGTGCCGGCGTTTCTCTTTCCACCCCTCGGTTGCAAGCTTGTTGCTGGTCGTAAGAGACACGCTCCACATTCAAGGTCGTAGGTGCAGGCAGTTGTGTCTCGGAGTACTGTAGAAGCTTTTGCACGACAAGAGACGCCAGATCTCCACGACGAGAGGACTCTTTTTTGCACCTAAGAGACGCAAGAGAAGTCTTTCTTCATGGACGTGTCGATTCTCTCTCTCTCCCCGTTGTATCACATGATGGTTTGGAGTCGACAAGGGCGTGCATGGCGCTGCTTGCTTCATCTGGGGCTGTACCACCACGTACGCTTGAAACGCGCGCGACGTTTCACAAGATACGGCAAGGAAACAGTGTCCAACGTCACCGTTCACCTAGTGGCAGCGGCTATCGCTGCAGCCACCACGGCCCTCGGTCCTGCGTGCTCATTCCCTTTGGGCTGCCAGAAGAAACTTCAGCTACTGGAAATTTCGCTTGAGGATGCAGCCACCTGTCAACGTTCTGCGTGCGTACGAGGTCATTGCTTCACGTACTTTTACATGGCAGGAGACGCTATTGTCGCGCGTACGTTGTATGGTATGAAAGACCTTGGAACGCTACTTGACAGCCGGAGTGGCTAGTGATATGTTTGCCTACGTGCCTATCGGACGAGAAGACTCGAAACTCTTCATGGACCATGTAGAAAATATGAAAAAGTGTAATGATACGTATTCTACCATGTAGAAAATATTCATAATACCGGTTTTTATGAAAGCCGGGTAGGAAGGATTCGGATATTTTCAAGAGGAGCACTATTCATATCGTACGTATTCGTAAGGTCTCTATGGACTCGGGTATATATCTCTGCTCGACCCATTCAGCGCGTTTTTGGTCCTTTTCCGTGCTCAAGAGCCACTTCCGTCGCTTAGCCTCAGTATAGCGAGCAAGGTTACCGTCATCCGAAGTATCAAGACAGTGTGTGACGTACGCACGGACGTCTTCTCGCGGCTGGCCCGTCCTTGATAGGCATGTTAGCGTGCATCCCTCCATGTCAAGGCAATGCAAGTATTCCAGTGGCGTCTCATCAGGACTTTTAGGCTCCTCGTAATACTGTCGTTTCGGAAATTGACACGAGTTGGGGGCACGTGTAAAGTTCCTGTTGTTGGGCGCTCTTACCCTTCGCCATCGTGTAGTTGTAGTGCAGGTATCCGAAAAATACTTGATCTTAGTATGCCACCTCTTTTACACGCTTGTTACCCCGTACTAAGCCCTTGTGCACAGAAACTGGTACCTATATGCGTGCCTTCACTAAAGATATACCTGGCCCTTCGAATGATATCACCTGCTGCCTCCTACCCCCACTAGATGTGCCGAAGTGAGTGAGCGCACAGCGAAAACGGACGCGTGGCTACGGTTAGATAGCCTGAAAGAAGAAAATGGAAAAGTGATATATTTAGACTAGACTATTTTATAGTCCGTCACAATTATGTCGGCGCGTGCGTCTGCCTGGTTGCCCTGTGTACCGCGTACACTATGTCTGACCTAGTGCATCTCGCTATCCACAGGAGGGATCCCACAAGTGATTGGAAATCCCTCACTACAGGCGATCCGTCACTAGGCTTGACCGGCAATTCCACTTGATTATCCACGCACACGTCCTCGTGATTCCCTCCAATTGGCGTCTTCACCAGATTAGCTTCCATTAATCCATGTTCTTCGAGAAGACACTTAATCATCACTTCTTGATCGAGGTAATAACCTCCTTTGTCTTCATAGGTCACTCGCATACCTAGAAACTTGGAAACTTCACCCAAATCCTTGATCTCAAACACTTTCATGTCATCAAAGAATGTTGTAACCAAATCATCTTGCGTCCTGGTCACCAATAAATCGTTCACGTAAACTCCGAACACAATCATATCCACTCCACGTAGCTTGAAATACAAACATAAATCCGTGTAGCACTGCGAGAAATCCAGCGTAATCAACTTGTCGTGCAATAGTCTGTTCCAGAGTCGCCCTGCCTGCTTAAGACCATACAAGGTCTTTTTCAACTTCAACACCAGCTCATTTACTTCTTCCACTTCAAATCTCTTGAAATATTGCTTCGTAAACTCCATACCTTTCGGTATATAAAAGTAAATGTCATGCTCCTCTTCGAGTGCCTTGACGTATGCGTTCGGAATGTCACCGTGCTTGTACTTCACATTCCATCTTCTTGCCAACGCCAAAATAGTTTTCACCGTCCCCATATCCATATCCATTACAACCGCAAACGTGAGTCCATAATCAACTCCAAAGTGTTGCTCGTTTCCGCACGCGACTAGTCGTGCTTTATAACTCTCCACACATCCATTTGTGTCAGTCTTGGTCTTGAACACCCTTTTGATGTTTAACGGTCTGCATCCACTCGGTCTCTTAGTTACATCCCACACTTCATTCATCTCTAACGCCATAATCTTGGTTTTAATTGCTTCATTCCACTTATCCTTGTGCTTGCTTTTCATGGCCTCCGAAAAATTACGCGGATCCATCTCCGTGATCATATTCACTACTCCATTGTCCTGTTTGTCGTCTATGACTTCCTCCTTCTGTTCATCACTTGTTTCCGCTCTCTTCCTAGCGTACTCCCTTGTCACATGCCGCTCTCTTGACCATGCCTTCTTTTTCTTGGCAATCTTGGTCCCTTCTTGCTGGCGTGTGCTTCCTGAACTTCTTCATCTGGTTCATCACTTGATACCGGTGCTCCTTCTAAGTCTGCACCTCCTTCTTCCGTGAATAGACGTCGTAACTGCTCGTTTTGCGTGTCGTCCAAAGTCTCGATGTTCTTTATATGCTGGGTCAGACGCACATCGACCGTCAGGATCTTATTCACCTTCTCGACATCAAAAATATTCTCGCCGGTCTCTTGGTACTTGATCACCCGCTTACTGTTCACGTAAGCCACCTCGCAGACCTTTTCTTCTAAGAGTCCATACGATAAAATGTTACGCGCCAAATTCTCCACGTAATACACATTTTCTATCTTGATCAGTCTTTCAACACCACCGCACCGCGCGTATACCTGCAATTCGCCCTCCATGGAGACTTTCTTGGCATCCGCTTGATAACACACACCATCCACTGGCTCTGTGTTCCGCAGAAACTTTGATTCGTTCGTCAGGTGCATGCTTGCACCGCTATCCAAGATACACTTATTACTCGAAACGTCATCATAATCCAGTAATCGTAAGTGACATATCCACATTCTTGCTTCCCTTCTTTGGGCACTTCCACTTCAAGTGTCCCGTATCTCCACATATGTAACATCTTCGTGACTTATCCTTCTTTTGTTCAACGACGTTCACTGTGCCTCGTGCCGCCGTTCTTGATCTGTTACCTTCATATTCCACTGCCTGCGCGAACTGGCAGATCTCTTCAGCCTGCCGTAGATAGTCCACGCGCGTGTAATCATACATTGACATCAATACATGATTCAGCTCTGGCGCTGCATGATAAATAACATTATCAAGCACCAGAGCATCCGCACGTCCCCCTACTGCTTCCGCCACTGCTAACAAATATAAGTAATTCTCCGGCCAGGATCTCGTGTAACACTTCCTTGCCAAAAATAACTTCATCGCTTGAGCCGACGTTAGCTGCGTACGGAACGTCGTCAACATCTTATCCATAACATACCACAACGCAGGAGTCTCACTCCACCACGTTTCAACCTGTCGGTTATAATAGTTCTCTGCCGTACCAGATAGGTAATGTGCCAGGAGATCGACTTTAACGTCTTCACTCCATGGAAAACCGCACGCTGCCTCAGCGATTCCTATCTGGCGTAGAAACTTCCTGCCCCACGGGTGAAAACCCAACCCGAGTCCCCGGTACACTTCAGTACCGTCGAAAACTCTAATTTGAAACTTGCACTGCTTCGGTGAGGGCGTCCGCATTAAGTGCGCGTGTCCAACCTGCCCCGCATCTATTCGCACCCCAGGGTTTACATACCCCTGTCCTGGAATGCCCGCCTGTGCCCCGATCTGTCCGGCGTATACTCCGCCACCTCGATCAAAACAATTTGCACCGGCTTACTGAGATGATTGAAACTCGTAGCAGCTGGATTAACCGGCCTGTACACGGCCTTCTCCTCATGGCTCCCTTCCAGGGAAGCCATGCTCATCCTAGTGTCTCCCTTGGGGGTGTGATACACACCACCACCCCTCGGAAACTGCTCCACGAGAGTTCTCCAGCTTTCCAAGCCGGTCCGTCAGCTCGCGGATGGCTGCTAAGTCATCAGCCGACCCCGCATAATCTTCCACAACAGCGACTTTCTCCTCGCTGTCGTCGCGCCCCTTACTTGGGCTCATAACCTGTTGTTGGGCGCTCTTACCCTTCGCCATCGTGTAGTTGTAGTGCAGGTATCCGAAATATACTTGATCTTAGTATGCCACCTCTTTTACACGCTTGTTACCCCGTACTCAGTCCTTGTGCACAGAAACTGGTACCTATATGCGTGCCTTCACTAAAGATATACCTGGCCCTTCGAATGATATCACCTGCTGCCTCCTACCCCCACTGGATGTGCCGAAGTGAGTGAGCGCACAGCGAAAACGGACGCGTGGCTACGGTTAGATAGCCTGAAAGAAGAAAATGCAAAAGTGATATATTTAGACTAGACTATTTTATAGTCCGTCACAATTATGCAACTTTTTTACACCTATTTTCGTCTTCTGTGCGTTGATGCTAAAACCTTGCAAAACCCATAGTAACGCAACTTGCCGTAACTTTCCCTTGGCTTTCAACAGTTCCTTAATGGCAGTTGAGACCGTTAGTGTAACGAGGTTACATTCGGGTAACACTGAGTGTTGGTGTACATGAGTACACCACGGTTGAGGCCAGTATTGTCCGGGTTGAAAGGTTTCGAACCTTTGGTTATTTTAACCAATCAGGGCATGGGCCCTTGGTGTGGTGGTGTCAGCCATCCACGTGTCAGTACACAGGTGTGTACACTACATTTTAGCTAGGTATGAATTTGGAATATTCTACTTAGTGTTACATATAGTTTATATTAGTTTAAATAATTACATATTAAATATATTCAGTTTACTTTCCACTCCTTAGTACAGACGCACGACCTCGACCGGTCGTGCGTGTAGTGAGTGCCGTAGCGTAAGGGGAGCCCTCCCCTTAGCTACACCCTTTGTAAGGGAGCCTTGCCGTTAAGGCACTAGTACAGGCTAGAGTAAACTAACCCGGGAATCTTGGCCCCGAGTAGGAGAGCTCTCTCCTACTAAGCCCTTAATAAGGGCGTATCGGCTAAGTAGCGGCGAACGCCGCTTTAAGGAAAGTCTTCCTCTGTGCGCTAGCCGCACCGTGCGTATACGCACCGGCTACATCTGGTAGCACTTGTAGTCAATCCAACACCTGTGTTGGTAGACTAGACATCCTCTGCAAAGGATGAATCAGAACGATTGGGATAGTTTGACCCTCGTCCAACAGGAAGCCTTTAAAAGGCTGTTACCCTTAACGGGGGAAGAAAGTATGAAGCTCCTAGTGGAGCAAGGCCTTGAGGTCGTAAAGGCAATGGTGAATGCCCTGATCGCTCAGCGAGTTGTGGTGGAGGTCATTCCACGGGGGTTCGCCCTCCATTATCGTTTAAGATAAAGGAGTTCACCGGCGAAAAAGGTGATAAACTTTATGTTTGGTTGCGAGAGGTCGAAACGGCCTTCGCCACAGCGAACATGACCGCTGATCACTTGCAAGTGGGACTTGCATTGACCCATCTTACGGGCAAAGCCCGTACATGGGCGTTTACATGCTCGGAATCAGTCAAAGACGTGTTTCCAACATGGAAGGTCCTTAAGCAGAAGCTTATGGACATGTACGCAACGCCTGATATGGTTTTCCAGAATCAACTGGCGTTCCTGAGGTTCCGTCAAGTCACTAAGGACCTGGAGGTTTATATCCAGGAGCTTAAGACCCTGTTGGCAGGGATGTACGCGAAAGCGTATTCGGACGATGTGTCAATCCCCGTCTTCATGGGAGGCCTGAGAGAAGGGCCCGCACGTTCGGAATTGTTCTGATGCCGACCCGAATCCCTGGAAGAGGCATTCAAGATGGCGTTCAACGCCGAGAGGAACTTCCGTTCCTCTAAGGTGGGTCCCGAACCCATGGACCTGAGTCAGGTCGAAGCGGAGGAGAAACCTCCCGCTAAGAGTCATTCGGACTCTTTTTCACAGAGCTTCGAGACAGAGGTCTTGGCTATATTGCAGCGGCGTGGGCCGCTGAGATGCTTCCTGTGTGGGAGAATGGATCATCTGAGGAACAGATGTCCGAAAAATCCCCAGCGAGACACTCGCTACAAGGTACCAAGGGTGGGGAAAAAGCCCTTGTCCAAGCCGTCGGGAAACGACGGCTCCCAGTAGGTGCGGGGCGCCCTACTGGGGGACCCCTCAGTTATGTTAAGCCCCAGGGTGGGGACGACAGCACAAAGCCCCGAGGGAAACGGTGCTTTCTAGCACCGATTTGGTGTACCAGCCAGGTTTGATGGTAGTCCTTGCGGACGTGAAAGGCTTTGATAAGCCTTGGAGAGTCTTGATAGACTCTGGAGCGTCTGACAATTATTTCAGACGGGCTTCTGTGGAGAAGAGTCGGCTGTATACCGAGTCCCTAGAGGCACGTTCTCGTGACGTTGTCACGGTCCGTCTTGCGACGGGCGTACAGGTTTCTGTACCCAAGGTCTCGATTGACCTTAAGCTGAAGTCTGCAGACTTCGACAGCTTAGAACGTTGCCTAGTACTGGATTTGGACTCGGGGTATGACCTCATTCTGGGCATGAAGTGGCTGGAACGCCACGAGCCATGGATAGACTGGAAGTCTAAGTCCATTGGCTCAACGCACTCGCGGTGGGGTGAAGCATTGGCGAGTCATGAACCCACCTTTGCTTGATCGCAAAAGCGATTCTGGCGTGAGATGCCAGAGATTGGGATGTCTGAAATGATCATTCCCAATGGCGTTAAGGAAGAGTTCCTTAACGAGGGGGATTCGGCGGTTAATTCCCACGCCGTGAACGGCGAGACTGGTGAGTTACCTGTGGTAACTCCAGTGGTAGGGGTAGAGACCCTTGTGGTTAAGCGCGAGGCGCTTCCACACAAAGATACCCGTAGTTCGTCTCTTTTGCACGTCGGAAATGATTCCGACCACACCGTTATAGGCGAACCTGGTGAGCTACCTGTGGTAACTCCAGTGGTAGGGTTAGAGACCCCTGTGGTTAAGCGCGAGGCGCTTCCAAGCGAAGAGACCCGAAGTTTGTCTCTTTCGCACGTCTAAAATGATTCCGATTACGCCGGTATAGGCGAGACCGGCGAGTCACCAGTGGTAGAGGTATAGACCTCTGTGGATAGGCGCGTGGTGCTTCCAGTAGATGGGGCAATTGACTCCCCCCAGCTGGGCCTCGGGATGGGTCCCGAGGGCAGTAGTAAGCAGTCCTACAGGATGCTGAATAGTGTGACAGGTGTTGTCACAGAAGGCGTAAGCCGGGAACGGTTGCCTGGGGTAGGCTAACTGTTGTCGTTGGAGGAGATGTCCTTCAACGAGTTTGAGACTGCTTTGAAAGCAGATGAAATCGACGAGGTCGTCGTGTTGCGTCCGGAAGAGGAGTTGAACTCCTCATCCACGATGGACGAGTCGGTTTTGGTGAAAACCGAACAGGCATTAAATTCCCGAAGCGGCCTCAAGATCCTCGCGGATCCTGAGGACCATTACCATTCCTTACTAAAGGAATTTAGAGATGTCATTAGTGACAACCCGCCGATGGGGTTACCACCGGATCGGGGAGTCCGACATGAAATTGATTTGGTTCCCGGAACCAAATACTGCGTCAGTAGGCAGTGGCCTCTCCCCAAGGAACAATGCGACGTCATCGACGCATTCTTCAAGGGGAAAGAAGAGGCAGGGATGGTACGGGAGAGTAAGTCTCCCCACTCATCTCCCACCTTTTGTGTTCGTAAACCGAACGGAAAGTGGCGCGTTGTGCATGCGTATAACAAGCTGAATTCAGCTACTGTACCCATGCAGACTCCGATTCCTCGGAAGGATGCCCTCCAGAACAATATGGCGGGCTGTACTGTGTACAGTGCCTTAGATCTGGTGGACGGGTATTATCAGGTGCCCATGCGAGAGTCCTATATTCCGCTGACAGCGGTTAGCACGCCTAGTGGCATGCTGTGGGAGTGGCTTGTTATGCCACAAGGGCTTTCAAATGCACCAGCGACTTTCAATCGCTTGGTGACTCAACTCTTCCGCCCTCATAGGAAGTACGCTCAGACGTACTTCGACGATATAATCGTCCATATTCGTGCGGAAGGCGACTCGTCTGATGTTCAGACGCATATGATACACCTTCTAGCAGTGCTCGAATGTATGCGAGAGCATAAGTTATATGCAAACGCATCCAAGTGTATCTTTGGTGCTGAGGAAATTCCTTTCCTCGGATGCTTCATCGGTAAGGATGGAGTGCGGGCGGATCCCGCGAAGGTGAAAGCCATTGTGGAGTGGATTTCGCCTGTAAATCTTAGAGATTTACGGAAGTGGCTTGGATTAGCCAACTATCTCCACAAGTACAGCGAGAACTACGCTGAAATGGCGAAGCCATTGACCGACCTTCTTAAGAGGGATGTTGATTGGTGTTGGGAAACTGAACACCAAAACGCTTTTGAAGCGGTTAAGGGGAGCTTGTTAAAAGCTCCCGTTCTTGCTCTCCCAGACCCTGGGAAACCATTTAGTGTCGTCTGCGACGCCTCCGATTTCGCAATCGGATGTGCTTTGTTACAAGCAGACGATGCAGGAAGGGAACGCGTAATTACGTTTGAGTCGAGGCAGCTTAAAGCTGCAGAACGGAATTATCCCGTTCATGACAAGGAGCTACTTGCAATGAAGTATGCTCTTGTCAAATTTAGGGTTCAACTACTCGGCTCAAAGCCGTTCGTGGTTTATACTGACCACGCGTCCTTACGGACAGCGACTAAGTCGCCTCATCTCTCGCAACGGATGGCCCGTTGGATCTCCTTCTTTGCGGAGTACAACTTTGAGGTTAAGTATAAACCTGGCAAGCAGAACGTGCTTGCATACGCGTTATCGCGTCGTCCCGATTACGAGCTCGCTCACGCGACATTCGTCACCACGTCTGTGGTAGATCTCATATGCCAGGCGTATGAGAAAGACCCACAGTGTACGGCGCTTATCAGCGCGTTGGGTGAAAAGGGTCTTGGCTCGTCTGATCCAACCCTGTCAAGACGATCTAGATCTCGGTTACACCGTTACAGTTATTGTGACGGATTGCTATATTATAGCACGAGCGCGAAGGACACTCCGCGGGTGGTTGTTCGTCATGATGAGGAACTGAAGTATAGAGTCCTCTTTGAGGCACATGACGCCCCTACCGGGGGTCCTTTAGGTCGGGATAAGACCTACAGCGCTTTAAGAGCTTTGTATTGGTGGCCCAATATGTATAAGTGTGTCGGTGCGTATATACGCACCTGTGAGACGTGTCAGAGGGTTAAACCCTCTGCAAGTTCAGCTGCGCCTTTGGCGATCTTATCGGTTCCAACGGAGTGTTGGAAATCCATTTGAATGGATTTTATCTTCCTCTTTACGAAGGATAAGGCCGGGAACACCGGCATATTGGTCTTTGTAGACCGTTTGAGTAAGATGGCTCACCTGGCGGCGGTGCCAGAGTCCATAGATGGACAAGGAACAGCAAAAGTGTTCCTAGACCGTGTCTTTCGACAACATGGTCTACCCGATTCCGTTGTGTCGGATCAGGATCCCCTTTTACGGGAAAATTCTGGGGAGCGTTGTTTAAGGTGCTAGGCACCAAGCTCCTCATGTCCACTGCGGATCATCCGCAGACGGACGGTCAGACGGAACGCGTTAAACGCGTTGTAGAGGATATTCTCCGGAGTTTATGTCCGGATTCTCCAAAGAGTTGGAGTGAGATGCTTCCGATGGTTGAATTTGCTATCAACAATTCGGTACATGCATCTACGGGGTTTACCCCGTTTTACGTGAACGGATTGGTGAATACGAGGGTTCCGTTAACGCCACGTGTGTGTGGCCCAGGGCTTGAGGGGGGAGGATTCCCCGATGTCAGCCCTGTATCTGTGCGAAAGCACATCGATAAGTTTTTATCGACGCGCCTTAGTGTCTTACGACACGTCTGCGATGCCATGGCGGAAAGCCAAGACAAGCAGAAGGAGCAAGCTGACGAAAGGGACGGCGTAACAAAAAGGTGTGCAGAGTAGGAGAAAGTGTTTTATTAAACGCTAAAAATCTTCCTACACATGCAGTTTCAAATGTGTTGCGCAATAAACTGCGCCCCAGGTTTGTGGCCCCTTTAAGGTGTTAGCCCGAAAGGGCTTGTCGTACACCTTAGACATCCCGAAGGCGATGCGTACGCATCCAACCTTTTATGTCGGTATGCTTAAGCCATACCAGGACCCGGAGGCGGGGCCCCTCCTGGAGGAGGATGGAAAGGCGGATAGCCGTAAGGCACCGCAGGGCGAAGGAAGCCCGAAAGGGCTAAAATGCGACAACGAAGCTCCGCAACGGTCGTATCGAGAGAGGCAAGCCGCCTCTCGAAGCGATCAGTGGCATCCCGCTCATCGCGGATCCCCTCGTGGAGATCATGGATGCGAAGGCTGTGTCGATCACAGCGCGCTCGAATCTCACGTCGCAATTGTGCGACCTCCTCCTCCAATACTCGATGCGGAGAGTACTCCACACTTTCATGTGGAGCGGCTGATGGCGCGGCGCCATCATCGGGGTCAAACCAAGTATCTGGTGAAGTGGAAAGTTTATCCACACTCACAGAGTTCGTGGGAGTTCTAGACTCCCCTACGGCAGGATTGCCGCGACGTCGTTGACGCTTTTGAGAGGGAGAATCCCGCTGTAGGTCAACGACCAGAGGGGCATGAGAAGCCTCTTCACTACCAATAAGTGGGAGTTGGCCGGAGGCAGATGTGGCGACCACACTGTCTCCGGACACTATGGTGGAGACAGGGGCGCTGGCGTAGCGCGTGCGATACGGAGCACGTAGTTGCTCCATCGCCTTAGCTTTGGCAAATGTAAGGTGCACCACCCTCTCCACCCAAATGTCTCGACGGGAATAGCTGTCATGCAGCTCATCGAAGCTGGGGAGAAGCTTCTCCCCTTCCGCCCAAGCGCGGAACTTCTTCTCTGCGTCATCGGCACTTTCTCCCGGAGAAAGAACAAAAGGAAACTCGCGGAGGTTCTCAACAGGGGCACCTTGTGCCTGCCTGTTTAAGCGCTCTCGGTACGAGACGCTAGTGAACTGCTTTCGTGTAAGCAGTTGTTGCCGGAGTTTCTCACGGCGTTCGCGTTGGTACGGCTGTTCAGCCGCGGGGCCAGGGGTATAGGACGCTAGACTAGTCCTTACCAAACGCCTGGCCCATCTTGGAAGGTCACGAGGACCATCGAAATTATAAGCCGCCCTTGACGTGCGTTTGGGGGAGCGCAACGCAGCCCTTAGTGCCTGTGCGGCAAGTTGGGAGTCTTGAGCTGCGTCCATATCATTAGTGATGATCGCCTTAGGCGATTCGGATGTATCATCCGATACGGGCAGGGGTGCCGCACTGGTTAGTGAATTTTCCTCTCGTGTGGGGAAGGGATTAGGCTGCCGACAACGCCGTTCGGCGCTGTCGGAGCGGCTCACCATTGGGGAGGTATCCCGAAAGGCATCCACTTCCTAGTTTTCGGAGTAGTCTACCTCTTCTAGAGGAGACGCCATAGCACCACTAGAGGTGTACATATGGATGGCCAGGGGAACTGGCGTTGGAGTTCTCCAACAAAATTTTGATTATTGCGTAAGCAATAGTCTTGATGGGGGAGGATGTAACGAGGTTACATTCGGGTAACACTGAGTGTTGGTGTACATGAGTACACCACGGTTGAGGCCAGTATTGTCCGGGTTGAAAGGTTTCGAACCTTTGGTTATTTTAACCAATCAGGGCATGGGCCCTTGGGGTGGTGTGTCAGCCATCCACGTGTCAGTACACAGGTGTGTACACTACATTTTAGCTAGGTACGAATTAGGAATATTATAATTAGTGTTACATATAGTTTATATTAGTTTAAATAATTACATATTAAATATATTCAGTTTAATTTCCACTCCTTAGTACAGACGCACGACCTCGACCGGTCGTGCGTGTAGTGAGTGCCGTAGCGTAAGGGGAGCCCTCCCCTTAGCTACACCCTTTGTAAGGGAGCCTTGCCGTTAAGGCACTAGTACAGGCTAGAGTAAACTAACCCGGGAATCTTGGCCCCGAGTAGGAGAGCTCTCTCCTACTAAGCCCTTAATAAGGGCGTATCGGCTAAGTAGCGGCGAACGCCGCTTTAAGGAAAGTCTTCCTCTGTGCGCTAGCCGCACCGTGCGTATACGCACCGGCTACAGTTAGTGCCTGACTGCGGTTGGGATGGAGATTTCGTAGAAAGAATCGCGCCCTACATGATCAGGGTAGGTGCGCACGAGGGCAGGATGTAATGCGTCTTAAAAGGTAAAAAATAGGAAAGCGCTATTTGCCCCCTCCATTTTGGCCATTTTCCCCCCCAAAAAATTATTTCCATGGATCAGCCAATCAAATTTTACTCCGATCCATGGTTATTTATGATTATTTTATACATTAGTTCGTCCTCGTCCTGTTCAGTAGGTTCGAGCGTGTGTGTCTAAGCTACGCTAATCCGACTACTTTCATCTCTACAGCCCGCGAAGCTTGGTATTATGCCGTGTTATGCAAGGCTGCGACGTACACTTTGCCAGGCAAGATTTCGGTGACACCGCAATGTGACATTTGCAATCGCTTCCGTTGATGTATCCAAGCTTTTCCCATCGAAAGACCGTTTTTTTGACCGGCTCGGATGATGATTTTTTGCGATAGATTACAGCTCTCAAACACGAGAGATTCAGCTCGGTGGGTGAGGCATTTATCTATTGCGAGGATATGGTCAAGCTCTATGTTATTTATGTTCTATGATGAAATGGCACTCCCATCGCCAATACAATGGGAACGAAGCGACTGTTGTAAAAGCGTATGCTACAGGAGCATGTTCTTCTCGAATGCCTCCTCAACTGGATCTGGGAACGTGAGGAAGGTAGCACTTACGAGGACCAAATGAGCGGTTAGCAGGTTGGTGTCTCGTGACGCAGTTGTCGAAGGTGTGTAAGCGAGATCTCTGGGTCTATTTATTGTGCGGGAACTCTTCCTAGACTACCACTTTTTGGATCCCGATAGTGAGTGCAAGGTGGCAATTAATGTCGGACCCATAGTTAATGGAAATGAAGCGAAAGAGATTGTTGCCGAGTATAAACACACTGCTAAAGAGATTTTCAATACTCGAGAGTAAGTCCAAGACCGCCTGTTGCAATTACCTGGGTGTATATTGACCAACAGAATTGTTGTTGGAGCAGGTGCAAGTCCGGATTGGCATGCTGCCAACATTACTGTCCACAGCGCTGTGGCCATTTCTTGATACGTATGTTGATGTTGGTGCCAATAGTCAAGCTGTCATCGGAAAAGGTTTTGCGAAACGTTATCAGGGTCGACCAACGTTTTCCAAGCCTCTTACACCTCTAGCCTTCCTTCAACAACTTCAGGATCGTTTTAAAGGGACCGACGAGTGGCCAGGTTCACCATCATGTGTAAACCCGCCTCCGTAAAAATCAGTGATGTTCGTAACTTGAACTCGTCACTGCATCTTCCGTTCTCCGACTGTACAAAACGCTTAAGTGATGAAGACGTGAATTAGTTGTGCTCGTGGATCCAACATACGCCAACTAAATCTTTGATCTTGATATAAAGGTAGTAAACGGAATCCTCGTCAAGACATTAGCAATTAATTGTTTCGCTAATTTTGCATAAAACTGCAACATCCTTGCAATTACAAACATTTTTCACCTTATGAAGGCGTCGGTATGAATGCCTCGGATTCGAAATAAAAGTTGAATATCTTTCACCTGCAACGTCACACGCTTTCCATAGATTGCACACAAGTTCCTACAAATTGTTCCACACACAGATTCCTCAGACTCAATTTCCATGTCGAAAAATATTATCAAACTTTTGGAAGCTTTTAAATTTTCTCACATAACTGCTGATACCCAGGCCTGATTATTCTCGGAGCCGGCCCCCTTTTTCACCGAATGTAGCGAATATAAGATATGAGATGCACCTTAAATAAGTGGTATTTTCCCCTGGCATTAACTATGGGATAACCTCATATAGTATTAAGTATGGGAAATGTGAGGATGGAGAACAACAACAATAAACCCTCTTCCTTTCGTCATTGTGGCGGCTTTCTTCTTCAACAACGAAAATCTCTTCTGCTTTCTTCTTTTTTCTTGGTTCGCTCGGCGCGCCGCCTCACAGCCATGGAAATCAGTTAAGAAACTATCCAAGAGACGAACTGCGCGCAATATCGAACGTACTGTTCAACACAACAAGGAGCTGAGGAGGGAGGATAAACAATAAATAATAGCGAGCGGCACTGGGCAGCAACAGTAGCAGCAACATCAACATCATAACAACAACTACAACTAATAACATGATGGCGCCTGCTGGTTCCGGTGCTGGGGATGATAATACTTACACCGCTAGGCCCCGTTGTCCCCCTCCTCCTCCTCCAGCGAAGAAGCGACGTAAAGCTATGGCAAGATTTCAACCTAATCACGAGCTGGAATACGTACTTTCCATCTCCAACCGACACCCAAAGACTAAAGAAGTCGAAGGCGTAGTTTGTCGCCTTTGTCAGACCTTTGGACACGAAGAGAAGCACGGTGCGCTCCGCAAGCGAACCGCGAACTCCAAGTATTTTAAAGCGCTCTTCCGTACGGACAAATATTTGTCACATTTGACAGGTCAGCACCCACAGCGGTGGCAATCGTACGCCAACCTCTCCGCAAAGGACAAGAAAACTTACTTCGATGGGATAGTGCCTTTCAATGCTTCATTACATGCCCACTTCGGCCAGTCTCAGACGGCTCTACACTTCCGGATTAGGCAAATTATTGTTGACGTAGTCATCGGCGAAATTCTCTTCCACCCCGACGACGTTGGTGACGAGACTAAGGAACGTGCTCATTGAACTTTCACAAAAGAAGACCAACAAGTAGTGGTTGAGGTGGAGGAATGGAATAATTTCTGCGAAGTCCGAGTACAGAACGTAAAACATTTCGACCTGGCAATAGGCTTCGTTGGGAATGGAGCGTCCTTCCGACAGGCTGCTTCATTTATCCAGGTTACCAAAGAGAAGACTGGGCTGGCTTCTCTTGGTAGCGTTCATCGGGCTAAGACTGCGAAATACGCCCGAATAGCGGTTGCGTTGAACCTACAGAAGGTGGCGGACATTTTTGAGAGGGTTTGGAGCTTTTCACTGGCTCTTGATACTTCCACAAACCAGAGCACAACCTATCTAGGTACGCGCTTGCGATTCTGTATATGTGGTAAGATGTACAACTGGCACCTGATGGCTATCCCGGTCTTTGAACGCCATACCGGTCAGGCGATGTCGGATTTACTTGTCAAGTTAATGGATGTCATTTGCCCTAATTGGAAGAACAAGATTATTGGAATCTCCACAGACGTAGTATGACAGGTCGTGTGTGTGCGTGGGCTTTCAAGTCGAATCGGGGCCCTCGCTCTACTTGGGTTCATTCGCATATGGTGTGGCGCTCATCAGCTCGATCTTGTCATGCAGGAGGTTTTCAAGGGCCTGCTTGACGGCCAATACTGTAAGGATTTGACCGCCTTAATCGGATACCTTCGTCGGAAGTAAAACCAGATTGCAGAAATGAGAGCAACGTGTCCCAAGGTGGCCTCCCCGCGATGGTTATCAATGGGAAAGGTCACGAGGTGGTTATGTTCTAAGCGTGCCCGTGTTTGCGACTACCTGCAAGAGAAGCGTTATGCAGATGCATCAAGTCCTTCATGGTGGATTTTCATGATTACAGTCAACACCTTCGTGCAGAAGGTGGACTTGGTCTTCCACAAACTCCAGGGAATGACAACCTTAATCTCGCAACAGACTGAGCATCTTCATGGATTGGTTCAAACGCTGTGCATGCTAGGTGGAGTCCAAGGCCCGCTTTCTGATGATGAGATTTCAGATGACGCCGATAGAGAAGAGACCGAAAGCTGTGGAAGGCTTGCAGTACGTCTCACTGACGTTGAAGGGCTTATGAAGGACTTGGGAATATTCGTGGAAGACACCCTGTGTCAGCGTTTGTCGGTAGAGAAATCGACTGAGGTCTTGAAGACGGTGGGGAGGATGTTCGTCACCAGCGTGGATGGCATTTCCAACATTGTTGCTGAAGGGAACCGTGCGAATGACGCGGCCGAAGAGGAGCTTCCAGCGGTTCTACCGCATCAACTTGTAAAGATGCGTGGAAGGGAGGTTTCCTCTATAATTCGGAAGCAGAGGAAGCTATTGGAAACGTCGTGGTCGGATGCTGACATTGAGCAAATTGAACTTCAGTTCCAGGAATTGTTGATGGCGTATCGCAATGAAGCGGGGACCAAGAGCATGATCGACAAGTGCAACGAAGAGACTGACTTTCATCACGGGTGGACGACATTGCAAGAGAGGTTCCCGTTGCTATGCGAGCTCTCTGGTGGTATCGCTAGCGTATTTCCGGGTACCGCAAGGGTTGAGTCTGACTTTTCGATTATTGGATGGGAGAAAGATGACAATAGGATGTCGCTGACAGACTTTTCCCTCGAGGGAATCCTTCAGGCGAGGCAATTTGATGAAGTCTCATCCTTGTCCTTTAGCTAAGAGTCGCCTTCTTGATGAGCACATGCTCCAATAGCGTTAACATATAATGCAGAAGCATTAATGAACTAACAATACACAGAGCTCCGAAGTTAGACCGAATCTGGGTTCAGCTGGTCCCCGAATAAAGGTTACTTTCGATAGTATCGGAAATCTCCGAGAATTATCCGGCCTGGTGATACCTAACCATTAAGGCAAATTAGCCCAGTCAAAAACAAAAGCTAGAAATAAGTCAGTTCTTAAATCTAATTTTTAATATAACACGGCATAATACCAAGCTTCGCGGGCTGTAGAGATGCAAGTAGTCGGATTAGCGTAGCTCACACACACACGCTAGAACATACTGAACAGGGAGAGGACGAACTAATGTATAAAATAACCATAAATAACCATGGATCGGAGTAAAATTTGATTGGATGATCCATGGAAATAAATTTTTGGGGGGGGAATAGCCAAAATGGGGGGGGGCAAATAGCACTTACAAAAAATATACTAATTATAAATACGTACTTAAGAACCTAACCTAAAACTTAATATAAGATAAAATTCCAAAGTACCAAAAATGCATAAATGCATGAATGACCACAATGGCCGCGCATCACTTGAAGTCTGTATGCAACCTAATGCCAAGCTGCATCCACGCATCATTTGATGATACATCAACACTCCTTCCACGATCATCGTGACATCTTTCATACTCGTCATCCCAAATCAATCTTGGCGCGCAAGCGTGAGACCTTGACCGCACATAGTGGCTTCGTCAGAAGATCCGCGATCATATGATCACTGGCCACGTGCAGTGGTCTTACTGCTTCGCGCTTGACGTAGTCCTTCATGATCTTGAGCTTCACATCCACGTGCTTGGATGCTGCACCACTTGCTTCGTCTTCCAGCTGCCTGATTGCCGCTTGATTATCCATGTGCAAAAGCATCAGCAACTCCTTCAAGCCTAAAATCTCTTTTCCGCCAACTGCAGCAGCCACAATCTCCGCCTCCGCTGTAGATAACGTGTCTGCGCCTTGTTTTCTGCATTTCCATCCACTAAACATGCCGTTCAAGAAAACCACGCAACTTCTTACGCTATTCCTGTCTTGTCTGTCACCTGAAAAATCCGCATCTGTGTGTCCAACCAATTGCAAACTGTCCTCGCTTCTTGCTTTACAATCCAAACGTAACTTGAGCTCCTTAGATCCTTTTATGTACCGCATAATCTTCTTCTCTAACTTGTAGTCGCCTTGCTTCGGTGCGTGCATGCGTCTTGTAACCTTGTGAACTGCAAACGAAATGTCTGGTCTGGTACACCTCGAAATCCATAGCAAGCTTCCAACTATCGATTGAAAAATCCTCTGCGTCGGGACACCTTCTACTGCTGTCTTGGGCAAGAAATTATCGTTTTCACCTTCGTCATTAATTTCAACAATCGGTCACGGGATTAGCGTGCTCCATGTTGTGCTTGGTTAGTAATTCATCAATCATCTGTTCTTGATCCAACGTGTAATGGGTTGCCATTACATAATTGATATTCAAGTTAGAATATCACAGTTTAATTTCAGACGCGTTGTCTGAAATTTAAATAAGAGATTATAAGTTATTATAATCTAAGAAGGAAAAGTCGATTCGGTATAAATACCGAATCATGCAGGTTAACTAATAGTACAGTTAGTTAAAGACTTGATATTATTATTTTAATTAGTTAGTTACTATACTATTAGCCTCTAAACCACCCATTAAATAAACACTCTTAATTTAGCGTTCTAACAGATAAGTGAATATTAATATATTTACTTTTATTATAGGATTAGTTGTTACCAACTAATCCATCCCTAATTGTATTGCGCGCTTCCTCGCAAGATACAGTGTAAGCCAGTAACAGGAACAGTCCTGTTACACCTGGTAGCACTTTGTGGTCCGTCTTAACGACCACAGTTCCGTTCTGCTAGTTAACTAGCGGAGCGAAGATTAAGAGCCGCTCGGCATCATGTCGCGAGACATGACGACTGCCGAGCGAGAGAAAACGCTGGAAGAAGTGAATAAACACTTCCCTCACTTCTCGTCGCGTAGTAAAGACGCGACGGTGTAAATGGTTCGGTCTATGGGGACCGACATCATTACCTTTCTCCAGAGTAAGTCCCCGGAGGAAGTGATACAGGTGGTGAATCGCTTTAGGCGAAACCACCTAGAAAAACCTGAACTGCCCGCGCCAGAGGCAGCGCGGACCGCAACTGCACCTGCAACGCATAGCGTTGAAGTGGTAAAGGCGCGAGTACCGCCCTTTACCGGCGAAGGGGGCGAGCCCCTTCGTAGATGGTTCGCAGAGGTGGAAGATGCCATCTCTGCGCAAAATATTGTTGACGAACGTCAACAGGTGTACTTCGCCACAACATGTCTAGGCGGCAGAGCCAGGGCATGGGCGATGAGTCGCAGAGCCACTGATGACTCTGCGTTCCTGACTTATCAGGAATTAAAAGCTGAGCTAAAGCTCAACTTTGACGCTCCAGAAATGGAGCTAAGTAGTCGGCAAGAGTTCATGGAACTCCGGCAAGGTAAGCTTGACCTCCAAGCTTACGCTCAGAAGACGCAATATTTGCTGTCAAATATTGTGTATGAGCCGGTGTCCCCTGCTATGCAGGTCACTGGCTTCATGAAGGGACTCAATGATGGTCCCGTCAAACAGAGTCTCTATCGGCACCCGCCAGATACTCTGAGGGATGCCATTGATATGAGCATCCGTGAGGAGTTCAGCATGCGATCAGCGTCATCACATGCTGGGTACAGCCGAAGGGCTCAACAGCCCTTCGCTTTTGACATGCCGCAACAGCATGTCAACAATCAGCAGTCGGGCAGACGAAGTTCACACTTCGTCCCAAGAAACAGCCACCCACGCCATAGCATGGGCGGTGGAGGTCCAGAGCCGATGGACCTATCGGTTTCGGTTGCTTCGAACTCGAAGCAACCGAAATTTAAGAAGAACATTCGCTGCAATCGATGCGCGAAAATGGGGCATTTTGCCCATGAGTGTATGGCACCGCGCCCGGTGCCACGCAGTCAGCGGACTGAACCGTCCGATGTACGGCGACACCAACAGGGACATCACCCTGTTGGTGCAAAAAACGAGAATCGCCAGTAGGGGCGGGGCGCACTACTGGGAATGTTATCCCACATGCCGACATAGGGCATGTGAGGGTAATAGCCCCAGACGGGACTATGTCCTGTCAAAAGGTGCAGGGTGATGGGAAGCCTCTTATCACCCTGGAGGTTAAGCCGCACGGGAGCGATGTCCCCATGCGAGCTTTGTTTGACACAGGAGCGTCAAACAATTTCGTTAGAACTCAGAGTCTAACGCTGTTGAGCGTCGTGGAGGTAGAGACCCCACGAAGTATGTAGTCAGTCCGGTTAGCAACAGGTGCAACCGTGACTCTTCCAAAGCGTGTGATTAAAACACGCTTCGAGTTGAATGAACTGTCATTCGAGGATGAATTCATAGTCCTCGATTTAGATGACAAGTTCGATGTGTTACTTGGAATCCCATGGATGTCCAAGTTTAAACCTTCGATCGACTGGGTTAACCTATCGATCGACTGCGGCGGACGCACAGGATCTGATCACCCTGTGTGTAATCCGGCTGTATCAGAGGATACAACCGCAGCGTCAGACAGTCTGGTGGATAGCGATGGCACCACCAGGTCTGTTCTGACACGATCAGCGGAAGGTACCTCCGCTGGTGAGAGTCCAGAGGGACTACGACACGCAACAGAAGAGTCGCTGCGTGTTGGAGAGAAACATTCCACGGGTGATAAAGACCACCGTGAGAATGAAGTTATATCCACGGTGGGAAACACCCACCGTGAGAATGAAGTGATATCCACGGTGGGAAACACCCACCGTGAGAATGAAAATGAATCCACAGTGGGAAACACCCACTGTGCGACCGAAGGTTCCAACACGACGAATGAATTCCGTGTTAATGAGAGTGAACTCACGATCGAGTGCAATCGTGAGCACAACTCCGTGTTGGCCAGTGCCCACCACGTTGCGTTAGCCATGCGCACGGGTGATAAAGACCACCGTGTAGCAGAAAAGGCGGCCGATCAGACGAGCACATCTGATCGCCAAAATTCCATGGTAGGCAGTGGCCACCATGAAGATGAGTATTCGCACACGGTGAATCGTAATCACCGTGTAGCAGTCAATAAGACGAGTGCGTCTGATTGCATGGGCAGTTCTGTCGAGACGATCAACGTCTTGACGCAAACGGAGACCTGATTAGCTACCCAGTATCTGTTGATGGAACATCCTCCGAAAGAAGATTCGGAGGTGATGGCTCTTCCAGCGCTAAGCTGGAAGAAGTTTATGAGAAACTTGCACGATAGTCAGATCGAACAGATCTGTATCATTGTAGCAACAGATGATGTAGTGGATATTCGCGAACGAATATACACATTACAAGTGGAAAACATTGGGAAAGAGGTTCCCAATGAACAAACCAGAGTTCAGCGCTTTGAAGCGCAGAGCTGGGAGTCGCTTGAAGCGAACTCCCCATTTTATGAGGTACTTCGAGAATACGCTGACGTATTCCCAGAAGAAGTACCTAGCGAGCTCCCTAAGGATAAGGGAACTCGTCATGAGATTGACCTCGTGCCAGGCACGAAGTATTGTGTTACGCGGCAATGGACGAGTTCTTCGAAGCTCGTCGTAAATAAGGCCAAGTGCGGGAGTCTACCTCACCGCACTCTACCCCCACCTTTGTGTGAAGAAGTCCACAGGTGGTTGGAGAATCGTTCACGCTTACAACAAGCTGAACGCAGCGACGGTACCGGAACAGACACCGATACCGCGGAAGGATGTCATCATAGATGGCATGTGCGGGAGCACCATCTTTAGTGCTCTCGATCTAAGAGATGGATTTTATCAAATCCTAATGCGTGAGAAGGATATCCCTCTCACGGCGGTAAGCACCCCAAGCGGCATGCTTTGGGAGTGGCTTGTTATGCCGCAGGGGCTTCGAAATGCCCCTGCTACGTTTAACAGATGCGTAACGCATCTATTACGCCCGGTGCGAGAATTCGCACCGAGTTATTTCGATGACTTGTTCATCCATAGTAAAGGTGAACACGATAAAAGCGATGCAGATGTCCATAGGGAACATCTACGTCGGGTGTTAGAGCTTATGCTTACGCATAAGCTCTATGAAAATCTGAAGAAGTGCACCTTTACTGCACCTGAGATACCCATTCTTGGATGCTTTGTGGGCAAGCACGGGGTGCGTCCTGATCCAGAAAAGATCAGGGTGATCGTTGAATGGCCTACACCAAACAACGTTAAGGAACTTCGAAAGTTCCTTGGGTTGGCAACATACTTGCACAAGTATTCGTGCAACTATGCTGGGTTAATACGACCTCTTTCTCAATTACTCAAGAAAGATGTCGAATGGCATTGGGATACCCAATGCCAAGATGCTTTTGATGCTTTTGATGCAGTCAAGAAAATATTGACTGAAGCTTCTGTCTTGGCTATAGCCGATAACGAGCGTCCGTTCCACGTCGTTTGCGACGCGAGCGATTTCGCTATCGGCTGTGCTTTGATGCAGCGTGATCACGATGATCGTGATCGCGTAATCTGCTATCAATCGCGTCAGTTGCGCCCAGCCGAGCGCAACTATCCAGTGCATGACAAGGAACTCCTTGCCATGAAGTACGCACTGGCTAAGTTTCGGATCTATCTATTGGGAAATAGACCGTTTGTCGTTTACACGGACCATGCGTCGCTACGCACGGCCGTGAATTCACAACACATTTCTCAAAGAATGGCTCGATGGCTTTCTTTCTTTACTGAGTACAACTTTACGGTTGAATACAAACCCGGAAAGTTGAACGTGATAGTAGATGCGCTATCACGAAGGCCCGATTACGAGATGAAACCGCCTGTAACCGAAGGGTCCAGTGCAAACGCGATCCGTTGCACTGCTTTGTCGTCGTCAATTATACGACAAGTACGCGAGGCGTACAAAACAGACGAGGAGACACGTCTGTTGATTGATTACTTACGTAATCAATCAAGTGAGAAACGCGACGAACTCCCAGAGTTCCTCCGCGCTTGCGTGCATCGATATCGACTGCACGATGGTCTGCTGCTTTACAGCACGGACCAAAAAGATGAAAGTCGCATCGTCGTTTCCAAAAAGATGAAAGTCGCATCGTCGTTTCCAAACGACGATGATATCAAACATCAAATTATGTTTGAGTATCATGATGCACCGATTTCGGGGCATCAAGGTCGAGAGAAGACATACGCTTCTCTCGCACGTGACTTTTACTGGCGAAACCAGTACAAGTGGGTACGAAAATACGTACGCGCTTGCGAGATTTGCCAGAGCGTTAAGCCTGCGCAGTCCGCACAGGATCCGCTGCAATATCTGCCGGTTCCAACAGAGTGTTGGAAGTCCATTTCAATGGACTTCGTATTCGGTCTTCCACCCGACAATAGTCGGAAGACTGGAATAGTGGTCTTTGTAGACCGTTTCAGTAAGATGGTACATCTTACTGCAGTATCAGCGAACGTAACCGCCGCTCAAACAGCGCGGATATTCGTTGACACGGTATTCCGTTTGCACGGAATGCCGGAAGACATTGTCTCGGATCGAGATCCGAGATTTACAGGACGTTTCTGGCAAGAAACGTTCTCATTGTTGGGAACACAGTTGAAGATGTCAACTGCGGACCATCCGGAAACGGATGGGCAGACGGAAAGGGTTAACCGCGTTCTCGGAGATATGTTGCGATCATACGCCCATGCCTTTGAACAGTGGAGTGACTACCTGTCACTCACTGAATTTGCGATTAACAATTCGGTGCATGCTTCAACTAAGCATACACCGCTCTACGTGAATGCCTTAAGGCATCCACGAACCCCAGCTTTACTTGGCGGTACGCCAAATCTAAGTGGGGGAGGGACCCGCTTAAATTTTGAGCGAGTCAATGCGCAAGTTGCGACTGCAACTTGTGAACAAAACGATGGCCCTTCTACTGAAAATACAGTAGAAGCGGAAGCAGCTTCAATTGAAACTGAAGCTGCATACGATGAATATGTGTCTGCAGCAATGGCTGCAGACAATGAGGACAATGCACCTACTGCTGATAAAGCAGTAGATGAATTCTTATTACAGCGCCAAGCTGTAATACGCTATGTAAAAGATGCACTTGCCTCTGCTTTTGATAAGCAGAAGCAAAATGCAGACAAACAAGGAAGGAAGAACAAAAACTCATTTCTTAAAGGTGAATTAGTATTATTAAGTACTACTAATTTCCCTACACATGCAATAAGCAACTTCCCTACACGGAAGTTGCTTCCTAAGTACATTGGACCCTTCAAGGTCCAAGAGATTCGGGGGAATGCCTATACCTTAGACATTCCCACAGCAATGCGGCTTCACCCAACATTCTATGTTGGGCGGATCAAGCCGTATCACTCGTCTTCGTCTGACGACGAGAAGCAGAACCACGGAAGATGCCGTGCTTCTCCAAGTCTCCCAAGAGAGACTTGTAATCGTCCTCCAGCCGTTGTTGAGCAGAGCGGAGAGTTGTTACCTCCTCCCTCGACTGCTCAAGATCAGCCGTGCGCCGATCGAGCTCCCCCTTATAGCGGGAAAGCTCAATGTACAGAAGATCATTCTTCTGCTGGAGGGCAGTGTGCGCCCCGAGGATGTCGCGGACATCCTCGCGAAGAGACCGATATGTCTTCACACAGTGAGACATATCGCTGCTCAAGGAGGAATAACCCTCCTCGAGCTTGCGGAGCGAAGAACCATGCTCCGCAACAACAACGGCGAGGGAATTCTCAACCTCCACCGCCCCTGATTGATAATCAGGGGAATAAGCGATATATCCTCGAGCTCTTGATCTCGAAGCGCTCGGTGCCTTTGAAGAAGGGGCAGCCTACCGAGTACTTGGTACGCTGGCTGGGATATCCCCAAGAGTTCGACTCTTGGGAACCGATTGAGGTTCTGAGGGCCGACGCCCCAGACCTTTTGACTGAGTTTGAGAAGAAGTCTCAAACTCATAATGCGAAATAGCATCAACAGTAGGTGTTGATGCATTCAGGGTATCAATTAAACCATGAATTTCGGCGGGTACGGAAAAGCCACCGTACCCCCGCAACTCCTCCTCTGACAGACGAGGAGTGCCCTGCGTACACCGCGGGCAAACGAGGTGAGAATGGACACCACACTTTAACCCTTCTTTGATGCAAGCAAAATGGATGTATTCCATTTTGCCTGTTCGTGAGTGCTTTAAAATGCGCTCGCGCATTACGTGAACTTTATTCACGTAATCATCTGGGCTTTTGTTGTAGTTGTCAACAAAAGCATTCCAACTCTGAGTCAGGGCGTCTTTATCGTCCCTGTTCTTCCTTGACCCTTTCCGGCTCGAATAATATCGAACCTGGAAAAAGAGGTCAATAAAGTACAGACTTCTATCGTCTGTACTTCGATCGAATCGACGTGACTGGATGTCTTAGCAGTCACCCAGCACGTTGATATCGAACAACGCATACTGGCAGTCCCGTTTACGGTGACCGCCACTGTTGGGGGCGATAGCCCAGCCAGGGGTCCAAAACCCCACTCTGTACGGAACATGTGGTTCCGTACGATGATACGCTTTAGAAGCGGCAGCCGCCGCTTCTGTTCGAGATCTTTTAGCAGGCGGAGCACCGCCTGCTTCAACACCACGCGCCGGGGTTAAATAACCCCGACGTGGAGAAGTACTTGGTCCAGGTGGGGCTCTGCGTTCCCGCAACCACCTGTGATAATCATTGTCGCTGTCATAGCTGACAGCGACACCAGAGTCGTCATCGCTGTTAGGCGATGAGCACCTAGCGAGTTTCGACTCGCTAGATCCTTTGGTGGAGACATCTGTATCCCCATCACTTTGTTCGGAGTCAGAACTCCCGAACATGGCCCTCTTGGCAACACGCCATTCGGAAGTTGCCATCGTGCGAGATGTTGCATTAGCAACACCTCCCTGTTTCTTGTCAGATGCCACCTTAGCAGCAACTGTGGTCGAAGACGGTACGTCTTCCGACCTTTGCGTAGTTGACGCTGCTAATGCAGCGTCACCGTTGTCACTCAACACCTCAGCACCTAGTGCTGAGGCGGAGGAAAAAGCTCCTTCATTGTTTTCAGCAGCGCTCTTTAGAGCGCCGCCGTGTGCTTTGACCATCGAGTCGATGGTCAATCAGTTGGTGAATGTGAAATTCCGACCAACAACCCATGATTGGCCAAAATAAGAATTATTATTGGCCAACCACCTTAAGTGGGGGGTGATGTAATGGGGTGCCATTACATAATTGATATTCAAGTTAGAATATCACAGTTTAATTTCAGACGCGTTGTCTGAAATTTAAATAAGAGATTATAAGTTATTATAATCTAAGAAGGAAAAGTCGATTCGGTATAAATACCGAATCATGCAGGTTAACTAATAGTACAGTTAGTTAAAGACTTGATATTATTATATTAATTAGTTAATTACTATACTATTAGCCTCTCAACCACCCATTAAATAAACACTCTTAATTTTGCGTTCTAACAGATAAGTGAATATTAATATATTTACTTTTATTATAGGATTAGTTGTTACCAACTAATCCTGCCCTAATTGTATTGCGCGCTTCCTCGCAAGATACAGTGTAAGCCAGTAACAGGATCAGTCCTGTTACATAACGTGTATCCACTCTCTTGACTTCCACCAATACGTATACCAACAAACTTCTCCACCGGTCCAAGATCTTTCAGTTCAAGTATCTGCATCATCTCAAAAAACTTATCAACTAGATGCACGGTCGTTCCTGTTACCAGTAAGTCGTCAACGTAAGCTCCAACAATCACAATACTTTCATCATCTTTTCTCGAAAATATGCATGTGTCCGTCATGCACTGCTCGAGCTCCAAATAATTGAGCGTCTTACGCAACAGCTCGTACCACATGCGTGCAGCTTGTTTTAGTCCGTATAAGTTCCTCTTCAATCGTAAAGCCAGATACTTAGTAGAATCCACTTCAAAATCTCGTAAAACTTCATCTTTAATCGTCATGCCTTGGGGTATCTTCAATAAAATTTCAAATTTCTTCTCTGTATGGGCCTTCGGATGCGCTTGGAACATCTCCGCGCCGCGCCGGCACATTCCACACTTGATCCATCGCCAGCATTACCTTGACGTTACTCAAATCCATCACCGTCGAAAACGTAAAAACAAAATCATGTCCATAGACTTGTTTATCTCCGCGCGCTACTAGCCTGCCTTGTATCTTTCAATGGTTCCGTCTGCCTTGCGCTTTGACTTGTATACCCATTTTGTGGGTATGGCTCGCTTGTCCGGTAACTTCACCACTTCTCAGTTATCCATGTCCTGTAATTCTATCAACTCTGCTTCTTCGGCCTCCTTCCACTTGTAAGCGTCGTCCCACTTGTGCGCCTCGTTCTAGCTGCACGGGTCCTTCAAGTATCTCGACTTGATGACCACATCATTTAGTCCTATCACCGCGTATACAGCTAATGCGTGCTCCTGCACATCTGCGCTCCTTGTGTCTGCTTCTCTCACTTCAGTGACGACTCCTTCCGTTCTAGACTTCGTCTTTGTCTTCTTTCGCTTGAGTGTATCCTTGAGCTTTGCCGTTTCTTGCGCCACACGTTTCGTCTTCACTCTATCTTTACTTGATATGCGTGGTGTCTGCTCCACAGTACCATCAGCGCGTTCCGGCTTACCTTCATCTTTTGATTACATGTCATCTTCTTCTTGATTTTTTGCGTTCCAATCCGCTTCGTACAACGTAAAATCATCATCGGCTAACGATCTTGTAACTTGTTGACTTGCCTTGGTGTCCAGCGTCTCGATTTGACTGATGTGTCTCGTCGTCGTAAGGTTTGCCGTCAAATGGACCCATTAACTTCCACAGTGAACAGAAAATCTCCACGTAAACGAACTTCCATCTTGGCACTTCCATGAACGAAATTACAGACCTTCTGTATCAACTTCCCAGAGAGATCAGGTTTCTTGCTAGCTTCGGCGAATAGTACACTTCTTGTAATGCTATTATCGTGTCCGGGTTATCCATGCTCCGCAAACGCACTTTTCCAATCTTCGTGACTTGTAGAAAGTTTCCACCAGGTAAAGTAAGCTTCATTCCATCTGCAATAGTCTTCACACCTTCCAGTAGTGTCTCATCTCCGACGAGATGACGGCTCCCTCCGCTATCCAATATCCATGCGTCTCTCTCGCTTTAATCACTTGAATTTAATGCACCATACCACTCTGCGCTCGCTTCTGTAGTCGCTAATCCATACTCTTTCTCCGTAATATCTTGTGTCCTGCGGTATGCTTTCTTCGTATCAGGTCTTTTGCTGCAATCCCGACGAATGTGTCCTTTACCGCCACAACAGTAACACGTAATCGCCTTTCTGCTGTCTTGCACCGCGTTCACGCTCCCCTCGGTCCTCTCCGGCTTCTTATGTGGTCTACCTCGACTTCCTGCGTCCACGCCACCGGCTCTTGTGCATGCATAATGTAATCAGTCCGCGACGGATTATAACGCGTCATCATAGCATACTTTAGGCTTGGCACTGCATACTTGACGAGATTCTCCACTATAATCTTCTCACTGTACTCGCTCTCGCGCGCCAACGCTGTCAAGAAAAGCAAATGATCGTTTCACGATCGCCTTGAATCCTTCTCGCAAGCAAATAACTGCGCCGCCAGCTGATGTGAGATCGTGACCTTGTACGCACGCCACATCTGATCTAGTACTTAGTGTAGAGTCTGCGAAATATGCCACCAAACGCCAATATTAGAACGAAAGTACCTCGACGCCGCACCGTCCAGGTACTCACCAAGCTTGTTCACTTTTAATCTCTCCGTCCACGAAAATCCAGACAAAATCTCTTCTATCTTCCAGGGCTTCCATAAACAAATATGCACAGTCCTTGAATCCGGGCCCTAATCCAGGGTAAATTTCGATGCCTGTAAACTTCTGCACCGTTAACTTTGGAATCTTGTAAGGGCGCGACTGCATACCCTGAATCTCGTAATTTCCAGCCGCATGCCCAACTTCTGGCATACCACCAGGCACTCCAGGTAGCTCTCGCGGCATTACCACGCGAGGCGCACCTCCTATCTCGATGCCTTCGTCTAACGATAGATAGTTAAGCGTAATCCTCTGCCCAAATGGCGCGGAATTATTAATACTATCTTGGACAGGTGAATGTCCACCTCCAACCGGTGAATCCTTCACCGTAGCCGGCGAAACGTTTTGCCCGAGGCCTTGAAACCTCTATTCCTCCATTTGGTTCAAACGATCGTTCATTTTTCCGACCTGTAGTAAAAGCGCCTTCAGCGCGCCCTCAGGGTAGAACGGCTCGCCCTCGTCCATAGCAAATAGACATTGAAACCAAACAATACAGCGATAGTAACGCAATCTCCAGCGTAAACAATCGACTTTAACAAAAACAACACTCCAATCAATCTAGGAGACTGTAGCCGGTGCGTACACGCACGGTGTGGCTATCGAACAGAGAAAGACCTTCCTAAAGCGGCGATGTGCCGCTACTTAGCCGATGCGCCCTTATAAAAAGGCTTAGTAAGAGAGAACCCTTTTACTCGGGGCCAAGATTCCACTTTGGTTTACCAGTTAGCACAAGCTAACGCCTTAACACAAGGCTCCCTTAATAAGGGGTAGCTAATGGAAGAACTTCCCTTACGCTACTACACTCACTACGCGCACGACCGGTCGAGGTCGTGCGTCCTGTAGTATTTTGAGTGAAATGTAAACTGAATGTATATTTAATATGTAATTAGCCTAAATTAATTTAAACTAATGTAAACTATATGCAATACTAAGTAAAACTTACTAAATTCGTACCTAGCTAAAATTTAGTGTACACCACCTGTGTACTAACACGTGGCTGGCTGCCACGCCTCCACCAAGGGCTCCTGCCCTGATTGGTTAAAATAACCAATGGTCCAAAACCTTTCGGACCGGTCCATACTGACCCCAACCGTAGTGTACTCACGTACACCACATAACTGAATGTAACCAGAATGTAACCCTGTTACATCCTACCCCATCAAGACTATTGCTTACGCAATAAATCAATTTTAGTTGGAGAACTCCAACTGCCAGAACCTCTGGATAACCATGAGCACCATTAGTGGTGCTGAAGATGGAAACTATTCCGATAACTCGGAGGTGGATGCCCTTGGGGATATCTCCCCAAAGGCTGACCACTCCGACGGCGCCGAACGGCGGTGTCCGTCATCCAATCCATTACCCACACGTGGGGAAAACGCGCTAAATCGTGCGCCACCTCTACCAACTACGGATGATGCATCCGGGTCGCCGAAGGCGACCATCACCAATGAACCGGACACGGTTCATGAAGCCCTACATGCCGTATCGACACGGGAGGGACCTCGTGACCCTCAAAAGAAGGCTAAGAACGAGGTGAAGAGGGGTTTATCCTCCTATACCCCTGGTCCTGCGGCTGTACTGCCGCGTGAAATCGCGCGTCGGAAACAACTCCGGGCCAAACTGCTAACGCCTAATCAGTTCACTGTCAAGTCCTACCGAACGCGCCTCTGGAAACAGGCACGCGGTGCCATCGTAGAGATCCTACCGAGGTTCCCTACGTTATCCTACGGGACGAAAGTGTCGAGGACGCAGAACGGGCATTCCGAGCTTGGGCGGAAGGGGAGAAGCGCCTCCCCAACTTTGATGAGCTGTACAACAGCTTATCCGAACCCGACGTTCGGGTAACGAGGGCGTTACGCTTGGCATATGCCCAAGCCAAAGCGCAGGAGCAATTACCTGTCTCTTACTACACGCGCCCTGCTCTCGATGTGATGTCGGAGAGCAATGTAAACTCTGCATCTGCCTCCGGCAAACTCCCAGATACTGGGAGTGAAGGGGCTTCTTCCGCCCCTTTGGTCGTTGACTCTCAGCGGGGTTCTCCCACTCGAAAGCGTCAACGACGTCACGGCAATCCTGACGCAGAGGATTCTTGGACTCCCACGAACTCTGGGAATGTGGATAACCTTTCCACTTCACCAGGTGCTGGGTCTAACCCCGGTGATGGCGTCGTGCCATCAAACGTTCCACATGGTAATGTGGAGTACCCTCAGTATCGAAGACTGGAGGAGGAGGTCGAGCTATTGAGACGTGAGTTCCACGAGCGCTGTGATCGACACAGCCGTCGCATCCAGGATGCCCAGGAGGGACTCCGCGACGAGGGGGGTGCGAATGAAAGAATCGAGGGGAGGCTTGCCTCCCTCGAGTCTCTCGTTGCGGAGCTTCAGTGTCGTATTTCGATCCTGTCGGAGATGTTCTGACCTGTCGTGCCTTTCGGCTATCCGGATTCTCACCCTCCTCCGAGAGGGGACCCGCCTCCGGTTCTGGTATGGCTTAAGCATACCCACATAGAAGGTTGGATGCGTACGCATCGCCTTCGGGATGTCCAAGGTATACGACAATCCCTTTCGGGATAGTACCTTAAAAGGCCCCACAAGCCTGGGGCGCAGTTTATTCCGCAACACGTTGGAAACTGAATGTGTAGGAATATTCTTAGCGTTTAATAAAACACTTTCTCCTACTTTGTACACCTTTTCGTTACGCCGCCACTTGCGGTCAGCCTGCTCCTTTTGCTTGTCTTTGCTTTCCGACATGGCATCGCAGACGTGTCGTAAGACACTAAGGCGCGTCGATAAGAACAGATCGATGTGCTTTCGCAAAGATACAGGGATGACATCAGGGATTCCTCCCCCCTCAAGACCTGGGCCACACACACGTGGAGTCAACGGAACCCTCGGATTCACTAATCCGTTCACGTAAAACGGGGTAAGCCCCGTAGATGCATGGACCGAATTGTTTATAGCAAATTCGGCCATCGCCCTTGACCTCATTGGGACTGATCATTTTAGACATCCCAATCTCTGGAATCACACGCCAGATTCGCTTTTGCGATCGATCAAAGGTGGGTTATGACTCGCCAATGCTTCACCCGATCGCGGGTGCGTTGAGCCAATGGACTTAGACTTACAGTCTATACATGGCTCGTTGCGTTACAGCCACGGCATGCCCAGAATGAGGTCATACCTCGAGTCCAAATCCAGTACTAGGCAACGTTCTAAGCTGTCGAAGTCTGAAAACTTCAGCTTAAGGTCAATCGAGACCTTGGGTACAGAAACCTGTACGCCCGTCGCTAGAAGGACCGTGACAACGTGACGAGAACGTGCCTCTAGGGCTTCGGCATACAGCCGACTCTTCTCTACAGAAGCCCGTCTGACATAATTGTCAGACGCTTCAGAGTCAATCAAGACTCTCCAAGGATTATCAAAGCCTTTCACGTCCGCAAGTACGACCAGCAACCCTGGCTGGTACACCAAATCGGTGCTAGAAAGCACCGTTTCCCTCGGGGCTTTGTGCTGTCGGCCCCTACCCTGGGGTTTAACAGCACTGAGGGATCCCCCAGTACGGCGCTCCGCACCTACTGGGAGCCGTCGTCTCCCGATGGCTTGTACAAGGGCTTTTTACCCGCCCTAGGCCCCTTATAGCGAGTGTCTCGCTGGGGGGGGTTTCGGACATCTGTTCCGCAGATGATACGTGCTTCCACACAGGAAGCATCTCAGCGGCCCATGCCGCTGCAGCATTTCAAGGATCGCCGACTCGAAGCTCTGCCAAGTAGAGTCAGAGTGACTCTTAGCTGGAGGTTTCTCCACCGCTTCGACCTGACTCAGGTACATGGGTTCGCGACCCACCTTAGAGGAACGCAAGTTCCTCTCGGCGTTGAACTCCATCTTATACGCCTCCCCCAAGGATTGTGGTCGGCATCGGAAGAGCTCCGAACGTGCTGGCCCTTCTCTCACGCCTCCCATGAACACGGGAATGGACACATCGTCCGAGTACGCTTTCGCGTACATCCCTTCCAGAAGGGTCTTAAGTTCTTGGATGTATGTCTCCAAGTCCCTAGTGCCCTGAAGGTACCTCAAAAACGCCAGTTGATTCTGGAAAACCAGATCAGGCGTCGCGTACATGTCCATAAGCTTTTGCTTAAGGACTTCCCAGGTTGGGAACACGTCCGTGACCGAATCCAAACACGTAAACGCCCATGTACGGGCTTTACCCGTAAGATGGGTCAGTGCAAGTCCCACTTGCAAGTGATCCGCGATCACATTCGCTGTGGCGAAGGCCGTTTCGATCTCTCGAAGCCACACATAAAGTTTATCACCTTTTTCGCCGGTGAATTCCTTTATCTTAAAGGACAACGGAGGGCGCACCCCCGTGGACGTGGAATGAATTCCACGAAAATTCGCCTCATGGGCGATGAAGGCGTTGACCCTCTCCTTTACGGCATCAAGGCCCTGCTCCACTAGGAGCTGCATGCCTTCGTCACCCAGTATGGATAACAGCCTGTTAAAGGCTTCCTGCTGGACGAGGGTTAGTCTATCCCAATCGTCCTGATTCATCCTTTGCAGAGGATGTTGTCGTCTACCAACACAGGTTTTGGATTGACTACAAGTGCTACCAGATGTAGCAGGTGTGTATACGCACGGTGCGGCTAGCGCACAGAGGAAGACTTTCCTAAAGCGGCGATATGCCGCTACTTAGCCGATACGCCCTTATAAAAGGTCTTAGTAAGAGATTGCTCTCTTACTCGTGCCCAAGATTTCCCTTGGTTTACTGGTTAGAATTATTTAACGCCTTGAAACAAGGCTTGCCTTAGAAAGGGAGTAGTTAAGGGAAGTTATTCCCTTTCACTACAACACTCACTGCGCGCGCGACCGGTCGAGGTCGTGCGCCTAGCAGTCTTAGTGTGATTTGTAAACTGAATGTATATTTAATATGTAACTAGCTTAAATTAATTAAACCAATGTAAACTATATGTAATATTAATTAGAACTTACTCAATTCGTACCTAGCCGAAATGTAATGTACACCACCTGTGTACGAACACGTGGCAGGCTGCCACGCCTCCACCAAGGGCTCCTGTCCTGATTGGTTAAAATAACCAATAGGTCTAAACCTTTCGGACCGGTCAATACTGACCTGAACCGTAGTGTACTTATGTACACAACATACCCAAATGTAACCCTGTTACATGTGGCATAACCCCTGTTATTGTCACCACTCCCTCCAAGGGAGGTCAGACTCATTTTTGTGTCTCCCTTGGCCTTTGTTGCGATGTTGTCGCGCTGCCCTTCACTGCTGCTCGACATTTCGAGCCTATCAAGGCGATCGACAATGTTCCCGAGAAGCTGCATCATGTCGGCAGGCTTGACTTCTTCATCCGTCTTGTTACGGCCCACGTTTGGGCTCATAATATGTTCGTCGTCACTCATATCGCCCTGGAGTACTGCTACACACGCGTTCCAGACACCCTGGGAGTACTAACGCGCGTAGTTCCACGAGACAAAATCAACAGAAAAATTTAATACCAGTAATAGAACGTAAGCGAACTTTATTATCTACGTTATATCCCACGTTATACCCACTTAGTATTCCACTTTAATCGATGCGAGACCGTAATAATTGTTGATTTTCGACGTAGCCATGTTTGGCTTTCGAGGTAAATCATTGCGGGAAACGGATTGGCTGATGATACTTTTGTGTATGGTGTGTACATGATTTAAGTCTGTAGCGCTTAGCGGAATTAAGCCTGATTTATTGACTTAAAACTTTTTATATTTACATAATATATATGACTATTACTTTTGGCAAACACCGAGCAATTGGATAGGCACTTCGGGCTACGGCTATTGAGAGCCGCTACAGCCCATCTACACACGCACTTCAAACTACCAAAACGACCTGCGCCAACAGGTTATGAGCCCAAGTGGCCGCGTGGTTTTTTCGAAGTGTTCCTTTTGATTGAATTCAAGTTTGTGAGCAAGTTGTTTCCTGTGATTTTTTTTCGAGTGGTTTATTTCTCGTGTGGATACAATTCCTGATACTAGTGGAAGTCCCCTCACTTTCGGAGGGCTAGTGGAATTGTTGGCGTTGGTTTTCGCCGGTGTAATTTTTGATTTATTACTGTTTTTAAGATGGATGATAAGGAGAGTGGTGGCGAATCCTACTTCGAACCGGAAGTGGCTCTGCGCGCTATCCTTGACGGGATGGCAGATATGAAGACTCGCATGAAGTCAATGGAGCAAGCGCAAGCACGCGCATCCGTCGCAAGCACGGTTACCGCGCCAAAAAAGGATCCCCCGCTTGCTGCCCGGAACAGTGTGTTCCGGGAATCACTTAAGAACTGTGGGACATTTGGCAAAGAGATGACGCTTAATGATATGGCGGACGACATTGGTATTGAAGCGGTAGAGCAGCTCGGCCGAACGCGGCCAAGCTCCCGACAAATAACCAAGGGAACGCACAGAATGCTGGCAGAGTGAATGCGCCGGCGGTACAGACTCCTGAAATGCACTTCAGGCAAGCAGATCGCGCGCCTGCTCCACAGCCTGTGCAGTCGTCGTGTTACAAGATCCCCAAGATCGGCATCGCGAAGTTCACGGGGGTGGAAATATTCCCCGGGCTCGGTGCCGGTTTCAAGCAGTGGGCGTACCTCTTTATAGAGGCCGTTGAGATAGCTGAGACGACCTCAGGCTTTGTGTGGACGGAGCGCCTGAAGGTCAACAAGCTTAGGGAGTACCTTGAAGGGGTGGCAGCGGATTATTTTCGTGCGAATATCAGCACGTGGTGGCAAGCTGCCCCGGAATTGTTGGCGATTTTGGATTATATGTACATGGCATTTCGTGTAACAATCTCCCCCACCAGGCTGCAGTGTGTTTTTCTTCAGAAAAGAGTCCCAAACGGACTTGGACTGAGCACTACCTGTACCTGGTAGCCCTGGCTCGTGAGAGCGGGATGGGCGAAAGGATGGTGGTCGATAATATTGTCAAATTCGACGCACCACCTCTAAAAGTTGCGATCATGGCCAGGTATAATCCTATGCGAGAGGATTACCTGTGCCATGCGCAGGAACTTATATCATGGGAGCAGGAGTTGGACGAGGATATGCTGAAAGCAAAGTCGCCTGCCCGACTGCACGCGAATTCGGTGACTGAGGCCGGTATCGTAAGGAAGTGCTATGGCTGCGGGAAGCCAGGACACATAAAAAGAGAATGCCCGCAAAAGAACAAAAGAGTGCAAAGGGCTGCTAACGCGAAGGATCGAGGAGGTTCGGGCAATCAGTGGAACCGGAAGGTCGCGTTATCCACCATTGAAGTGGTACATGGCAGTGAAATTGATGGAATGACTGTCTGAGATGACATGTCAGCAACGACGTGGATCGTCGATAGTGGTGCCAGCCGGCACCTGGTGGCTGATGAAAATTTACTGGTGGATGCCATCACGTGTGGGCCGGAAGATGGGCTTATGTTGCCCGACGGCGGGAAATTATCGTTCAACAAGGTTGGAAAGATCAAGTTAGTTACGCCTGGTGCCGATCCTGTTTCGATTGAGCTAAGAGAAGTGTATTTTGCACCCAAACTTGACAAGAATCTGATTTCACTTGGCAAGTTGCATGAAAAAGGGTGCAACATAATGAAAAAAGTGGGAAATTATCGATCCAGTGGAACGGAAACACACTTTTCCCAGTTGAGTTATGTGGATCAATTTTCGTGGCAAAATTGATACCGGAAAAGCTAAGCGGACGCGCGCAGCAGTTCACGCACATGTTGCTGAACGCTGTCGCTGCCGAAACTGATAATGATGTGCAGGAGGGAACGTTACATCATTTGCATGCCCTCTTGGGTCACTTGGCTTACGACACGGTCGAAAGACTAGCCAAGGACCCCAGGTCAGGCATCAAGTTGACAGACAGTAGTCGACCAAATTGCCTGACCTGTGCTGAAGGAAAGGGATCAAGAAAGCAACAGCCAAGGGCTGATTTATGTGAAAATTCGCCGATCGAGCGCGTCGGCGGTGTGATATGTAGTGACTTGAAGGGTCGAATCACACCGCGCGACAGGCGAGGAAATAGCTATTTGGTGGTATTTGCAGACCACTATTCAAGCTATGTACGTGTTTTCGCCGCTCGAACTAAAGACAGAGCGGCGAAGATGTTTGAACATTTTCTGACTTGGTTTGAAAATGAGTTCAAGTGTCGCATTCATGTTTTACGTACGGATGGAGGCGGTGAATATAAAACCGTGGAATTGTTCTGCAAAAGGACTGAAGTGCGTCGGCAAGTTACGGAGGCTGGTAATCCAGCCTCCAATGGAAAATCCGAACGGATGAACCGGACCATTTTTAACATGGTCCGGTGTATGATTTTTGGGTCGGGGGTTCCTTTGATGTACTGGTCTGAGGCGGCGGAATACGCCTCGTACATTTTTGAACCGTACCCCGACTCGTGTGAATCCCGGAAAAGTTTCGCCTTTTGGAATGCTGACGGATAAAAAACCTTCATTGAAGGAAATTGTGGTGTTTGGTTCGCCGTGCATGGTGTGGAGGGACACGGAAAAATGCCCTTGCAAGACATGCTGAGCAAGCTTTGATTTTGGGGCGCAGTGATGAAACCAAAGGTTTTAAGTTACTACTGCTAAAGGACAGAGTGGTAACGGTCACTCGCCATGTCAGTGCAATCGAAACACTGTACAAGGAGGCGAGTGACCAAATTACGAGGGCGCTGGACGTTGCAGCTGAGGAGGAGCTGGAGAAAAGGGCTGCAGGACGTGCAAATGCGAGATCGCCCCAAGAAATCACTACACCAGGACAATCTGAAGTGCAATACACAAGTGACAAGATGCATAAGCATCCCAGGAAGTCTGGACGCGTGGTCAAGAAGACTAACAAGGCGGTTGCACTGGAAAAACGAGTAAGAAGAAGACAAGAGACGAAGAAAGTGTGATTGAAGCGTCTAACACTGAAAGGCTCGGAATTGATGACATTGGAAGCGAAATTTCGAGTGATGGGCCTGGATTTGAAACGAAAAGACCTGGAAATATGTTCCAGAAAACGCGATGTGTATTTAAGCTGTGGTTGAGACTGCCTATAATGGAAGTGCGTCCCGGATTGGAGTTCCCGACCCGAAGTCATTTAAGGAGGCGCATGAAGGCGAAAATTCTGACTTGTGGACGAAGGCGGAACAAGAGGAGCTGAAAGCACTCGAAGACATAGATACATGGAAAATCATCAAGCGTCGTACAGATAAGAAATTGTTGCCCACTAAGTGGGTATACAATACCAAGTTGCGTGCAGATGGAACGGTCGAGCGCTACAAGGCTCGGCTGGTGGCACGCGGCAACCGTCAAATGTACGGCCAGGACTACTACTTTACGTTTTCGACAGTCATGGAAGTCGACAACGAAAAAGTGATCCTGGCCATGTCGCAGATCTGGGGGGTACCGGCGCGTCACGGTGATGTGCCGAGCGCCTACCCGAAGGCGAGGACAGAAGAGGATTATGAGATCCATTTAAAGATCCAGCAAGTTATGCAGATACCTAAAGAAGTGTGTGAAATGTTTGACGTGGATTCAAGTGATGAACTCTCGTTAAAGTTGGAACGGAACTTGTATGGCCTAAAGCAGGACGGAAGATTGTGGCACCAATTATTGTGCCAGACATTGGAAGAGTTGAACTTCATGCATTGCGTCACAGATACCTGCGTGTTTGTGAGGCGTGGTGTGGATGGCATCGTTCAGGTTGGGGCGTATGTTGACGACCTTTTGGTCACCGGAAATACGTCAGACGCAGTTGATAAGTTTTTTGTTGAGATGAATGTACTGGAACTCAAGGACCTTGGAATCGTAAGCAAGTTTTTAGGCGTTTGCATCGAAGCTAACACCCGCGATGGCTATAGATTGGATCAGGAGGCTGCTATTGATGAGCTCCTGATCACACATGATTTTGGGAAAATAAATGCAACGCACACGCCAATGCTTGACATGGACGGAGTGGAAGATTTTAAGGAATTGTTGCCAGCCAAGTCAAGGGAAAAATTTCCAAGCATAAAAAGTTTTCAGTCGCTGTTGGGAAGCCTGCTGTGGATATCCCGCTGTACGCGCCCGGATATTGCTTTCGCTGTGCACCGTGTGACGCGGCGCACACATGCACCCACGATAGGAGATTGCAAGGCCGCGAAGCGAATTGTAAGATACCTGAAGGGCACCAAGACGATGAAGCTACGACTGAATCACGATGACGAG